>JAFIDM010009631.1:69400836-69435727 GCA_023159025.1 Thereuonema tuberculata | reverse complement strand
AAAATATTTCATTTAAGTTATTTTTCTATTGAAACAAACAAAGATTATAAATTTATTTTTTATCATCTTCGGAAGGAACATCGAAACAGGTTGATGGATCAGGAACGGAATCCTCCGGGATGAGAATGTTTTGCCGCCGGCACGCGATGGCAGATGTCCCTGAATAATACATTGTGTGAAAAATGGACTGCGGTCAACAGTTGGCTGTGTTGGCGGATAGCGTGAATTGCCTAAAGTCTCCTCTGGTTCCGTCCTTGATAGGGGTGACTGCAGTCATCTTTAGCTAATCAAAGCAGCGTATTGTTGTGTATTTTCCTTTGGAAAATTGCGTTCTCCCCTATCTGAAAAGATGAGCCCGGGACCTTCTGATAAATGCCGATTGGGGTCATAGATCACGAATACATATGCCATTCAAATTCTTCTTCCCACGATATATATATATATATATATATATGAGTAAAAAAATTTTGAAATAGGAAAAAAACGTCAAAAAGTGGAAATATATACTGTAAATATATAATTCTGGTAAATAATATATATACAGTATATATTTCCACTTTTTGACGATTTTTTCCTATTTCAAAATTTTTTTACTCTCGTAGGTTTTAGAGATTTTGCCACAAAAAAGCTTCAGAGCTTTTGGTCATTGGTTAAACTACAAATAAGCATCAAAAAATTCGAAATCTGTTCACGGGTATTTAAGTATTCTGCCTTAAAAGTGAGGCATGACCTCAAAGTTGTGACCTGGATAACTGCCGTAAATACTGAGCTTCCTAAAAGTCTTGTGGATGCTAGATACCCTTAAGGACTCGACTGGTATTGTATTTCAGCCAAATTGGATCAACGTTCCAAAATGGTTGCCGAAAGAAATTTAAACTTTTTCACGTTTTTCCTATCTTCAAATCCATATCCTGACGTTGTTTTTACAGCTTTTGTCATAAACTTTTTACAGTTTTAAGGGCTGACATTAAATAAGTTGTTCCTACAAATAAGTAACAACAAAGTGGACAGATTTTTAGGGGCGGAGCTTAGAAATGAGACGTGATGTCAAAGTTGTGATCTGAATAACTGCTGTAAAATTTGAACTTCGCAGCTAAAACTAAAATTGAATTCGGATAGCTGAATATCAAACTTTATTATTAAAATATTAACGAATATCATTCACAAATCTCAAGGTGGTTGGCCTTTGGGAAATATATTTAATGCGGTGGATACGCGACAGAGATATTTAGTTTATGCCCTCTGTTTATTTCCTGCCCTATTCTAGCTATATTCCGAAAAACAAATTACAGAGAATTCATGCGATTATTGATCAGTGCTTAACACAAAACATTAAAGGTTTGATTAATGACAAAATAGAATTCCTGGATTCTCCGTTGATAGAAAATTCAAAGAAATTCCTTGGCTCTATGATCCCAAACAATTAGTTTATTTTGCTAATGTTTCTTAGTTGACTAATGATGCAAGGAGAATGAAAGCGTACGTAGGCATTCACCACATAGACAGGACAGTTTCGGATTTTGGAATTAAGGAGTAGGGAAGCAAAACTATACGAACTTTTGAAAAAGAATTAAAAAATGCTCAGGTTAAAACCGGTTAGTTAAAAACTAGTAGCGGGACATACAAAACTTTTTTTCTTATTAAGAAACTCATAAAGAAAAACTTGTACACGATCATACCAAAAGTATTCTTTGTATCGCGTAAACTTCACGTTTTTTGCTTGAATGATGTGCATTGTGGATGTATTATTAGATTGTATTAGTTTACATGCAGCAGTTGAAGAAGTTCTGTTAAAATCTTTTGATAGACTAAGAGAAATGTATAGCTGTAGGCTGAATTGGAGAGCACCCGTAAAGTTAGGGGCAGGATAAACATCCAAAGATGTCTATTTATTAAACAGTTCTTAGCCCAGATTTTAATAGATTCTATCACAGATGATCGTCACTCGCCAGTAATTTCGGGTCTAGGACGTTTCAGCGCCGCTCCGCTATTTATATTTGATTATATTAAGGATTATATTGAGTATTATGATATGTCCCATTTCGGTCTTAAGATGTGAACTTGAAAAAAAAAAACTTCCCTTATCTCGCTATTTAAATTATTAGAAATTTATCTTAAATCTTACTTTTAAAAAAAATGAATTTTAACAAATAAATAAAACCATTGTTTTTTATTTTTAAACATTTTTTCAATTAAGTTTATATATTTTATAATGCAACTGAACAAATAAAATGATTAAGTATATCTCATTAATTGTTTGTAGCTATTTACTATAATAAATAAGTTGCACATAAAAATGTAATATGGTAAATATATGAAGTAACGCTAATTTTAAGCAACAAATTTTGGATATTTGTATTTAGTATCACTTCCATTTGACAACATTTTTATCAGGTCACCTAGCACAACTACTTGAAAATAAAACAATTTAAAACCATCCTATAAATTTTGGTTCATTTTGACTTGGCGTTGAATCTACGGCTGGCGATGAACTGAGCCGTGGCCGGCGCTGAATTGTCCCATCCCCGTAATTTAATTTTTTTCATTGGAATTACCTAAAAAGGTGTATTATCCAATACTTCCATGAAATAGTAAATCATAGGTGGATTATACCTACTTTCTAGGCAGTGTAATTAATTTCATTTATCTTGAAAATGAAAATGAATAATTCAATTCTACCTATCTACATATTTAGAGCTTAAGTAGTCTTAAATATACATTTAAGCTTAGAAATTTGATTTTCTGAAGTAATTGATTAAACAGTTGATTTTCTGAAGTAATTGATATGTACTAAATCATTTGTCATTGCTTTTGTATTTCAGCTTGAGATAACATCATCGCTACACCCACTGTGGTTCCATTACCACGGTGGTAATGATTCAGAAAATATTTTGCTTCCAATGGATTATAAATAATCTGTGAAGAATTTTTGCTTTTTTCAATCTGCTGGGTCAAATTTGTTAAGTTTCGATATAAATTTCTCTTTGTACGTGTAAAATATCAGCTTTAAAGAATTCTGAATAATATTTATTGCAGTGAGTCATAGGTCGCAGATGGAGGTGGGATTGATTGATTGGAATAAGCCGTGAATACATCACACCAGAACTGCTGCCTTAGGCCTATAATTCAAACCTTAATAACTAACAAATGACAGCCAGCAGGGGAGAAAGAAATAAACACAGGAAAGAAAGGAACATTCATGCCTACCTCGGGATTCGAACCCAGATTCAGAGATAGCAGCCAAATTATAATAATGGCAAATTTAAATGCGCGATTAATATAATATAATAGTCACACCACTGTCACACAAAACAAAATAAAAAATATATTAACAAATTAAGATCATTTGAGAAAGAGGATCGCTTTGACCCTAGAAACGTATAATGATCTTAATTTGTTAATATAGTTTATTAATTGTTTTGTGCGACAGTCGGCTGACATTTTTTCAATCAAATTAGTTGGCCACTGCCTAGATCGCTTGACTACGCCTGAACTGTTCGTTTCAGTTATAATCCTTCTCAGATTTGTCTTAACCATTAAGTGGTGAACAATAAAAAGTATATTTGCTTTCTTGTTACGCTGTCTAACAGAAAAGGGCTAAATAAAATTCCTCTAAATCTTTTTAGTCTAAGGGTTTTGTATATTTTAGTTGCGGGACTGAATTTGATGTTTAGATTTGTAGAGTCTTTAAGAGTCAAAACAAAATCTTTCACTAAAAGTCAGTGGAAATCTTTTCTTTTTCTTGATAATGCTTAGATATACATTTAATATATTAGGTCTGTCATGATTTGAGTTCTGTAATTTCTAATTGGTCCTTCTAGCTGCCGAGTTAAGACTACACAATCTATTCAGGATTTCCGATTTATCTATATCAAGTCCATTGAGATTATCCATAAATATGGGTTTTAATATAAATGTGAATTCCTATAATATTCAAGAAGATACAGAGGTCACTACTGTAAAATTTGAGGAAACTAGAATCTAATTTTGATTGTATTTAGAAGGAAAATTTTGGATTTATTCATGATCTATTGATAAGAAATATCAGAGTTATTATTAGTCAACTAATTTCAGAGATTAGTTAATTACCAACCTCTGCTAATTACTTTACTAATAGTTTTTTCATCTTAAAGGAATTACGGCTTGGAGTTAAAGGATTCAATCTCCGGTAGAGGGCGATATTTCCCAGGTTGCTTCTTCTCCATTCGGGCCATAAGATTCACCACCTCTTTATGAAATGGGGACCGGGATTCTTTCTCAGGAATATAGTTATTTTATGATCTGACCACCCATTCTCAATTTGTTGCAATTGATCAAAGAAACGTCGGAGCCTACACAGACCCTTTAACCAAGAGTGGTTCGAAAGAGTTATACCTATCGTATTCTTAAATTCCGTACATTTTACTAACATAAGAATTAGAAAAAATCTTACTTTAATAGTACAACAGCTTTTCCTTATCTAGTTATTTAGCAGTTGATAAAAGCTATCACAAAATTCTGAAACGATTCCATTTACACAAACGAAGATTTTTTTTTTGTCACAATAACGCCACAAGAAGAACCACATAAGGAAAAAGAACAATGAAGCATTGTAATTGCCTATCCTTTATTTTGGCATTTTCCTTTTTCTTTACCTCAAGAAATAAAAAATCCTATTGAAATCTCATAAAAGTTTTAGGGAGTGGATTCCTAAATTCATTTCATCATAAGAAATAAAATAATAATTCCAGCAACTAAAACAAGAAGCCATTAAAGAACTTAAAACTTATTTTCTTTAATTAAATTTTTTTGCTTGTTTATGTCTACGCGCTTATTTCTCTTTATTTTTAAGAAGATAAAAAAAATCTCTGTTTGTAAATTGTAATCTCTACAAAATATAAAAAGCATCTCATTTTCTTTTCTGAAAATTAATTAAATCCTCATCATCACTTAAGTTGCCTAAATCCAAGTAATTTTCAATATTTCAAAGCACGTGCAATTCTGTTAGTGGATTTCTAAAAAGATTAAAATGCATTGTTAAGACATCAATAGAAATTCACTATATGGATTGTAATGGTTTTTTTTAATAGGAACTTTAATCACCCTCACAAGAATATTTTTTTGACAGGGACCCATTCAAAGGAAACTTCAAATACAAAAATTATATCGTCTAATTGCTTATAAATATGCCAAGTTTCAAGATCTATTCACCTTCAAAAATGTTATTGTACAATAATGTTATTCAATGAAAATTAAAAATAACTGATTCGTTATGCAGTATAAATATTTTAAAATAGATCAAGTCAACTCTAAAACTATAATGTAAGAGTAAATACAATGTTGTATTATATACTGTACAGATACTGCAATCAAAGTACGAGTACACAGCACAGTTACGTAGTTATAGTTACTACAGTGTACTACAGTATATAGTAGTACAGAGGTAAAACAGGTGTATCAACGGAGTTACAGTATTTGTTTTCAGTATTTGGAATAAGCGCTTACTGTACGATGTCTCACATGCCAGTAATGGCAAAATAAATGGCAAACGAAACTTGCAAAAACTTACCAACTATTTTATTAAAAAATAACGTGTTCGAAGTTTGTATGAAAACGTGTTATGTATTAGTTTATTAATAATGTATTGTGATTTTTAAAGTGATTCAAAATTTGTTGCTGTAAAAATACATGGTAAGTTGTAAACAAATACAGTAGAGCCCCGATTATCCGCGGGATTGGGTGGCAAGGGCTTCGCGGACGACGAAAATCGCGGATAACCCGAAAAAAGACTAAAAATGAGGTGTAAACACGAAAAAAAATGTTTCACCAATAAAAACTACGTTTTATTGTACAGAAAACATACTATGTAAAACTTTTAAAATATGTTCAGTAAAGCAGAAACCTTTCCTCTACGTTTGCATCCACAAATTCCGAGAAGTTCTATAGGATCACGATGCACAATAACCTGTCAGTAATTTTCGACCTTCGCATTGTAGGGCCTATTGTATTTTCCCTGTTGTTGGCTTGGATTAAAATTGGTTTTTTTGAGGTTTGTAATTAAAAAAAAATTTCGCTGCACTCGCGGATAATCGGGGCTGTACTGTATATTGTTATTGGCATTTTTCCCTTTGTTTCGGATAATCCGGATTTTCGTTAGTCCGGAACACTTCCGACCCCATTTAGTCCGGAGAAACGAGGTTCTACTAAACCAGCAGTTGACTTTTGAATAAAATGTTTTATTTAATGTCAGCTCACTAACTTGCCA
This sequence comes from Thereuonema tuberculata, assembly GCA_023159025.1. Lineage (NCBI taxonomy): Eukaryota > Metazoa > Arthropoda > Chilopoda > Scutigeromorpha > Scutigeridae > Thereuonema > Thereuonema tuberculata. The sequence continues at coordinate 69,429,483 of JAFIDM010009631.1, read as the reverse complement.
AGTTTATGTAAGTTACTATTTATAAATGAATTAAATCCAGACTGTTTGTATTTAAAGAAAATTAAAATCTTACAGCCGAAACGAAATAGATATGCCTTATTTTTTTTGTAAGAGTGTTAATATATTTCTACGTAATCGAATGAGATTCAGAAGTCAAAATAATTTGGAATTTGAACAACCTAAATGAAAGGTAACCCTATCTGGATATCACACTAGAAGGAAAAAACAAAATAAAAGCATAGTTCTATGCAGTTACGCCTGCCTTTTTAATTTTGAAAGAACTGTAGGATAGCTGTTTCGAGCTTAACAGTACCGATCAGCAAGTTACCATGCTGAGATGAGTTCTTTAACATCGTTAATGAAAATCACTTGGTAAAGTCTTTCCATACACTTAACGGTAAAATTAAGTTTTTTTTTCTCTGCAAGTTGGTGGAATTGGGAAAGAAAAGGAACCTTTTACTTAGAAAATGACGTTTGTATATTTGTAACCGTTTGCAACTTTACATGTATACTTGGAACTTGTTTTGCTTCTCCTTCAAATACAGACAACTTATCATTCTGAGTCTCGACATCAGGCAGATTTTTAAATTCAAATGCTAGAAGAGCCACGAAAGTATTATTTAACATATTACTGTATCCATCATCCCACAAAACTTTCTAAAGAAATGATATTAGAGCGATAAAAGTTAGATTGTAGCCCAGAATTATTTACAAGGTGTTCATAATAAAGTTTACATTTCGAAAGGGTGTAACTGGAGAACCAATCAGGAATGACTTCATATTTCACATGAAGACATCCGTGGCAATGGAATTTTGTTTGGCGCAGAAAGAAAAGTTACTTCCGAAGGTGGCCGCTACGGTGACATTTGGCGCTGTAGTGCAGGCTTCCAAATTTTTATGGGCCGAGACCCACTTTCCAAAACTAATTTTTCGTGAGCCACTCGCCTGTAATGCATATTTTAAAAGGAAGGAGGCGGGATTTGAATAAAAAATATCATTTTACTACTTTTAAATTTTTTATTGACTACACTTAATATATAAAATTATTAATCAGGTACATTAGGTGTATGTGAAGAATATTTTAATATTTAAATATTTTAATAGTTAACGTGGGAATCGTTGCTGTAGTGGATACACATGATTCAATTATGTTACACAAAGACATGTTCAATATGGTTCCCCCGCTATCGGCAACATACTGAAATCGCAACATCGCATGCTCAATCACAGCACATAGTGTGCCACTCCTAATATTGTAATGTTAATATGGTGTTTAATGCTGGTCTTCAGCGAAAACCGTTGCACCAAACATTGATGCTATTGATGTGTGAGCATCATCTGGTTGGCTAACAGCGATGCATAACGCTGGTTAGTAACGGTGCAGGTGATGGGACCCTCAGGACAGAGCACTTCGAAAAAGAAAGGTCCTACGATGAATGTGGATGTGAAACCATTCCAAACGTGAACATTTGTCATTTGTATTATCCACCACAGTATTGCAGCGCCATATACTATCCTAGAGGCTATCTTCGGAAGTAATGTTTTGATTTTTTGCGCTAAAATAAAAGTCTTCAAGTGAAATATAAAGTCGTTCCGTTGATTAGTTCTCCAGTTACAGCCTTTCGAAATGTGAACTTTAATTTTGAACACCTTATTACATGAACATTCTAGTTCTGATTTACATACGTGGGTAATTGCAAATAAGAAATTAATGATAACAATAATATAAAACTTAAAAAATAAAGAACACTTATTTTTTTTTTCTTTCTTTACTCCAAAAGGAAGAGAAATAAGTTAATGAAGGATAGCAAAATTAAAGGGAATAAATCTGTCTGTCATTTCGAATCTTAAATGATGGAGGCTTGCCACCCAGTTTGCGTCAAACAGTTGGGCAAGTTTGAATGTATAAAAAAGTCTTTTTTTCTATTGTTATTTTTCTTTTTTGTTTCTTCTCTCTTAGATCTGGATTAAACGATCAAAAACAGATTCATTTTATGAGAATTTAGAAACTAATATATTTATACCATACTTCCACTACAGTGAATTAAAATACAAATCATATCGAAGGTCGTATAAAAATAATGTCATATAAAATATTAGATGGTACTTACGAAATCAACACCTCTACTTCCCCTTCAAGCAATTCTGCAAGTCATTTTTGAGAATGCTTTTAATTTATGTCGTTGTGGCTTCTAGTTTCGAATATCCTCATAGGGATGGTATTTTCACGCCTGCCAGTCCTAAGAAAAGCAGACGGTTGCTAATTTTTCATTAACCTCTCCCAGATGTTTAAAGTTCTGTAAAACTTTCCTGTTTGTAATATTTTTAATACAACAAATTATAGTCAATGAAAATGAAATTTGTCAGCACGTTAACCCTTCCTTTTGCTTAAATTATAGTCAATGTTAACAAAAAAATGTGTTTTGTTATATTAAGCACGGGACTCAATAATTCACTCTAATCGTCTCGTAGTTATTAATAATAATTAATATTAATTTTTTTTTTATCAGAAAATGTTTAAAGGAACTAGGAATTTTTATTCCTTCCCTTTTTATCGAGAAAAATAAAAACAAACCAAACCCGACAGCATCAAAATAATGAAAACACAATAAAACTGTATCTGTCTAATTTGCTGCAATGGTCGTACTGTTATGACTCATACAATATTTCTGTTTAACGCAACATAAAAGTTTGCATCAGTTTAGTTGGAAACAGGTTCCTCATCTCTGTTTTAGCTCTGAGCTATAATTGATTAAAAATGAAAACAATTAATAAACTAGCCCTATCCTGAGTAAGTGTGATAGTAACTGAAATGAACTTATAACGAGAAAGGAATAATTGAACATTTATGAGCAATCTATATTACTAAAATCTTTTATTTCTCTGTCTGTGTGTCTGTCCGGCGCAGTTTTCTGTGAGAATGAAAAATAGAAAGAATATTTACAATGAAACATCCGCGACAGGCATCGAACCTGCTACCTTCTGATTCAAAGCCAGACATCTTATCCATTAGGCCATGGGAGCTACAACTCTCATCATATTGTTTTTTTGACTTACCTGAACTGACTTTGACTGAAAAGTAACAATCTAATCTATATTACTAAAATCTTTTATTTCTCTGTCTGTGTGTCTGTCCGGCGCAGTTTTCTGTGAGAATGAAAAATAGAAAGAATATTTACAAGAAACATCTGCGACAGGAATCGAACCTGCTACCTTCTGATTCAAAGTCAGACATCGTATCCATTAGGCCATGGGAACTACCACTCTCATTATATTGTTTTTTTGACTTATCTGTCAAACCTGAACTGACTTTGACTGAAAAGTAACAATCTAATCTATATTACTAAAATCTTTTATTTCTCTGTTTGTCTGTCTGTCTGTCTGTCTGGCGCAATTTTCTGAGAGATAACATCAATCGAATGATAAGTCTAAGAATTCAAGGAAAGACTTACAGACCATACAAGTGCGAATAAAATTGACACTTCCGATAATCCACCACACGAACATCTCTATCTGCCCGAGTATCTGAACGCATCGAATCTCAGCGGTATTCCTCAACATCGTTTGTCAATGAAGATTGGATTTCCAATAATATTGTTGCGAAACATCAATCCCAAGTTTGCATACTGCAATGGAACTCAACTTAAATGCTGTTCATTCGCTAATGATCTCATAGAAACCGAAATTATAACAGAACTCACAAAGGAGTTTTTGTTTTCATCCATAGGATGTCTATGGAACCATGCGATAATCTACTTCCATTCACTTTCACAAGAAAACAATTTCCGATCAGACCGTCTTAAGCGATGTTTATCAATAAAGCTCCAGGACAAACTCTAAATAAAGTTGCTATATATTTGGAAAACGTTGTCTTCACTCACGTACAACTTTAGGTCTTTGAGTGCCAATTCAACAGAATTTGGTTATCTTCACTCTAAAGAATAGTCACAATCAATTTGTCGCGAAGAATTTCGTATACAAGCTATGATCTTCATTTATCATCTATATCAACCAACGTCCATCTGAACATCTCTTCTTCAAATATCTATATCGAACAATCTGATGGCCTAGATTAGTAGATAATTTTCACTATTTGTAACTCAAAAATCACTGAAAAGTATCAATTGGAATTGGATAAAAAAGAAAAGAAAAAAAAAGAATCACTATTTCTATTAGGTAGAATACTGAAAAATCATTATTTGTTACTCAAAAACAATCACTATTTATAACTCAAAAACCACTGTAAAGTATCAATGGAAATAAAAAAAAGAGACTGAAGAAAGAAAGAAGCACTATTTCTATTACGTAGAATACTGAAAACTCACTATTTGTAACTCAAAAGCCACTGAAAAGTGTATCTATATTACAAAAATCTTTTATTTCTCTGTCTGTCTGGTGCAATTATTGTTATTTACGAAAATAGAAATAATTCTACAAGTTACCTACTGGAATCGAACATGCACCTTCGGCTCCGAAATTAGACGTCTTAGGCATTAGACCACAAGGATTACATTCTAATCTCTATAAAAAATAAAAATATATCATAGATACGATTCACACGCTAATTCTAAAAGCAGTCGTGGATTGAGAGAATATAGACATCAAAAATTAAAATTAAAAAAAAAAAAAACTTTAAAAAACTTTTAGTTTTATTTTACATGATGTAATTTGTGTATGTGTTTTTTTTAATAAATAACAAATTGTTTTCCGTTACATACGCGAGGCTTCCGGAGCGAAGCGACGGGTAGCCGACTGATTTCTGATTATATTTTTACTTGAAACTTGTCAGGGAATTTCTGCAACAATTTATATATTTGTTATTCTGATTTACCTGTACTATGTTCAATACTTTCTCACTACGATAGTAATACGAAAGTATAGTAATCAAAATGATAAACTATATAATTAGCGACCCATTTGAGAGCTACTGCATACGTCCGTCCATCCGTGTCTGTCCACCCCTAACAACTACCGAACGGAAGGCGGATCAACAAACGTATTTCACCATCGTGTTCAGAGACCCAGACGCCGTAGGAATAGCGTATTTTCAGGGCCAAAGCCCTCTTCTCCCCCCCAATGGAGAAGTTAGTTGTCGTTGTTTTCATTGAATTTCCGTTATTAGCTTAAATGTAAGAAATGCAACTATCTAATTTCGGCTGTCAGCTACAGTTTGCAGCTTATGGTCTTGGACTCATATACTGAGGGTTGTCGGTTCAAATCCATATGTTACATTTTTTTTTTCCTCTCTTAATCTTTTTTTCTCAGTGTCTGCATGGTTTTTTTTGTTTTTTTTTTGTTTTCTTAGGAAAACTTTCTTTTATTGTTTTTCTAATTTTTTTAAATATTTTTTCTTACGTTAATGTACTTCCTTTTATTATTATTATGGGTCGCCTTTAAATTTATGCTTTAGCACAAAATTATATTACTTTTTTTTTGAATTTCTAAATATTTTAATTTCTCAAAACAGATGAACATAAACTAAACAAAATGTATGCATCCAAAAATTCACGTTTTCCTGCCTCTAGAATATATTTAAACTTCTTTCCAAATGATGCTACTGTATGAGTTTGTTTGATTGTTTAAATTTATAATATGAAGTTCAATGTTCTAGAAACAGCCGTTGACAGCCTTCACAAATATATGTAAAATAAAAAAAAATAACATCATCATTTTACTCCATTGATGATGAAAATAACTTAGTTACAGGTATAGTTACTATGTTAAGAAACAGTATTATTTAACATTACCTATAAAAACTATTACTGGTAACGGCATTACTTCCAATCTCTGAAGTTTCTCATTTAATAGATTATGTATAATTGTACACAGTATATTTTTCGTGCTACCATCATTATCTTATTGGCCAATCCTTTGATATCCTCCATAGCCTTGACAACTGTATTGAACATCTTCAAATGCTAAATTTAAAGTAGAATTTCTATCAAGTTTTAAAAGATTTTCCCTTATAATTAATTATTCGAAGAATAATGACCCGATCTTCAGCAATGTATTCATTAATTTTGATTCTATTAACTACTGTTAGATTTTGCTTGTTTGTTGAAAAAGGCCGTAGCAGGACATGGGCTGAAACACTAAGTCTAAAGTAGCTTAGTATGTGTGATGTACTGAAAGACGTCCAATTTCATCTTTCTTTGTGTGTGTGTGCTTATTTTAAAATGTTAGTTTATTGTTTGGTTCTGAAGGAGGAACTCAAATCTACATCAAAGTTCAAATTTGAGAGTTTAGAATACTTTAGAATACTTCTGATTAGATTTTCAAGTTACTCTTAAGGGATGCTTTTAAAAATGGACCAATACTATTCTTTCAATCAATATAAATATTACTTAAAAGCGCAGTCTAAGAGGTGGCGTGCTAACTTGCTTGATATTCATGAATTTGGGTTCCAATCCCGATACCAGCATGGAAGTCTCCTTTGGATTTCTACGTTTACCTCGAGATTCTTTCCTTTCTCTCCTTCCGGCTTCCGTGGCTTTTATTATTTATTGGATAAGTTCAGCAGGTCTCGAGGCCACAGAACTAGTTAAGTGTAGCCAAGGCCCTTTCGAATTAAAAAAAAAATATTTAAAAAGTATTCTAATATCTTGATTTACATCCAACTTCATAAATAAGAGTTTAGTCTTACGTCGAGATATGATTAGATTTTGGCGATTGCGATCCAAGATAGGTCCAGTTTGAATTATATGCCAAAATAATACATTCTGAAGTATCGCATGAAATATGAACTGATCAACACGAAAGGTTTTTTCTGAGACTTTAAGTCGAAATATTTAGATCTGGCTAGATTTTGCTGTTTCTACAGCAACTGAAAGAAGCATTTTACTAGGGTCAACCATCTTGGCCTTTTCTAGTTAAATCAAAAATAGGGTATTTCCAAACTGTGAGAAATTATTAGATATAGGCCTTTTATTGAACAGTTTCCGAATACTGGACCCCCTCATTTCTGTGCGCGTAGGCTATCTACAGTAACTCAATATCAAATTTAAGGCGATCCTATTGATTTCACTTGGAAAGATAATAATATATCTTGATTATTAATGTTTTATTTAACCGAAGATTTAAATTCTTCATTGTTTTAGCCTCGGAAGAAAAATGGCAAAAAATAACCTCTTTTTTCAATGAAACTACACTTTTCCTTATATCTGAATGTCAGTGTTTTCCACAAAGCTACAGATAACAGGAACAGCAATATAATTTGAAGGAAGACCAGAGATCTCCAGGTGAATCACAAACCTTCAAAGAGACGGAAATCTGAGATTCGAAACCAAGCCCTCGAGTCTAGCAGCCAAAACAAATTCATGAATATACAGTTATAAGTAAATACATATATTTCCTCTTCGAATCAATGCTGACTCATGAAAGCGCAACGTTTCTATGATCAATCACGACCAGCTGAGAAAAGGGGTCAGCCCAAAGCTCGCCTGTCCTTAGACCCTGGAAAGAATCAGGGTTTTTTAGAAGGCTGGGTAAACCCTAGGGCTCATCTAGGGAAAATCCCCGTGCTGAACTCGGCTTCCCCAGTCTGCAGTGTAGTTGCACTAACCCTACAATTGTCAGAAATTATTAAGGTATTTTTCTCCATTTTGAATCTTGACAATTTCATACCCTTCTATGCTATAGACAGCGGAAGAGAAAGAGAAGAAGAAGAAGACAAACACAGGAAAGAAAGTAAACATCCATGCCGACGCCGGTATTCGAACCCAGGTGCCTACGAATCGGCCTCGTGGGAGACCGCCGTCTAATCTACTAGACAGCATGGTCGGAGAAAGATATTATTAAATTGTCAAAACAGCAGTATCCTTAGTATTATGCCTTAAAATTTATCATCATTATGGCCATTTTAGCATAAAATTGTTAATTGTAATACCAATTGGTAATTATAGTAATTAACACTATGCGTTGTATATGTGCTTATCATTAAGCCAACTTAATTTTTATTTAAATGAATTAAATTGAAATGAAATACAGTAAAACCCCGTTATTACGCTCGTCAAGGGACCATGAACTACAAGCGTAATAAGCGGGATAGCGCTATAGACGGGAAATGATTTATGAGATGGGGAAACATTTAGACACCATTTTACAGCAAAGATACTTGATTCTGTAATAGATATAGGGCAAATGTGAGCTTATTTCCTATTAAAAAAAATCTTTGATTGTGGTTTGCCGTGTGTGTGGCCTACTGTTATGAATTACGACATTTTCAATGCGGTTCAAGTAACTATTAACATCAATTGATACACCACTAGGAGCAACACTAATATATTTTCGGAGCAGTTTAGTGCACTGCCCGCTATTTCACGCGCCTTTTCTTGAATGATTGGGCCACTTAATGGCACTGATGCATCACGGCACTGATGAATCCATTCAATTAGAATTTCCTCGGCATCTTAATATTTTCCACACTTTACTTTTTTACGTTTGCAACCACCCTTCGCTGCATTGGCAATTCCATTCTTAATTTTTATTCTAGTTCTCAGACTGGATGAGGGAATTCCTAGATATTCCTAGAATCCTTCTGACTTAGTGTAGAATTCTCGTCGTACTTACGGAGAATTTCAAATTTATCAGTTATAGAAAGGGATTTCCGGATCGAAATTTTGCACTAACTTACTGTATCACAGACCCTCACTTCAAAGAGTTCAAAGATTCCCTCCTACCAGGGAAAGAAAAGAATCTTTACAGTGTTACATTTCTTTTCGATACAAAATTTCCGATATAAAAAAAGCGCTACAAGCGGGATTTGAAGCGTTATAAGAGGGTAAAAGTATACAGAGTTACATAGAAAATTCCAGGGACCGCATGAAAGGAGCGTAAAGAACGGGATAGTGCTATAAGCGGGAGCGTAATAACGGGGTTTTACTGTATGTAGGATATTTACTTTAAATATAATTATTTAAGTATTTGAAATACGATATTTCTTAACCTACGTAATCAATGATTAGATAGAATTAAAATTGCGATGCTGTTAGGACGTAATTATTTTAAGATATCGTATGAGATGGTCTTGTAGAAATCACCGAAGTCTTGAAAATTACATAAAACTTCTGAAACCCAGGAGCGAAGCTACGCTTCATTCTCCCTCTTATTACGACACTTCAGTAAATCGATGTACTTCGGTAGGAGAGGGTGACTCAATGTATGGGCTCGGTTCCTTGAGCCTTTGTCAGGAGATGTTGAGTTTTACATAGGGTTTAATATCTTCTGAACATCTCCTGACGAAGGCTCAAGAAACCGAGCCGAAATATTGACTCATCTCACCCGAAGTGGGAAAATCCCGCATTGACGAGTATCCAATTATCATGGGCCACTCCTTCAGATCCATGATACTTCCGTATTTCAAGTTCTACGATATAAACAAATGTATTGGAAATTTTATCCTGTTGGAAATATTTCTATCAGTAGAAATACCATTGTTTGAACAAATCAATAATCGGCCACGCAATTCTTCTTTGCTTCATCGGGAAACTGGTTAACTTCTCATTAGACCAATTTATTGCAATGTTGAGTCTTACTATGATTTTTTGGTTTCTTTTAGCTTATTTTTACATGATTTCTTATTCCATATTTAAAATACTGAGATTCCAGAGAAATTTGAGACATAGCCAAGAGGTAGGGTGGGATTTCTAAACCTCAATTAATTAATTAAAAAACGATAATTTTTAATTTATTTAAGAAATAGAATATTTAAGAAAATACGTATCAATAGTGAGTGAATATATAACATTGTATGATTATTTTTCAATATTTTTGTTCTATTATTTTGTTAAATAATAAATTTCAATTGATTTTACCCCGAACTCTTTCCCTTATTTGTGCCACTGCTGATAAATAATAGATTTAGAAATTGAACTGGTACCCAAAGCAATAGAAGTTCTCCACGATCTAGAGGTTTCGAGTTCAATTCCAGATGTGTTTATTTTTCTCTTTATGAACTGCTTATCAAATGGGAATCTATGGTTCATTCTGAAAGATAAACGAAAGATAGACTGGCCTTTAACTTTTGTTTCTTAGGCCGAGAGTCGATGAAAACCTACATCTCCTTCAACCTTGTTAGTTTTTACGGGTATGCAACAAGGGTACCTTTAATCATTTTTAAGATATACAAAAAAAAAAATAATAAATAAATAAGAAAATAGACTATTGATTTCAATTCTCATCTCTTTGTGGAGTTCCTGTAATAATTGTAAACTTTTGGATATTTCTTTAAAAGGTAATCCTTTGGATATTTTCGATATAAAAAGGGAATGCTACGAAAAAAAAGGGGATTAATTACGTATGTTAATGTAAGTGACCCATGGTTAAGTAATAGAGACACTGGGAGATTCAGCTACTGATTACGACTGAGAAAGCCAGGTTTAATCTCTGGCTGAGGTCGGGGATTTTTTCTTAAATTATTTCTCCTACTGAGGGGCCCTAAGGATAACCCAGCTCTCTGCAAAATTGTGACCGGTTAAGACGAGATTGAAGTTGAAAGGTTTTCCAATTGGCCGCTGTAACGTCGGAGCGTTCTTCGGCGTTTCTATGAACAATGGAGGCTCGAAGAGAGAAATACTGACTTATCTATTGTATATTTGTGAGATACTGATTTGTCAACAATTAACAAATTACTTTGAAATTGAACATCTATAGCTTCACTGATTTCAGAAATGGTAGACAAAGCGTAGAAGTACGGGTTCCAAAGGTCATTTTGAGTTGAAAATGTTCTACAACATTTTGTTGTACGGGCCGTAGTTTTAGGTTAGAAAATGAATGCTTTGGACATGGTCCCTAATCAAAGGGAGCTCAGTTCACATTAGGAAATGTAAGTAAATAAGGCATTTTCTTTAATTATCATATTTTTTTCAGTCATGACATTTGCGGATTGCTTTTTGTGATAAACTTTACCTTATTTACTTACACTTCCTAATGTGAACTGCGCTTTCTTTGATTAGGGACTAATCAAAGCAATCCTTCCTAACTCTAACAGTACGGCCCGTACATCAAAATGTCATAGAACATTTTCGACTCAAAATGACCTTTGGAACCCGCATCTCTTCGTTTTGTCTACCATTTCCGAAATAACCTGTATACTAAAATATCGGCCTATCAACGATATGTTTGGATATTGCAAAATAATTAAAATGTTATATAATTGTAGAATTGAGTTACGAGAGATTTTTATTTGTTTTGGCTAAAAGATTTTTTAAACTGCTCCGTTGCTAAATGATGTTTAGCGCCTGAATAAGCTAAAATATATAGATGAAAAACGATGAAAGGCAGACATTTCCCAAAGCATAAATTACACTTATTTAATGAGGTTTTTTGATTTCCCAGGTATCTACTCGATGTCTCAGTAATACCAAATTAGAAATTGAAAAAAAAAAAAAAAAAAAAAGGTTCCATTTGCCTTCCTTTCAGTATTTTTTATAATTCATTAGGTATCACATTGTTTTCCAGTGTATCACAAAACTGTGAATGTTCCAAATTTCAAAATTTCCACAAAACAAGCATTTAAATTTTAAACAAACTTTATCATGAGAGATTTATTGTGTTTTAGAGAAGAGTGTCGTTCAGATTTTTCTTTTAATTTTTCCGGAATATTTTAATGAGAAAGTGTAATAGTATGTAGATTATATACAAATACAAAATATCTATTCTTTATTTTTTTTATCCATTTAATTTCTGAAAACTGCTGTTCAAATTACAAGGAGTTATTTTGGTGAATTGTCCTTGTGTGCAACAAAAGCACACGAGATATCTGATGCTGTGTTATTAAATTTCCTTCAATTGTGGAGTATTATACGTAAGTGATGTTCGTGGTCCAGTGAAGTGTTTTCAATTGAAAGGTCATAGGATCGCTTCTCTCGTGGAATTTTGGTTTCATTTCCTTCCTTATGTTGCCATAACGTTGTATTGGTTTACGTTATAAATATTTAAAGTAGAAAATAATTTACCGTAAATTAAATGATATCTATTTTAACTTTAATGTATTTACTTCATTAAAAAACAAACAAACCAACAACCTGATTTTTTATATTAAATTTTGATTTATTGTATTTGAATCAGATACTAAAATACATTTATATGAATAATACAAACTTATACAATTAGATGAAAGAAAATGCAATTTCCTTTAATTTAATAATTAAAAATATAAAATAAACTTTTTTTTTAAAAAATAAAACTTAAAACTACTTTTTTTCATTTTCAAATATTTTTAGTTATTAAGTGAAATTTTATTTCATTTGATTACTCATTATTAATAATACAGTAAACTCCCGATTATCCGCGGACATCTCCTGTTTCCATTTTTTTTACTGTACAATAAATTTAAAAAAAAATTAAATCTAGAATAAGCTAAACAATAAAAGAGGTTAACAAAGTAAGTGAAGACAATTATAGACAAACAATTTAAAGAACGACCTTGTGGGCGGAGCTTAGGCCGGCAGGTTACACTAAATTACGGGAGAGTAATAATAAAATTTAAAAATAAATAAATAATTTAAAATAAAATAATTGTTTTTAATGTATGTATTGTAACTGTTTGTATTGCCATTTTAATGTAAACAAAACATGTTAAAAGCATTTTTGTGTTGATTTTCGTCCTTTTTCGTCCTATCAGGTAAAAATAATAAAAATAAAATAATTACATTTTACCTGATGATGACTTCGTTAACCATGAAGTCGAAAGCTAGTGTTTTTTAAAAGTTTTTTATCCTTTTTAAGTTTTATGTGACTTTTAAGTGATTTTAGAATGTGCGACGGCGGAATTCTTCATTAATATTATATTGCGCACGTAAAAGATTTTTAATATATAATTTCTATGAACGAATTATGTACGAGAGTCAAGGTTTTCCGTCGCTTAGTCGGGACTAAGCATGCAACACTAGGGGTTCCATTGAAGAGGTCTGACGGGATGGTGGAGACCAAAAGAATAGTGTTATTTTAAGTGGAACCATTAATAAGCGTTGTACAGACTCTTAAAGAAATCCATCTTGATATTTTAGCGAGGAATTTTGGGAATCATTTATTAGAGATGTAAGGTACGGAGACTAAAACCAAAGGGCCTTTGTTTTAGGTTGGAGAAATAAGGTTCGTATGAAATTTGAAGGAAATCCGTCCAACCATTTTATTCTGATGCGTAGACAAACAGACAAATGGACAAATAGAGGATAAAAAATGTTCAAGTGGAATAGTGAGACTTCACACGCTCAGTAATTAGTAAAATATACGGATTCGGTAGTCCAGTTGTATTAGCATTGCAGGAGTCAGGTTCAATCCCCGGTGAAGTAGGGATTCCTTCCCGGAGATTAAGATGGGCAAACTTTAGTTGACCACCAATTATCGATTATTCCCGAGTAGTCAAAGATAAGTAGAAGCCCTTAGCTTCTATGCGCTCAGTACTGTCAACATCCCCTACAAAAGACATCTATTAGTACTGTCCGAACACAGATGAGTGACCTTTACTTGGCAGAGTGCTAAGAAAAGCCTATTCGAAGGGAGAAAGAAATAAGAGATTACAATTTCGTATGGTGGGAGATAATTATTAGTAATTTTTTTTAATTGTTAAGCAATATAGTTATCATTTTAAAAACTAGAATGTTCACACACACAAAAAAAAAGAATGCTAATTTTCCGATATTTAATAATATACAAACAAGACAAATCAAACTCCCCGCTAGACGGATTGACTACCCTTTTACGGAAATGAATTCGACTTCTGACATGCGCAGAAGTAATATGGGTCTCTTATCTGTGGTCTACTGTCCATGGTACTTCTAAAGGAGAACAATCGTACTTCTAAAGGCTACAAGGGAAGCACCTTACCCTACACTTATTAATAGAATAAACGAAAACACGATAACAGAATGGTACAAGAATGGTAGAATACAGAAAATTAACTATAACTGAAATATATTAACTATAACTTATATGAAAACTATATATATGATTACCGTTTTACAACACAGAGGCAACCACATTCAGTTATGAAAAAGATTACAGAAAAATATGGTGGAAGAGCTGAAATAAACATTATTTTATTTCAAACAAATTACGAGAAATAATGAGAATACACATTCGTTGATGTACGTGAATTTTATGCTTATTCCTTTTAACGTAATTTTATTATAGAATTCCACTATTGTTGAACTTTCAGTTTTGTGAACGTTATTTCTTAATTTTTCTTCCTTTCTTTTTTTCCTTAGTTACAGATATCATTCTGCCACTTTGCAGACACACCTCTTTCAGTTTCAGTTTCCTTATCTACATTACAAGAACATTTGACATTTTTAATTTATTTTATAAATTGCTGTTGCAATTTTTCCAATTTATTATTTACTATCTTCTTCATCTCATATTGGTATCGCACAGAAACGGAAAATTTCCTGTTCTTCTTAATACAGCAGACAATGGAAATTCCCATTCGGTAACAATTTTCTTTTTTGATATGTTCTGAACAGTATTTGTTAAGTTTTTGCTCTTCAGTAAAAAGTTAAGTTTTATTAAGTTGTGGCTGAAGCAAATTTATATAGAATATACACGAAAAGTGATTAGGTCCTTATCTTTAGTTAATCTTGGAATTTTCCCGTTTTATTACATTTCTTGGAAACTACAATTCTGTTCTTCCTCCCACCCTACTATAAATTCTGCAAAAATACGTAGATAATAATAAAGTCTCTGTTATCAATAAATTTTGAAATATTATGATAATCTCAAGTATTTGAAGCATTCTAAATTATTTTGTAATTAGCTTGCCATTTTTATATACCTGTATTTTCTCAATAGATTAACGCGAAATTTTATGTTAACAGTATTTTTAGAAATAAATTATTTATCTTTAAAATATCATATTCCTTCAGGGAATTTTCAAAATTTCATTAGGGTGGGGAAGACAAGTTTTCCTCAACTGGTCATCCAACCAAAAACGAAAGACCAATAGGATCTACTGTATAATTTGGGGTAAATGGCTCTGCCTCCTTTTACATCCGCCCACAAAACACATTAAACATAAAAATTAACAAAATCAAAAGAAGAATAAGATAAATGTTTCTATTATTATTATTATTCTACTTCTATTTGATCTTATTTAATATTATTTAATGTTACTTTTATTTTTCATTTCTGAGATTTGTTTTCGATGCATTAAAATAACGAATAGCCTAATAATTGCGATTGTGCTATCTATATAAAAAGAAAAGTCTTGACTCACTCACTGACTGACTCATCAACCCTTGAACCTAGAAAGCTGAAATGATGCACAGAGATTCCCTTTATGATGTAGACAAGGAAAAAGGCCGGATTTTTCGAAATTCCCACGGGATAGGGAATAAAGAGGATTTATATTTTCGCTTAAAGTTGCCTTACTGATATATAGATGTGTGGCGCCAACCCGCAATACATCTGAGTTATCCGGAGAAGGCCACAACGGCCTGGGAACTCGTATATTTTCCGATCTCAATATTAGTTTGCTAAATAAATAAAGTTTTTTTTTTTGCTATGTATGCAAGGGATCCGGAGCGAAGCGACGGTACCCGGCTAATCTGCTTATAAAATTACATTGTAGGCATAGATATTATTTCATTCAAGTCATTTATACAATCAAGTCAGCGGAATGAACCCAAAAAATCATTTTGTAAAGCAGAATTTCAAAATAAAATCTGCAAAAAAAGAAAGTGTAATTATTACTGTAGAAATTATTACTAGACTAACAAAAATTGGATTACAAACTTCAAGTGAATTTTCAAAGTGACAAAATTAAAAAAAAATCATGTTAAGCTGATGACTTTGAAGTTACTGTGACATTGTTAAACTATTAGTCTGTGAACATATCACTATCTCGCTTTTTCTATTAACTCTGCACTAACAAAACAAAAAAAATACCAGTAAATCGTATTAGTCTTTACAAGAAAAAAAAAAGGGCGTTCCCCCCCCCCTATCAAGATAGTAGCCGGTACAAGGGATCAATTAGTTACACGGTAATGTTTTTTTGTTTTTTTTAATAATTACAATATGTTTCAATGTAAATATAGGTGATATTGATTAGATTTATATACTTTTTTTGAGTTGGAATGATATTATTGTAACTATACTAAATTTAATGTGAATATTAAGTGAATAAACTAAACGAAACTAAAAAAAAATAAAAATAAAATATGCTTGAATCAACATCTTATTTGGATTGTAAGATAAAGTCCTAAGTATTTTTTTTTAAACAAGCTTTACACGACTTCCTTTTATGCAACTACCATCAATACAAAAGTCTCTTTTTCAAAGAGTATTTGCTGTAATTTAGTTTTATTTTAAAAATTTCTAAAAATAAAAAATTGCAGTCTAAAATATTAATTGTAAATTTTTTTACGAATTTACAAATAAATGACTAATATTAACTTTTTTGCAAAACAGAAACTGATTATTATATCAGGCACGTTAATATCTTACAATTAAGCAATGCCATTTTATTTTATTTTAACATTAATTTAAAATTGCTTTTGTTTTTTGTTTTTTTAAAAAAGCATCATGTTTAATTCACGTTTAACATTGGATGCAGTCAACTTTCATTCAATTTTTCTTAAATAATTTGCAGCAAATAAAAGGTTTTGCAACGAAGGATAATCGAAATAAAGTATTATTTTCCGTTCCAAAAACCTACAATTTAGGCCTTATCCAATGAAGAAAAAAAAAAGGACAGTAGACATAAATTTTCTAAAACCGGTTGGTAATGACAAGAGACAGGATAGCAGTTTACATAAAGAGACTAAGAATAGCTAACACAAGGAAACATCAGATGGTATTTTCATTGGATGAGGAAATCTCTCTAGTTGGAAGAATTAACATAAGTCAGACTAACGTTATGGCCCTTAAAGGGAATAATTAGTGGACACTCATACAACCAGGAGGAAAAAGATCAATCATTAATCTGAATGATTAAATTAATATTGATAAGATAATTTTACATGGACTACATTTTACACATTTACATTTTATATCGCAAGAGAACAGTTATTTGTAATTAAACTAGCCTGCTACCGTATAGCTTCGCTCCGGAACCCTTGTATATGTAACGTAAAAAAACGCTTTATTTATTCAAAAACAAAACAAAAGAAATCACATGAAGTAAACTAAAAACTGAAACTTAGAATTAAGAACACTCATATGAACTTTCGTGTTTCCAGATAAACCAGTCCATACATATGTGTATATTTCAAGAAAGTTTCTCTCGATGTTTAGACCCCTTTAGTCTGGATCTGGGGTTTCGTTGTTTTTAAATTAAGAACATTGAATTAAAAAAAAAAAGTTAAAAAGAATATTATTAATTTCTAAATAAAAAAAAAAAAGAAAATGAAATTCATTATCATAAAAAAAGAAGAAAATAAAAAAAAAAAAAAAAAAAAACTTATTGACTTTAATTACATTTGAACCCAGTAACCATATCTCTAAAGGTCAGCATTTAACCGTTGAGCCACACCAACAATTCCGTTGTGGAGATAGAAGTGAGTTAAGAAACCAATACTTGAAAATTATACAACAGTTTGAAGGGGATTAAATCAGGGGGGAGGGGAAGATGTGTCCAGGTTTCATTGTAGCCTGGTTTTTCCGCAGGATCCTAAACAGTAATTCTGCAAAGTTGGGTCCAGCTCGGTCATACGTCCTGGGAGTGTATAGCGAATAAACAAATAAACAAACAAACAAATAAACTTCCTCCTTTACGTATATATATATATATATATATATACAGTGCAACTTGGATAATTCGAACGTCTTTAATTCGAAATCGTGGTTAATTCGAAGATTTCTCTTGGTCCCTTGAATTTCTTATTAAATCAATGTTAAAAAATAGTGGATAATTCGAAGTTCAACTTCCTTAATTCGAAGTTTTTTATAAAAAATTTCGAACCATAACGACTTTTCGGCGTTTCATTATTAAGAAATTCGACACGTGACAACTGAAATCATCTTCCCGTCACCGTTCGACACGTGACGCTTCAGACGCCATTCGAGCTTCCTGCTGTCAGTGTCACCATATCTTTCAGTAAATTACGCATGACAAGAATTTAACGTTCGCTGAAAAGGTCGCCGTCATTCGCGAGGTGGAAAAGGGTGTGAAGAAGAAATGCCAAATCGCCAACGAGTATGGGATAGCGCCGAATTTCGTCGGTACATTGAAGGACAAACCAACGTAAGTGAAGCTGTTTTCCATTCACTAAACATGCTTGATGATTTTGCTAACCTTAAGTTACTGAATTCTACAAAACAATCAGACATTGCACAATTTTTTGAAAAACTATAATTTTCTGTATTGAATGTAATATGTGCGTATGTAATATAAATCTTATTTTGTTTATATACATATAGTGTTTAAGTCTTTCATACCATGATCTTTCTGAATAAATATTTACTTATTGACAGAATAATCTTTTTATGCATTCAGTGGACCTGAAATTAAAGTTAAAAGATATAACTTGTTTAATTCGAAAACTTGGATAATTCGAAGTTTTGTAGTGGTCCCTTCAGCTTCGAATTATCCAAGTTGCACTGTATATATATCGATAACTATTGAATTATTTGTATTGCTATATATATATATATATATATATATATATATATATATATATAAAAGATACAGATAGGATGTATAAGCTGTTTTCAGATTAAACAGCTTTAATTTGTTCACAAGAGGGCGACAACAAAACGAATAATTTCGTTCTAAAGAGCAGATTCAAATTACTTTTGCAGTACAAAAAAGTGTTATGTGATAACAAGATCTTCCTTCCTTTGGTCACGGGACCAGCGAATACTTATTTCCTGCGTCCCACTTACCTGCATGGCCTATTAGTAGCAATCTGTAACTTGTAGGCATTGTCTACATTAAATGTAGATAAAAATATGTACCATGCACTATGAAATATCTACGGCTCAGATGATTTGGTGATTTGCAATTAAACAAGAACTTCGAGGAAAACGAGAAGATTGATGAAGAAACAAAACCTAGAAATAAAATTAAGTAAAAAAAAAATTATAATAACAGATACATACGAGTTATGAACGAAATAATGTGTTTTATATTAGGTTGGAAAATCTAAAATGTCTGTTTGGTTGACCTGAAAATATCACCGCTTTTAGGGAAGTAATTGCAGCAAGCTTTACGTGTGTATTATTTCGGTTGAAGGATCCCTCTTACTGCCTTTGGTATCGACTGGTCATGAGGTTCTTTGTGTATTCTGCGTCCTACAAGTTCACTGAAACAAAATATGGAGACGTTGGCTATTCAACAAGTGATGCTTTTTGAGTTCTTACGAGGTTTATCAGCAGCTGAAGCGAAAGGAAACATGTGTAGTGTTTCTATGAAGACCATGTAAGCAAAAGGACAGTGCAGCATTAGTTCCAAAAATTCCGTGATAGAGATTACAACGTAAAGAATCTCCTAGAGGACGCCATGAAAAAGTGGTCTCAGCCGAGGAGGTGAAAGAACTGATCGAGTCTGACCCACATCAAAGTTCATGGGAGATGGCTGAGAAATGAAGGGTATCTCACAAAACAATTTTACTCCGCCAGGAAGAACTTGGCAAAGTCCGGAAGATGGACAAGTGTCTACCACACGAACTCACAGAAGGAAACAAGGATACGCGTTACTCAATTTGTTCTTCACTTCATCTTCACGAAGAAAAAGAGCCTTTCTTGGACAGAATTGTAATTTACGATGAAAAGTGGATAATGTACGACAATAAGAAGCGGTCATCATCTTGGCTGGATAACCGTCAGCAACTCCTAAACCTCCTCTTCACCCACGAAAAATTCCTTTGACTGTTTGGTCGTCCACTGTTGCAATTATCCATTGGAACTTTCTTCCTCGGGTACAAACCATTACGGCAGAGGTGTAAGTGTCAGAATTGACTAAAATGCACCCAGAAGCTAGGCACGATACAGCCTATACTGATCAATCGAAAAGGTCCCATTTTCTCCACGATAATGCAGACCACATACTGCAGAACACCCGTTGGAAACTTCACGAACTTGGATATGAGATTTTGCATCATCCGTTTTATTCACCAGAACTTTAGCCAACAGATTTTCACCTATTCAGACAAATGGACTAAAGTGCAGGAGATACCTCCAAGATTGTGATCTCAAAAAGGACATCGAAGGATTCCTGCAACTCCAAACCACGGATATTTGCAAGGAAGAAATTTATAGCGTGTAAGACAGCGTGTAATATTGTACAGATGCAAGTGGAGCTTATTTTGAATAATAAAAGTTACATCCGACACTCAAAGACAGTTTTAAATTCGTTCACTCCAAACCGACATTTTAGGATTTCCAATCTGATATGTAAATTATGTGATAAAAAATAATCGAACACCTACACCAAAATCGTACTCAGACTTTCCTCTTGACACTTATCTCAGTAGTAGGGGTCTTTCGCTTATCACATCTGTGACTCTGCTCGGGAGACTTTTCACCAGGTGCCTGAACTTCTCTAAAGGTATAGGTGCCCATTCTTTCTAAAGAGCTGTAGCCAGAGCAGATCGTAATGTGGGACATTGGGGTCTGGAGCGAAGTCGTAGTTCTAACTCCTCCCGTAGGTATTCGATGAGATTGAGGTAGGAACTCTGTGGACGGGCCAGTCCATTTCCGGAACGTTATAGTCCACAAACCAGTCCCTCACAGTCCTCGCTTTATGACCGGAGCGTTGTAAGGCTGGTAAAGGCAATGGTCATCACCGAAGTAGTCCTCTAGCGTAGGCAGTATGTAACTGGTCAAAATTTCCTTGCACCCTTCCGCATTAATTGTCGTGCAGTGGTACAAGAGGGCGAGTTCATTCCATAAAGACACCCCTACACCGTAATCCACCTCTTCCAAACTTCACTATTGGCACTACACAAGACGACAGATATCGTTCCCCGTGCATTCGCCGCACCTCACGTTTCCACTGTTCTACTGTCCTTTGGCGCAGTTCTTTACACCACTTCAGTCGGCTTTAGCATTCACAGGGTAAATGTTTGTTTGCTGAGCAGCCGCTCGACCAAGAAACCCCATTCCCCGACCTCTCGACGAACAGTCAACTCTGGGCAGAGAGTACTATTGAAATACTCACCTTCTTCAACACTCGACGGTCCCGGTCTCTCAGTATACGCGGCATACCCGGTCCCTGTTTCTTGTGGTTGCATCTTCCTTATATATATATAGTGGAACGTATGTACCTAAACACCATACGAATGTGCAGAATACCCAGAAGATATACTAAGGTTCAGAAATAAAACAAGTAAAGTAAAGAACATATTTATTGGCCCTATATTTACATTATGACAGTAAGATGTATATAATCATGCCTCTTTCCGTCGAATGTTCCAATTTCACACAACTTCTGGTGCAACGCGCAAATGTTTGATGATTGGGCACACGTCTGTTGGTAAACCGTTCACAATACAATCGTACAGCGGCTCGTTCGTTTCCGTTCGCTTTCCCATAGGCTAGGTGCATATCTGCCCTCGCTTTGAAAGTTTGTACAGGGAATTTTGATGCATATATAATATTGAAAAAAAAATGATATAGGAATGGAGTCTAAAAAAAAGAAAACAAATTTTTAGCAAATTTATCAGATTTTAATTCAAGCTTTTTTCCAAAATAATTACAACTCAATTGAATACTCATAACTCAAAAGTGTCACTGAAGGAAAATTCTTTGTATTTAATAAGGTTTTTTGAATGTAATAGGGAATGATCATTTTAGCGCGATGGCCTATTTCCAGAAACTAAAAACCAATTTTCAACTTTTCTTTCTTTCTTTCTTTCTTTTCTAAAATTCAATTAAAATTTCAGTAATTGATTTTAACGGAGAAGAAAGAAATAAGTAAGTTGAAATTAAAGAATCAAACCGCATAACTAATGAGATCTATTAATATTTTTTTTTAATTTCATTAACAGCACTAAAAGACTACGAAATGGATTAGGAACACGTCTACATAATGATGATGCAGAACTACACACAATTTCGTGGGATATCATTTATTTAGGAGAAAATGTCTTTACAAAATTCAACTCAACGTTCAAAAAAAAGACAATTTTTTTTTTAAATGAAAACTTTTTTTTTTTCTAAAAATTAAATCATATGTTTACAATCTAAAACATTAACAAAAAAAAAATTGAGAAAATATAGGAGGATTAGATTCTTATTTGTAATTGCGTGTATTACAGGATAAAAATAATAAAAAAAATATGAAACTTAAAAATCAGTATGAAATTCCAAATATCATTTAGTTTATAGGTAAGTTTATTATTTTTTAAAAGATAAAGAAAACTGCATTTTTTTTAGTGTTGGACTAAATCCTCACTGGGGATTTCCAAGGGTCTGGTAAGTTTTGCCCGAAACCAGAAATGGAGGTTTTTAATGCCGAGAGGTGGTGTTATTATCCGCTGTTTGATTGGGAAATAAGAATATACAGACTGCCTGTCTCTAATTGTCTCGGTGTGGCTGCTGAAGTACGTGACGACGTTAAAAGGCGTTTCCTTTGTAACACTGGCTTGTCTTCGTTGAAAAACAGGTGGATTTGTTGGAAATTTATTTTAGCATTCTGACTTCAATTGCAGCAACAAGATTCGAAATTTATATATTTTATTAATAAAAAATAAACAAAATATGTATATTATGATATTTTGTAGCTATTTACTGAAAGTGAAAGGCAAAATAACATAATTTAAAATAATGATGAATAACAACTTAAGATGAACTTTAAGTCCTCTTCTCGTGGACACAGAAGAAACTTTCACATCCGGGAGTTTCGTTAATAAGATCTTAGATTTGTCCAGAATACAGTCATTCCTCGACTTACGTCCAGGTTCCGTTCCATCCGGCAAGACGTAAATCGATACATTAAATCAACAGAGTTATAGGGGTTAGGGACAGAATTCGTATACTGTCCCAAACACTGTATATTTCACTGATATTGGGTTATTAATAATTATTGTTGATAAAAAAACAAGAACATTAGTAATGATGAAAGAGAGAAGAAGAGACCATAATATTCACAAAGACTGTAGCTTTAGATTAGAAAAGGACTTTGTCATTGCTTCGTCACTATCGTCGATTTAAAGGAAGCAGATCCTTTCACAGCCTCTACTATATTATCCTTATACAGTAGAGCCCTGATTATCCACGGAATTGGGTGGCAAAGGTAAGGATAGTAAAAATCGCGGATAACCTGAAAAAAGACTAAAAATGAGGTGTAAACACGAAAAAAAATATTTCAGCATAAAAACTACGTTTTATTATACAAAAAACATAATATGCAAAACTTTTAAAATATGTACAATGCAGCAGAAACCTTTCTGCAGAGCAAGAGCCTGCCACTCATCCACAAATTCCGAGAAGGCCTATAGGATCACGATGCACAATAAACCTGTCAGTAATTTTCTACCTTCGCACTGTAGGGCGTATTGTACTTTCCCTGTTGTTGGCTTGGATTAAAATTGGTTTTTTTGAGGTTCGTAATTAAAAATTTTTTTCGCGGCACTCGCGGATCGTCCGCTCGCGATAATCGGGGCTTTACTGTATTTCAAAATGGTCGTCACCATCCACAGTCATGTGTGATCACATTAACGGGCTTACCAGCTTCACTTCGCTTTATAACTTGCAACTTCGTTTCAAGATCAATTGCTCTCGTCTTTTTCTGGGATTCATCACTAGGTTTTATGATTCAGTGTGTAGGGTTGCACAAAATATAATGAAATATTTAACGATAAACACACAAATTATCTATTTCTCAAACACAAAATCAACAGAGAAACTGTTTTGAAGACATGTGCCGATTGCCGACTCCCTTGGTAGTACCAAGGGAAGTTGCCACTGAATGCACTGTTGCTACTGTGCATGATATATTGTTGCTAAATAGAAACCTTTTTTACTTTACTCTCGCTTGCGTCTTGTTCAAAATTATGGTCAAAAATGTTATTTATTCCCTTATAAGGGGACAGAAGTGATTGCTGACGATAGTTAACTCTTTTGCTTATGCTGAAACAAGGTTGAAGTAAATCTGTTAAATATTCTTTTCTTAATTATGAAAATAGAAGTGTTTCTACTTTCTGGTAACTGCTATTTCAGTTTTTTTAAAGTGATAACAATGTTTGCCATAATTATTTATAGAAACTGAAGGTACATTCAAAACTATGCGTCAGTAACAGCAAATAAAATTTCTGAAAATTATGAAGTTTTATTTTCATCCAATTCAATTCTGTTAAAACAATGACCATTAACGGTAGACTAAAATCTTGTATTCGCTTTGTGTCTTCTCAATAAAACTTCACAGAAATTTAAAAATAGGTGCCTTACTGTGAAATCGGTGTACTTTCTGCGTTACGTCAGTAATGTAGTGTTCACTATTCTTTTTCTGATAATACTAATTCAGATGAAGATGAATGATTAAAAGTTATTGACTATCCATTGACATCATTCATCACTAAGAGTCATACGTATCAGAAATCCAAATGTTTCAGGTAACACTCAAATTGGTTTAACAGGAGGCTTCTGAATGTCAATAATAATGGAATTACCCTTATGGGATCACGGACGTATGTTCGAACGGACGTAACTCGAGTGGACGTAAGTCGACGGATGACTATATTTTGATTTTATTAAAGATGAAGTCGAAGCCCACAGTTTGAGAATACGTTCTAAATAATTCGTGTCATGAAATGTTTCCTAAGGAAATCTTTGAATTATTCTAAGTATTATGGATGTATAGTGATTAAGGCTGAACTACCTATTTACTCGAATATAATAACCGCCCTCGCTTATATCTCGCATCCCTGATTTACTTTATGAAAAAAGAAATTAAAAAACCTCGCATCTATCTCACAGATTAAAAAAGTTTAAAACTTTAAGAAATAGTCAGTGAATGATGTTATTATGACAGTTTATTTTGGAATTCGGTTGAAGAGAATCAGCATTTGAACTCAACAACATTTGTTGATGAAGTTGTTAGGGTAGATGACCTTGACAATGCACACGAGGAAACCGTTCTCGAGACAGGAAGTAGTGATAGCCAATAGGAGAGTCTGGCTAAGTCACACCCATTTTCAGTTTTGTTTTTTTTAAGTCATGGTGATCTCACGATTCCGAATGATAAAAGGACAAGCAATAATGAAACTTGATTGTTTTAATTTAATTACAGAAGCATTGTCGCTAAAGATTCAAATGTATCGCATTTGAAGTTGAGCGGTCGATCGCGTACATAACGTTGATAATTAAAATTTAAATGCATTTATTTTATAAATAATGTGAGCGATTGTAAATTATAATGAATTACGAGGATTTAATTATCATATAAACGTCTATTTAATTTTTTTCCTGATAAACTTTAGTTTCCGAAAATCCCCGTATATAAGAAAAAAAAGGGCAGCGAATTAAACAAGAAGTAAAATATTTTTATTCTTAATTTATATTTTGATGGTTTTTTTTTTTTTTTAATTGAAGGGCCATTATTTTGTTCATGCCTGTCCTTTGTATATGTTTCTTTGGATCCCACTGAGTTATGAGTATTGGGCGAATCAAACTGATGAGACCTGAGAAGGTCGAAACAGTCTGTATTTGATTCCCGGTACAAAAATACCAAAAATAGCTCGCTTGTCAGTGGATCTTTTAATTGTTTTACGTTTTTATCTGTATTGTTTGTAACTTTAATTTTGGAGTTATATTTGAAGTGCGAGTTATGTTCGAGTAAATATGGTATACAACAAATTTAAACATGAAAGGAACAGACACGTTTATAACCGGTCTCGGATTCGGTAGACTGTCTAGAGCTTGCTAGATGGCTAAAAACGAAACTGAGGAATGTTTTCTTTATGTTAAATCACCGTAACAATGAATTTTAATTATCATTATTTATAAGGTGACCATTTTTTTCTAAAACGAAAAGGAGGACGCAAATAATTTGAAGAAAAAAAAAATGTTATCAGGGGTTTCAGGGGTATAAACCTATCTGTTCAACCAAAAAAAAACAAAAAAAACCTCTAAACTGATCTGTTCAACCAAAAAAAAAAAAAAATCTTACTAGTTTTAAACTTCACATATCAAAAAGGAGGACATTTAGGAGTACACTAATCAAGGGAGGACAGAGCTTCAAAACGGAGGACTGTCCTCCCTAAAGGAAGCCTATGTCAATGTTATTAGTAGCTACATTCAAATAATGGCCCATAATAATATGAGACATACTTTAGTATGAAAAGATCAATGAATGATAATTTATATTGCTCATTGTATTTCCTTTCTGGCAGATTTTTGTAAAACTTAACTTTGGATGTGCATATCTTATGCTGGGCGAACACGCGGCAATTAGCGGCAATATTGTGGGGACAATTTGGCCCAATTTTATTGCTGACAGCCGTTTGCAGCAATTTCATTGGTTGTCAGCAATAAAAAGGGGCAATATTGTCCCACAATATTGCCTGAAATTGCTACGTGTTCGCCCAGCATTAATGCTGAACTGATACTGAGTTGCATCTGTTTCGTAGTCAGAGTCAAAGTTAACGCCTGTGGTGATTGTAAATTAGTCTTAACAGAGAAATTTGTAATGTTCACGGAAATTTTCGTAAACAAACCTTCATTAAGAGAAAGAAACAATACATAAAAACTTTTTTCTCTATTCTCAATTTTTTTGTTTTTTAATTCAACAATTTTAAATAATTCAGTTTTGTTTTTGTTTTCCTTTGTTTTGATTCACAACATGCAACGTTGTTTGACCTAGAATTAAAGGTGGCCTTGACATCAAAAGTTCCAGGGAAAGCGTAGAGTAAAGAAATTTACGCTTTCAAAGGAGACACTGAACTTTATGTTAAATGTTTCATTTAAATTTATATGATATTTTAACAGATAAAATTTACACAAATAAATAAATAAGTAAATAAATAAATAAATAAATAAATAAATAAATAAATAAATAATTTTTAAATAAAACTAAGGGAAAAAAAAAAAAACAACAACAAATAAATGAATAAAAGTGTAAATGAATAACTTAGTGCACAAGGCATTATGTTTTAGTATCATAATAGTAAAAACAGATTTTAACAAATAGGCTATAATAAATAATAATTTGATGAATAATATTAAAATAAATAATCTTCTGAATCTTTACAAAATATGAAAGTAGGCCTACATATATTTACAAATACTGTAAATAGAAATTGTGAAAGAAGCCAAAATGGAAATCTAAGTAATGTGTAATCTTTTGATGACACAATAAGAAGGCGGTGGGAATTCAACATGTAATTCAAAAATAACCTACCCGGAAATAAATAAATAAATATCCGTTTCAGTATAGGCTTAACTTAAGTTTTTAATTCTACTTTTTAATATAAAGCGAAAGTAAAAATTTTAGAAAAGAAATAAGTAAAATAAAACATAAATAAATAAATAATAAATGTATATATTATTTAGTTTTGGTAAATTTTCCCTGTTTATAAATTACAAACATTTTTATGGTATATCAGTTATTTCTAAATCATCTGAATTACATACAGAATTTGAATTGCTTTTCTCTTCGTTAAATAATTTTCTGAGTTTTAAAACTGATGATATAAACAGTAAGGGACAAACACCGGATTTCAGTATCCTTTTACTCTGCTTGGGATAGCAATTATAACTTCCGTCGTGAGAGAGATTATATGTCTCAACCATTGAGCAATCTTGAAATGGTTCCATGATTGTTACTGTATCTGGAAAACAGAGTTTTCAAAAACCTTACAATTATTTATAACCTTACAATAACTTCAATTTGCTATCGAACCAAACAAAGCGAAAAAATAAATAAATAACGATAATCTATACATTTTTGAGAATTTGGGGGTGGAGGCATTCCCCCCCCCCCCCCCTCGGCCCACTCATGTATGCCTCTGTTGTTACATTATATTTAGAGTATTATAATAATGTAAATTAATGTTACATTCTTAATATTCAATAGAATTGAATTTGTTAATGGCTGTTCGATTACTCAAAAAAGAATGAAAATTGAGGAATTAACCCTTCTATTATGCTTTAAGGCGGAACTGGAATTCCAACGCCATTAGTACTTATAGTCTACTCGTATCCTTCGGTAGCTCTTAGTTATTTTTAATTTCTAGTTGAAATTATTATTTTATATAGAAAAAGAAATAATTTAGGAAATCAATTCAAATTAATATGTGGAAAAGTTAATATCGTAATGTCAATTAGTTGGTCACATGTAAATACACTGAATTGTTTATTATGATTCACGATTATTTATTTTGACCATTTGATTATTTTTATTTATGTATCCAGAATTATTATAACTGGCTACGCAAATATTGTATGAAAACTTGTAATTTACCAGGTCCTACAAAATGCCAGATATTGGGCGAGAAATAAAAAACCCCACCTCATTAAAAAAGGTTAAACCCCTTTACTCGGATCCGGGTAATTCCTGATACTGAAAATTTGACAGAGTAAGCTGATATGACGAAAACATAAAACAATATAAACTCCTATTATTTATACAGAAATACAGAGAAATGTAATTATAAACAGTATAAGTTATAATTATGAAAACCTAAAACATCTCAGCCAATTACATATAAAATATAAATTAGACTTGACGATTAATCCTTTTTCATCAACAAGAAGTTATAAGAAAATAAATAA
>JAFIDM010009631.1:69357225-69400736 GCA_023159025.1 Thereuonema tuberculata | reverse complement strand
CCCCCCCCCCCCCCCCATTGCACAATTTTTTACACAGCAACATGTGCTTTGGTCCTTGACCCTTCATGTTGTCTTTGCTGGGGAAACCCAAAAGTAAAGGAGCTTTTATATAATTATAATAATAATAAAATTGGTGTAATAAAATAAAAAAATAAAAAAATTGGTGTTAACAATTGTTAACTTACTAATATAACTGTATCATAAAAACAAATAGAAAGGACAGTTTTATACAATTATCAATTGATTTAGATACATTTCAATATTTTGTGTTCAAAACACAGTTGTAAGTGACATAACAAATTGCAATAATAATAAAAATAGAATAATAAAATTGCAATGATAATACTACTAATAATAACAATACTACTGCTACTACTACTACTACTACTACTAATAATAATAATAATAATAGATAAACTTTTTAATAATAAAATAACAAAAATCAGACATTAATCCTTCTCATTTAAAAAAAAAAAATTAAAACTAAACATAGTCATTAATTAATGTAGAAATAATTAATATAAAATACAGTAAAACCCCGTTATTACGCTCGTGACCTACAAGCGTAATAAACGGGATAGCGCTATAGACGGGAAATGATTTATGATATGGGGAAAAATTTGGACACCATTTCACGGGAAACATAGATGATTCTGCAATAAATATACTTATTTATACTTATAGCTTATTTCCTATTAAAAAGATCTTTGATTGTGGTTTGCCGTGTGTGTGTGTACTACTGTTATGAATTATGACATTTTCAATGCGGTTCAGGTAACTATTAACGTTAATGTATTTTCGGAGCAGATTTAGTGCACACTTTACTTTTTTACGTTTGCAACAACCCTTCGCTGCTTCGGTAATTGCATTCCTGTTTTTCATTATTGTTCGCAGACTGGACGAGGGAATTCCTAGAGATTCTGCGAAATCCTTCTGACTTCTTTAGAATTCTCGTCGTACTTACGGAGAATTTGCAATTTTTCATTTATAGAAAGGAATTTCCGCTTCGACATTTTGCACAACTGTATCACAGATCCGCACTTCACAGAGTTCAAAGATTCCCTCAAACCAGGGAAAAAAAAAAGAATCTTTACAGTGTTACATTTCTTTTCCATACAAAATTTCCGATATTAAAAAAAACGCGCTACAAGCGGGATTTGAAGCGTTATAAGAGGGTAAAAGTATACAGTGATTTATAGAAAATTCCAGGGACCGTATAAAAGGAGCGTAAAGAACGGGATAGTGCTATAAGCGGGAGCGTTATATCGAGGTTTTACTGTATAATGGACTAATGCACATAAATTTTGCAGAACAATATAAAACAACTTATTTAAACAATTACTTAAGAGTCCAATTAAATATATAAACCTTAAAAAAAAAAGAAAAAATGCTAGAAATACAATCAACGATGAAATCTGTTTGATGTGTACTCTTCGCACTTGCTTCCCGTTCTGTTCGAGGTTTGAAATACGAGAACATCACCTCAAGGGTTACGCATTGTGAAGGATTGGGAAAGCCAAGAACGGCAGGGAAGGAAGTGGAGACTGACTGTTAGTAATCAAACAACGCTTTATGTTTACATTTTTGAAGGACGAAATAAATCCTAAAGCCAATAACTAACGCTTCAAATTAGTTTATTAAGCAAATAAAAAAGTAATCTAACACAAAAATCAGATCAAAGTAATCTAACCAAAAAAATACTTTTATATCAAAAATCTACTATCATAATCACAAATGTCTACATGAAAATTTTTCTGAATGTAAAAAATGCCACAAAATCACTAATGTAACTACAATTAAATATCTTGGAATCATTATAAATGATACATTTACATGGGATACACATTTTAAACATATATATATACTAAATTAAATACAATAACCTATATCTTTTATCATATAAAAGATATTCTAACAATTAAAACAAAAATTATGATTTATTTTGCATTTTTTGACTCCCAAATAAACTATGCAAACTCAGTATGGAACAAAACATATAAAACATATAAAAAAAAAACCTAAATAATCTTCAAAAGAAAATATTAATATTATTTTTTTATTCTTGTAACAACATCATAAAGATTGATAACGATCTTCTGATAAAAAATAAAATACTCACACCACAACAGAAATTTTATTATAATTTGATAATTAGTAATTACTTTACTCTAATTCAGAAAAGTAACATACCTAATAATAGTAATTTTAATTTGAGAAATAATAACTACTTAAAATTACAATATCCAAAAATCTTAAACAATTATGGAGAGAATAATTCAATGTATTTATTACAAAATATTATTAACAAAATTGGTTTAACAAATGTCAATAATTTTTCAAAACTTTCTTTATTAAAAAAAATTGTTAGAGAATAGCTTGTGAAACATAATAACGAACTGAATTACAAATAGAAATCTTTATTTATTTATTTATTTATTTATTTATTTTTATGATTTATTTATTTATCAAAATGTTTGAATACATACAATTATTTATTGTCAATGGATTTATTATTATAAACAATTATTATTAAAATCCTTGATTTGTAGTTGATTTACTTTAAACATGTAAATTAATTCTGAATCTGCCAATAGACAGAATTAACACTATATACTTAATACTAAATAACAATGATTTCTAGATGATTTTCTTATAATTTTGTAAATGATTAATCATTGAATTTTATTTAACTTAAATTATAAATAAGTACAATATTATAATATTCATTTCAAAATCTATAATTAATAGAAATATATTTTATTTTTTAGTATATATTTAGTAAATTAAATATAAAACAATAACTTTATGTCTGTAAAATTCCTGTGTGATTTATACTTCTATTTTTTTTTATGATATTAATTAATTTATATAATTTATAAATTTTGTATAATATAATTACAAGCACCTGTTGACAGGATCTCTTTGTGGGTGATCCTAACAGGACTTTGAGACTGTATCAATGAAAATAAAATTATTATTATAATTATTATTATTATTATTATTATTATTATTATTATAATCAACTTAAATGTTGAAAGGTAGCCTGGCCCCAATCATCAACATGAAAACTGTCTTAAATACGGAATATGCAGAGTAGTTCCCGAAAATGTAAATTTTACTAGTTCGAATATATAAGCTTAAGAGATGTGATCTTAAAAGTTAATAGTATCATAAAAAATTTAACTTTTTTATTTTAAAAAAAATTAAAAATTATTGCTATAACAAACTTGGCATCCAATACAAATTAATTCAGAAGTTAAATGGAAGAAGGGTGCCATTTGTTTATTTTCTTTAATATTTGATTTTTAACTATAAATTAAAAAAAAAAAAAAAAAAGAAAAAAAAAAGTCTTGCCCTGGTGTCGTACTTGTCAAACTTATTTAAATCTACTAAATTAAAAGTCTTAAAAAAATTGAATTTAAAAAGACTTTTTGTTTTTAAAGGCAAGCTCTATTAGCGTTCTGGTCATCGCACCCACATTGACCCTTTGTAATTATCCGCCTTGAATACAGAAAAACTTCTGTTTAGGGATCAAATAATACAAAAAATAAATAAAATAAAACTGGTCCAAACGACGATTGGAGTTCATGGCGCGAAATCTCAAGCGGTGTGCATGACGTCATCAGAATCGGAAGACGGAAAAACAGAATCTGCTTCAGTTCAAACAACGTCATGAATGAAGCGGGAAATTTGCGCGTCCGTTGTATCTAGACCAATGGGAACAGGGGTATATTCTAAAAGCTGTTGATTGGCTAGAAGTGTCTCTCCCACTGAGATATCGTTACCAGCTGGACGTGCCTCACGTGGATCAAATGGCGTCATAACAAAGGGGGGAAGTTACTTTGTCTTTTAAATTTCGTGCTTCCTTGTGGGATTATCCGTCTTACCTCATCCTCACCTCTAATATAAAAGTCGAGCTAACAGATCCAAACTCATTCCGTGTGTTACCGTAGGACGACTTGAGATCGTGTCAAAGTCAGTAGAGAAAGTTTAAAAACCAAATAGTTGAGTTTTATCACTTAGGACTACAAACAGGTAAAGAACTATATAATAGGAGTATAGACTATTTTTTAAACTTCATTTATCACTTAAAAATTTATTTTCCATTTCTCTCAATATTTCTTTGTAATAGAAATATTATAGTTCAGTAGATTGAAAGCATCTTACTATTTTTGGAGGCAAAGACTAACAATTTTTTATTTTTTATTTTATTTTATTTTATTTTTATTTTTTTCCCTCGAATTATTTAATATAAGCTTAACATAAACTTCAGTGCATTTAAAATTATTTCTGACACTTAATATTTTATCAGTAGAAAGCTAAAATCCTATTTTTTTCCCTCTGTGTTTTAGTTATTTTACCGATTTCTCACTTAATATATCAAGTTATTTTCACTCCACAAAACCCGAATTTTTTTTTTTTTGAAAAAGTTAATTCAGTTTATTTGAAATGTAACTTTTTAATGTTCTCTTGAAAATTACTTTGAAAAAAAACATAGTTTAGTGATGCTCGATTGTCTTATATATTTATGCAGTGAAAGTTAAAATTTAGAAGCTTTCTAGTAAATAATCATTCATATTGTATTAGGGATATTTCTATCTCTCGTCGTTTTTTTTTCTTTTTTTCTTTTTTGAATAATTTAACCTTTTCAATTACCCATTTTTTTTTTTTTTAAATGAGTGTAATTTTATTACACATTAAAATTAGAATATTTCAAAATTGCGTTTGTTTTTTTTTTTTAAAAAAAAGGAAAATGATAAACTTAATTCACATTTACTTAAAATTGGTCACACATTTCTTAGGTTTTTACATTGACTTTCGTTATACCAAACATTCAATCAAAATTCAATTATTCCTACTAAAAAATTAGATTTATTTTATTTTTAGCTATCCATCATAAACGTTTTTCTGAATTATTTTGTAGTCTTTGAAAATCCATTCCTTAATAGTGAGAAAACATCACATATAATTTCAGTTTCCGTTTTATTGTGAAAAATCTGTGAAAATAAAATGTATTCTTTCGATTGTTCGAAGCCATGGGGAGGCCTGCGTTTCTCCTTAATGTCTCTCCGGTCATTCGTTGCTATATAAAAAGGCAAATTTCTTACTGAATACGCTAGGAAAAGTACCGTGCCTTCCGTAGTATGAGATGGTCAGGGAAATGTATTTCAACGGAGCCGTGGAAAACTTATCCCTCCCAAAAATAAAAGAAATTGTTATTTCTGTAATGATGAATAAATCTGTATAGAACAAAGAGAAATTACATAGTATTTTATACTTTATTTGAAGAAATAATTATGATTGCTAATTATTGAAACATAGAACAATGACATTGTTTTTCTCTCATAACTGCATTAACACTGTCTTACTAAGTATTAAAACAAAAAAAGAAAAAAAAATCAGTTTGATTTATTAAATCAGTGGCTTTTCTCTCGGAATCCTATTGAGAAGCCATCTACAGTTAAAGAAGCTTAATTTAAATTCAAAATTAATATTTAAATTAATCTTTATAATTGGCTATATTTCACAAGTAGTATTTTGATCATTCGTCAATATTTTACGTCTGCAGAATTTTATAAAGGAAAAAATCTTTGCTGCATATTATAACAGAGATAATGTCTAACTGATATCAGTGAGTCAGAAGCAGTTGTGAAACCACCTTTTTATCTTTGATATTTGCTTTGTTTAATGCTAACTATTTTTCTTAGTCATAATGTTTATTTTTAATTGTTTTACAGCTTAATCATGACTATCGATATTTTGCCATCACCAACTGTTAAGGAGATTCCAGAAAGTGAAATAGAATTACCAATGGAGCTGCTGACTGGGAAAAGCATACTCCAGGTAAACCTCTAATTAATTGTAACGTATTTTTAAGCATTTTTATTGAAGCTCTATTAAGGAGAATTTAAGGTATTTAACTGAAATTTATTAAGAAAAGCATAACTATTTCGATCAAAACAACATACATTTACTTTATAATATACTAATTTTTGATTTTATTATGTTTTTAGGAGACTGAACAAAAGAAAATGCCTGTTTCTCTACCTAGACGATGCCCTTTCTCTGGTCGTCCGGTGAAGATGATGAATGTGACTTCGGCCAGAGAAATAGTGGATACGTTGCACCAAAAATCCTTAACCGTAAGTTGAATTAAATGTCGTGTTAAAAATATACAATTTTTCCTTTTTGCCAAATAGAAAAAAAAACAACAACTTCTTATACTTATTTCTCACATTTTTAAATTTACTTTACTTTTTCTTAAGTTTTATAACTATTCGAAAACTTACAACTTACAAATGCTTCTCTTTCTTTTAACGTATTCTGAGTTTTATGGATATTTCTTTGAGTATTTCAAAATGATTATTATATTTCTTTCTTTAATAGAATATCGCTTGTAAACAATCGTATTGCGTTGGTGCTTTGATGTCTGGCCAATCTCTACCTCGACCTTTAGGAACAATGAGACCGAAAGTGGAAGTGAAAGAACATGCCAAGCTCTTTCTCGATGAATACTTTACCTCTCTTAAGAAGTGAGTAAAAAAACCAAAAAAAAAAAAACACATACAAACAAACAAATATTTAATTAACAGTTAAATTTGCAAAATAAAAAATAATACTATTTTTTTTTTTTTTTTGATAAAGTCAATTTTATTCTTAGTAAATTATCTGTATGGTTTCGGAAATAAATAAGGCTCTTTTTTTCCTATTAGGGGTAATAGCCCAGAACATTTTGGTCGTGTGGAAGAAGTAATGCAGCTCATTGAGTCTAAAGGAACCTATGATCTCACCAAGGAAGAGCTAGCATTTGGTGCTAAACTTGCTTGGAGAAATGCATCCAGATGTATTGGTCGAATTCAGTGGCAGAAATTGGAGGTATGAGGACTCTTAATTCTATTTGGAACTATTTATTAAATCCTATATTTATAAAATTACAGAGCAAGAACAGCAATAAAATCATGTAATTTCCGTTTAATTCGTACTTATTAAGATTTTTACGATGGTTGATTCTTTGCCTATTTTTTTAATTGGTTTAAAAAATAGTAACTGAAATAATTTACTTAATTCAAAGTAATTCAGTTTAAATTTTCTCACTGTTATTAAAAATCTCGAAGATCAAAATAGTTGTGTATTTTTAATAATTGTTTATTCATTTTGTTTTTAATTTACCTTTTTAGATTTTTGATCGCCGGAATATTACTACTGCTCGTGAAATGTTTGATGCGATTTGTGAGCATATCAAATACGGCACAAATGAGGGAAATCTGAGGTAAGCAAATTAGTAATGACTTCCGTAGTAATTCAATTAAAAAGAAAAAAAATATCAAAAAAAAAATAATAATAATAATTAACTGACTTCTAATTAATTTAAAAAGCGGCCCACCATTTGGAGGTTTCTCTGTCAAGCTCTGTGTCATTGTAAAGAAGCTATCTTTGTCCCTTTATCTCTTTTAAAAAAAGCCGAAAAAGAATACTACTTCTGCATTTGGATTATTAAAAATCTAAATTTTATATGAACTTTTAGGCAGCATTTATCATAAAGTATATTGATAAGAATAACAATGCTATTATTTCTCAAATTTAAGCGATACATTGAATTGCTGATAAATAGTTAATAAAATGCGTAGATATTCTAATTTGTCAACATTTATTTATTTAGCATAATGATTATTTATTTATAAGTTAAATACACATAGTGCTATTTTTATCATGTCTAATGTAGCACAGCTTTTGTTAACTGTGTTGATTTTCTTTAAATAAGAGAAGCTTCTAAAATAAAACCACAATAACTTAGGATTTCTTAGTAGTCGAGTTTAGAAACTTTTTTTTGCCATGTATAATAGAAGCTACATTGTCGTATTATAAATATTACATTTCTCCTACAGATCCGCCATTACTGTCTTCCCAAAGCGCGAAGAAGGAAAACCTGATTTCAAGGTGTGGAATCCACAATTCTTCAGTTATGCTGGTTATGAACAGACAGATGGTTCTATCATTGGAGATCCTGCTAGAGTCAAGTTTACTCAGGTAAAAGAATAAATCGAATTTGTTGTCACTAAGAAAATTATGAATAATAATCATATTGAATTAGTATCAACGCTTTAGTTTAGTTAACATAACTAATTTTGGATATTTTTACAGATATGCGAAAGTCTAGGCTGGAAAGGCAAAGGTGGGAGATTCGACATATTGCCCCTTGTTTTGAATGCAGCAGGAGAAGATCCACAATTCTTCGAAATTCCAGAGGAACTCATTTTGGAAGTGGAAATCAAACATCCTAAGTAATTATGAATTAATTATATCTCCACAATAGCCCTTGCTTTCTTTTAGAGCATCTCAACTAAGCAAATAATAACAAATATTTATGTAATTATTTTATTATTTATTAATAATAATAAGCGTCAATTATTATAAAATCTCAACTTGAGAGAATTCTTATAATATTTAATTTCAGTCTTTCTGATGCTGTTAGAATAAAATAGATTAGAATAAGTTATTATAATAACAATAGGTAATAATTATATAATGTAACTTAAATCCTTCTCGTTTGTTTTCATTTTAATTAGATATCCATGGTTCGAAGACATGGGCTTGAAATGGTACACCCTTCCTGCCGTTGCTGATATGTTATTTGATGTCGGTGGATTAGAATTTCCGGCTGCTCCTTTTAATGGCTGGTATCTGAGCACTGAAATTGGAACAAGAAATCTATGTGATCCCCATCGTTACAACATCTTAGAGGTTAGAAATAAATAAGAATGTTTCTTCATTACGTAATAGTTAACCTTATAAATTCCTACTAGCCTTTATTAAAATATCTATGCACATTTATATTTACGAATGCATTTTTTTTTTAATAGGAAGTAGCTGTCAATATGGGTTTAGATACATCATCAGCTGTGACGCTGTGGAAAGACCAAGCTTTGGTGGAAATCAACGTCGCTGTTTTATACAGCTTCCAGGTAAAATAAAAACGTAGAGCTCAAAACAAAATCACCATTATTAATCTTAATAGAAATTTCCTAAGCATTTTATAAAATATTTTTTTTTTAATATTTTTATTAAGATAAAATCTTAATTTTCTATTCAATTGTAACATTATTTCAATATTTATTTAGTTTGAAAAAATTAGTTTTTAGGATGAAAAGTAATGAATTAAATAAAAAAAAAAATCTCTACTGCTTTCAAAAAATGCTTAATAGAAAAAAGAAATGAATTAATTTTACTATAACTATTTTCTCCGTTTAGCTGAAAAACGTGACAATCAGTGACCATCATACAGCTTCTGACACTTTCATGAAACACATGGAAAATGAACAACGCTTGCGTGGGGGTTGTCCTGCTGATTGGGTATGGATTGTACCCCCTCTCAGTGGAGGTATTACATCCGTTTTCCATCAAGAAATGCTCAATTACAATCTGAAACCCAGTTACGAATATCAGGTAAATACTATTGTATTATAAAAAAAAGATCTTTATTATTATGAGTTATTTATCTTTAAAGTCTATCCTTTTAAAAGTTTTCGAATCTGTTTTAGTATTATTTCCTGTCATGAGAGGATTAATAGAGATGACTTAATAATGACTTGTAGAAGTAGTTTTGTAATGATTTACATCTAATAAGATGATTCTTTAACTATAGGAAAAGGCCTGGAAAACCCATGTGTGGTTAGATAAAGAGAGGGAAGTCCAAACCAAAGGCGTCAGACGGAACTTGCATTTCAGAGCTGTAGCAAGGTAAGCGTCATTCTTTTTACAAGACGATTTCGAAAGACGACAAAGGAAGTTCACACCTGTGTTGATATGGAGTCTCCCATTGCTTCTTATGTTCTTTCCAAATAACAACCATTAACATTAAAATGCTGAATTTGTTACAGGATTTTCCTTTCTTTAACAAAGGAAGTTATTTACCATATTGTAACTGAATCACGATAACTAATTTTATTTAAGAAAGAAGTGAACACTCGTCTTTAAGCGAGTTTACCTATAAACGTCAATTACAAAAACTTAGCATTACTATTTAGAATTTGTTTTATTTAAATACAATTACAAATAGTAAATTGTAACGATGACGATGAAGTTTAATTTTTAAAATTCCTTTTTTGTTTTAACTTTTAATTATGTTTAAGGCAATATTTTCTTCCCAATTTTCCAATTTTTTTCGTCAGTTTCCAATTTTAAAAGTACGCGTTTGTTATTATAAAGAATAAATAGTGCATTTCATTTTATTATTAACATTTGTTATTCAAGAATAATTGTTTTATTTTACCTTAAAAAAAAGAAAATATTTTTTATTAATAAAATATAAATCAAGTAATACAAAACATATGTTATGAAAAATATTTTCAAATTAAGTGTTTATTCAATAAACAAGAAAAAATTTCAGTTATTTTGAGAATAATTCTTTAAACGAGATCAATGAGATCTTACGAAGAATTTCCTTTTCTCTTTTTCCTTGGATTAATTTCGAGGAAATTTAACCGAAGAAGAACAAAAGAAATCCTAATATTATTTAAATCAAATATTAATTAGATTTTTCGAAAAAAGAAAAAAGTTGAAAGCGAGGAAACAAACAAATGTTTAGAAAGAAAAGAAAAAAGTAAAGCTTTGTTTTCCAAATCGCCTATTTTATAAAGAAATTCAACAAAATAATCCTTAGCATCAACCTGGAATGAAGTTGCTGTTCAATTTCCATACCTTAATGGGATTTTGCAGTAGTCGCATTAATCGCAAAGGAAATACGAAATGAGATTAGTTTTTCAAACTAAGAAATAAATGGAAAGAGAATTAAAAAAAGAAAATAATGAAATAGAATAGAGACATTTTTACAACGAAAGTCTTTATTTAAATAGAAAGCAGTAGAATTAGTCTATTCACTTATCTACTATATGTAAATTCTATGAGTACGATAGACTACTTTTTCTAACGAAAATGTTTTTTCCCGCTTTTTGTGATTTACAATATTTAATTGTTTTAAAGATTAGATACAAGCTCAATTTTTTCAGATATGATAACTTTTTTTTTTATTAAAGAAAAAAGATGGTTTAAAATGAAAATTTCATCCATTGGAAAAAAATCAGAGTTTATTTTTAAAGCTTAAAAAAATAACGAGATTGTAAAAAAAAATAAACAAATACATTAATTTTATATTTTCTTATAGATTGATAAATAATCTATAAACAACTTTATTTTTATGTATCACTTAAATAATAATATGTAATAAGAATTTAAGTTTTAACCAAAATTCAGGGTTTTCTTTTTTATTCTAATTATTATTTCTACAAGTATTCTTAATATTTAGAATATTCAGTTTTAATAATGAAGGAATCTTATTTCTTTGATAGTGCCGTACTTTTTGCTGCTTCAATGATCAAACGCTTGCTGGGTCGTCGTATTAAAACCACTGTGCTTTATGCTACCGAGACCGGTAAATCAGAGACATACGCCAAAAGAGTGGCCGACATCTTCCGAAGGGCTTTCCATGCTGAGGTAAATTTTATTGTAATTTAAATGAAAGATTAGTGATTGGTGTGCTTTTTAAGGATTTGATTATCTATTACTATTCGTCAATAACTTAAAAATAAAATAAACGGACTATTTTTTTTCTTAATAGGTAATATGTATGGATGATTACGATATCACTCGTTTGTCCAGCGAACAGTTACTTTTAGTTGTGACCAGCACTTTTGGTAGTGGAGACGCTCCTGATAATGGAAAGGTAAGAAACTACTATGCTCGTATTTATTTAATAATTCATTAAAAAAAAACAAAAAACAAAGCTAATAATAGTTTAGAAATGCTATTCCATTTCAATAAATAACAATAAATTTAAGAAGATTATAAATTCTAATATACATTTATTTACAATTCACTTAATATTATTTTTTTATAATTCAAACTATAAGCTTTTATTTTTTAACAATTAATCTCTTTTATGAATCATG
The DNA here is from genome assembly GCA_023159025.1 of Thereuonema tuberculata. Classification (NCBI taxonomy): domain Eukaryota; kingdom Metazoa; phylum Arthropoda; class Chilopoda; order Scutigeromorpha; family Scutigeridae; genus Thereuonema; species Thereuonema tuberculata. The sequence continues at coordinate 69,388,791 of JAFIDM010009631.1, read as the reverse complement.
AAATTCTAAATAAAAATTATAAGCACAAAACAAATAAATACATTTTTGCACAGAGTTATTAAAGCTTTTTTTCTTTCCTGTTCTTTAGAATCTTCATAGAGAACTAAAAGATCTGACGTATTCTGTGGATAAAAATCAGAATAGGTAAGTCATTATCTATGATTACACGGATTTGCAGCCTAATGAATTACTGTATTTTATGAAATAACGATTAACAAATTCAGTTGGTTTCAAGTTTATCCTTTTTTCTATTTCAGATCGAGTAAAGTAATCAAAGACTTACATCTTCAAGAATGTTTTTCACCTGAAAAACTAAGCAAAATTAGGTAAGAGCTTAATTAATAAAGCTTTAAATATCTTCGATTATCATTAAAATGTTTTCCTCTATCCTTCCTTGGTTAGGTTGTTATATTTTTGTTTTCTTTTCTTTTAGATATTCCGTATTTGCTCTGGGATCTAGTGCTTATCCTGATTTCTGTAATTTTGGGAAATTTTGTGATAAGACACTTAGTGATTTGGGTGCTGAAAGAATATTACCAGTTGCTACAGGAGACGAAATGAAAGGACAAGAAAACAGTTTCAGACATTGGACCCATGAAGTCTTTAAGGTAACCTATTGCATTTATCGTCAATTGCTATTTTATCAAGAAATCCTATTTAAGTTTTATTTTTTTATGAAGAAAACCTCAAATTTATTCTAATGCCGTATTTACTACTGAATTTTTAGGCAGCTTGCAAAACATTCAACATCGAAAGCACTTTAGAAATGGAAGATATTACAAAGACAGAAGAAGAAGCATGGCAACCAGATAAATACAGACTCTACAGAGTTCCAAATGCTATCCATAATCTTCATGAAGGTAAAAATTTCATTTCAGTAATAAGCCTTTTCTGTGTAGATTATACAATAAATTTTGTAGAATTTTTATTTACGTATTTGAAATGAGTTTGATTTTCATAAATTATTTTTCTTCAGGTCTCTCCAAACTCCATAATCGCAAAGTGATGCCTTGCAAATTCATTTCAAGAGTAAATTTGCAATCCCCAGAATCCGAGTAAGTTTATTACATTTGATTCCAAAATAAAAAAAATAAAATAATAATAATAAATAAAAAATCCTGAGATATTAAGATATGCACTTGAATTCATTCGAGATAATTTAATTAATCATAAATTAATAATAAATTAATCTCAAAAAATGTTTTTTTTTAAGATATAGTTTCTTGTGTTACTGTATGACTTACAATTGATTGTTATTTTTAGACGGCAGACGGTTCTTGTTCGTCTGGACACCAAAGGAGCAGCAGAACTGAATTACGAAGCAGGAGATCATTTGGGTATTTGTCCAACCAACTCTGAGGATCTGGTCTATGGCATTATAAAGAGACTCAAAAACGTACCAACCATGCAAGAATTAATTCAAGTGCAGACAGTTGCTTCTGCAACAGGAAAAGGTCAGTCTGGCAAAATTAAACTATTTCGAACTAAATTAATTGATTGACAAAAATCTAACTTATGTTAATTGCACTGAAACTATATTTGCTATTAAACCCATTAATATAATTAAAAAGCCATACTACTTTAATACTTTTATACAGGTTTTTGTTTCTTAATATAGAGCTGACGGTTTGTTTGTTTTTTATCCGTCTCTTATATATTTTCCAATTAATAATCGGTATATGCTATTAATTAATTACTAATTTTAATAATCAATCAGCCCAAGCTGTTTGTAACTAAATATAAATTTAATTCTTTAAAAGAAAAAAAAAAACCCTTCGTTTGCATAATCTAATTAAAATATATATTCTGAGCTTGATTTTGCATTTTTATCGATAGAAATTTTATTTTAAAGAAAATGGCATAAAAATAATCTGTTCATTATTCTATTTACTTATTCATTTTGATTTGATGTGGTTACGGAATCCTGACGTAAATTTCTTTATTTTGTCCTTAGGTGGCGCACGCACATGGAAGCCAGTTGAAAGGTTACCAGCTTGTACTCTCTTCACAGCTTTATCACAATATTTAGATATAACCACACCTCCCTCACAGCAGCTGCTTGCATCATTTGCCCAATTTTGCTCTGAAAATGATGATAAACAAAAGATACAGAACTTAGCTAAAGTAAGTATTTCCACTCTGCTAATCTTTGTTAGTGATCTATAAGCAATTTAGATAAAATTTAAGTTGGAAGCAAATAATAATAAATAATAGAATGACATGTAAATACTATAAACTTTAACAGTTACTATTGCGATAAAAAAAAAATGTCAAGCTTATGTTGTACCTTGCAACTAGCTATTAAATGAGCTTCTGAATAAAAATAAAACAAAACAAAATCAGTTTCTCTATGTTATATAAAAATAAACAACTGACATTTTTATTCTTTTTTTATTTTTTAAAAGCTTTTTTATTACGGATTTTTTTTAATTAAATTAACCTTATATTTTATTAATTCTTCGTAGGATGAAGATTTGTATGAACAGTGGCGCAGTTATCGTTTTCCAACTCTGTTAGAGGTATTTGAATACTTTCCCTCATTGAAGCCGGATACAGCTTTGCTGCTAACACAGCTTCCTCTGTTGCAACCTCGTTTCTACTCTATCAGCAGCGCCCCCAAGGCTCATCTTGGAGAAATACATGCAACAGTAGGAGTAGTGACATTTAGAACCCAGGGTAAATATTTTTAATTTGATGAATTACACAAAACTCTTTTCTATTTATTCACAAATACTTAAAATAATTTTTTTCATAACTTTTAACATATTCCAGTCTATGAAAAAGTTTGTCTTAAAAATGTATATTTAATAATGCTTCGTTTTAATATTTTTTGTAGATGGAAAAGGGCCATTACACTACGGTGTTTGCACTAATTACTTGAATAAAATACCTGAGAAAGATGTCCCTTGCTTCATTCGAAAGTAAGTTTTCTTCTTTCACTTTCAGCATTTTTATTCGTATTGTAAACTTCTACTTATTTTATTTTACTATGAATTCCTAATTGTTCTTCTTCTTCTTTCTAGGGCACCTGAATTTAAGCTTCCAGAAGACAGATCTTTGCCTGTGATTCTTGTGGGTCCAGGTACCGGAATTGCGCCGTTCAGGAGTTTCTGGGAACAACGGAAGTATGAAATGGAACTGCAGAAAAAGAACGCTCCTAAGGGTAGGTTCTTTCAAACCCATTGCTTATTAAACTATACACTTCAGAGGCTTCTCCTTTTCATAATATACTTTTAAGATATTTATTTACGATAAATAAAAATAAATCCACAGTTTATATCAGCATAAAATGATACAAAATATAATTGGCTAATATAGATTAATGAAATTACTATAGAAAGATTAATGTTATCGAAAACACAATTGGCGATTTCAAAGCTTTTTCCATGATTTTATTCAATACGTGATTTTATTCTTTAAGTCTAATCGTGGTTTATTATTCTTTACAGCATCCCTGTGGCCATCTTTCCGCAACTGTCAAAAAAGTAATGATGACGTCACCTTCGGCAAAATGACGTTGTATTTTGGTTGTCGCCACCCTGATCTGGATGACATCTATGCTGAAGAAACAGCTTCACTTGTAAAACAAGGTGTTTTAACAAAAGTGCAAACTGGTTATTCTCGTCTTCCAGGAAAACCAAAGGTACTTATAAATCCATTTTCAGGGAAGACGCTTTTTATCATTATTTGTTTCAAAATATATTTTCTTGTTAAAATACCCAGTTTTTCCTTACAATTTTAAGTTATAAAATGTTAATCATTAACAATCTGAAGCGCAATATCAAATCTGAAAATATGACCGGAAAAATTAGGCTTAAACTATATTTGAAAACAAAGCGCTGTACTTATTGATTTTTATTTAGGTGTGTATTACGGCACTAAGAATTGAGAGAATAGTTTTTTAAAACATTATTTATTCCTTTAGTGTTACGTTCAACATATGTTAAAGTCCGATGCAGCTGTGGTGTTCCGAAATGTTTGTCATAGTGGTGGCCATGTTTACGTGTGTGGTGAAGCAGCAATGGCAGCTGATGTACGATCTACCTTGAAAGAAATCTTCCAATCCCATGGCTCAATGACACAAGAATCAGCAGAGCAGTTATTCAACACAATGAAGGTAAGATTTGTTATTAACTTTAAATTGATTTGCATAATAGCGATATACAACGAGCTTCCTTCATTTCAATATTTTAGAAACTGTTAATGTCTCTGATCATTTTCTATTAATAATTATTCTTCATAAAATTTCGAAATTTCAAATTTACATTGGATTTCTGTAATTTTCGTAATTTAAATTTAAAATCTTTGTTTCTAAATAGGAAGTATTTTAAGATAAAATAACAATTGCAGAATATTAACTTAATTTACAAGTAATCCCCCAAAATGACATATGGCAGTTCATAATTTAACTGTAAAAACGCATTAAAATTTAAATTATGTTTTTTTCGTATTTTATACAATTTTTTTATATTTTTTTTATTAGGAAAATGGCCAGTATCATGAAGATATCTTCGGTGTTCTAGTCAAAAGCTCATCGATTACATCAACACAGCTGTAACAACTCAAGACATCTGATATTTGAAAAAAAAAAAGAAGAAGAAGATATCAGAAGTTAAATACTGTACATAATACCAACCCATTTATCGAGGCTTAAATTACTTAATGCTACTAATTAGTTCCTATAATGTCTTAATTATTTATTTAATGTGATGACTGCATACATTAAATATTACTAATGTATGTAATGCTTTTCACTTTGAAATCTGTGTAAAAACTTTTTTTTTTTTTTAAATAATTATAAATATGCATGTTTTGCATATTTGTTAGTACTTAAATAATTTCGATAACTTACTATTCAACAACAAATATTAACAATACTTTTCATAGAAAAAGCGATTTAGTTAATATAAATAAGATTTGTATGAAATGAAATTAATATAGTGAGTATCAAGAAATGTATTAATAATTATTTATAGTTTCAAAATCAGCTATAATTCCAATCAAGTATTAAAATTATGATTGGAAACGACCCTTAATTCTATTTATTAAATGAAAAATAATATATTTAATTATTGTTTAGTTTTGCAATAAGATCAAAACATTACAGATAATTTATTTCTTATGTCAATTCCAAGTAATTAATTTATTATATTTAACTAGCTATAGGAACTTGGAAACTCATAACCAAGTTCTCACGATGGTGGCAGCACTGTTTCAAGGATTCTTGCGCAGTTTCCTAAGTTGCTAGGCAACAATGATCTCCCGCGCAAACATCCTCCTGACAACTCCAACGCACGGAATTCTCGCAAATAATTCACCATTCGAGGAACGAATGGTATTTTCCGATCTTTCCGATCAACAGGAGGACTATTAACTAGTCGTCAAACTATCCTTATTGTTTGGAATGGAAAAAATGATGGGCTTGTGTCAAGATGAAAAACAAAAACAAAAATGTAATTTCTAGCAGAAAAACAATATTTATCGAACCTCGCCTGCCCCTAATTGAATTATTCTAAGCATTGCTGTGAAACAGTTATTTTCGAAAGATTTAATTTCAAAATATTTTTTGAAATTCCCTATTGAATTTCGTTAATAAGTAGAAATATTTAAAATGAAACTTAATACTGAAATTTAGGACTGCATCATTAATAACTCATTTATAACCTAATAAAATATTTTAAGCAGAAATATTTTATTTGGTTGTTATGGAATTTTAACTAAAAAGTTGCTTAATTTCATGTAACTTTTATTTATGCTGCTTGGTGTAATTATGTGTTAGAATTGATGGAATTTTAAATATTTTTTAATGAAATATTCCTACTTATATTTTATTTTTGTAATATTTATATTAATCAAGAATCTTGTACATATGAAAATATTTTTTTCAATAAACGTTTTGAAAAATTAAAAAAAAAAATGTTTTATTTATTTTCTCATTTAAGCGCTGAAAAAAAAAGCCACACAAAAAAAATCTTTAATTCAACAATGTGGAGGGGAAATCAATTTACAAAAGGGAATTGAAACCATCCGAAGTAAACTCTTCCCCTCACTCCTCACACCCTCCCCATAAAAAAGAAATAGCATTTGATCCAATGACGCACATTTAAGTAATTACAAAAAAAATAATGGAAACTAAACAGATGCTTCTAATCTAATTAACGTTAAGCTGAAGCAAACCACAACAGATTACTTAAAACCTCAAATAAAAATATCTAGACTAACCTGCAAATCCAATTCAGGATAGGAATGGATTTATCCATTGCATTTGGGATTTTATTTGCGTAACATAAGGCTAAACTTAAACATTTCAATAAATAAAGCTTTAGAACAGTAATGGGAAAGATTGTGTATGTAGTGAAACTATACTGATAAAATAGATATACTTACAGGATTATTTTCTCCTTCTCTTATATTACTTCATTGTAGAAAGAGGGGCAATATAATTAGAGTGAAGATATTGAAAAAGGATATTATGAAATATATAAGTAATAGTAAGTAACTAAGAGAAATTATGAATATATAAATACTATGCAATTTGATTTACAAATAATTTTCAAAGATTTTTCTTATAGTAAAGAAAATAGATTCTATCCAATACCATTTGCCGTAGCTAAATATGTAAAAGAACACTACATCTGATTGAAACACTGTGGAAAAGGGTCTCATCACTTTCTTCCATTGCTTTACTGAGAAAACTTTCAAAGTTCTCTGATAAGTATTGAGTGTAAGTACATAACTGGTAAGCAAATGCTACTTGAGCACTATTCCTTCAGTCCGAAGAAATGGAGAAAAACTTATACAGGGAAACTTTGACAGCAACAAACTGTCTTCCAGGGTAAGTTTTCTTCACTCTTCACTGTTATTGAAGATAAAAAGATTGAATATATTCACGCAATGTTTCATCAGATTGGCAGCTTAAGGTTCCTCCATTAGGTCACCCATGCCTAGTTGGAACAGCTTTAGTTCAGGCAGTGAATCATCGTGGATATCTTGATCAGGCAGTTCTCGGAATCCAAAAAAATTTTCATTTTTGCTTTGCATACAGTAAAAAGTTGTTATTTAAAGATTCGTTCGTATAACAATTTGAACTGAGTCTCCTAATAGTACTGGGATGGGGTAAGACGATACTGCCTGAGCTATGCAGAAACTTATATCCATGTGGTGAAATTGAAAATAATAAAGATGATGTAATTAAGGTGTCAAAAGAATATCGAACTGCTTTCTTGTTGGAAATTAGAAGAACCATCTGTTCCTGAATAAATCTGTAATGTTCTTTTTTTTCAGAGGATACTTCATTTTCAGCTGATTTTAATATGCTGTGAGCCATTGTTACTGCCTTAGTTAATCTATCTTCCAATTTTGTAGTAAAAGAAAGCATTTCCAGCTTCTTAAGGATAACATTTAATTCATTATAGTTATTTATATGTGAAGGGATCAGAAATAGTTGATGAGCCTCATGTATTGTTTTCATTTCAGTATCCTGTACATAACATTTCAAATTCAAGTAATCATCTATAACAGCAGAATACACAATCCTTGGAGCAGGTTCAAATACCAAATACAGAAAGAAAACAGATTTAGGATTTCGGTGTGCCATGTTTCTCATAACATTGAAGAAGTTTATAACGGGTTTAAAGCACACGGTCTTCAATGTATGTTTCATGACTGTTGATGCTTTCCTTAATAGCTTTTTCAACAGCACTTTCTTCTAATCTCTTCGTTTTTTTCTGAGGACTCTCTCTTGTGAATTTGGTTTTGGAGAGCCTGGGCAACCTGGAAACAGAGATGGTACTACTCCATATTTTAGTCGAGGTATCTTCAGAGGTGCAGACACAGATTGTCGTCCAGTTTTATTGTCAAAGAAAGTTGTTTCTTTTAAAATCTCATCGGTCTTGAAGTGCCGCTCACAAACCTATTAACAGAAAAACAGCAATATAGTTCAGATGTCACAGTATAGTAAAAAAATGTTTGATACATGAAATTTTAAATTCAATTGTTTATTTTGAAATGTTAAGAACTCATTCAATATTTTAATTCATATTACTATAAGTGAAATAAAACATCAATAATGTCATCTTATAAAATTATTGCCACATAACAAAAATATTGAATAATTAACAGAAGGTATATTAATATTAAAGAACTTTCTTTTCCCACTTCATTTTGTTTCAGTTAAAGTTTTGAATAAATTTCAGAATCCAATTTCTGAAATAATCTTATATGTTTTTCTTATAATATAAAACACATTATTTGTAATCACTAGATATAGATTTAAAGACAAATGTGTTTATAAAAAAACCTGAGCTGGAATTAAGGTATACAGAAAGTAAATAGAATAGTCAAATATTATAAGCATGGCAAGAAGTGGCAATTTTTTTTCTTTCATCTGCTCCTTTTTTCCACCCTTAAATAACAGTTGTTCACTAAAAAAATTTAATTCCGAAATTAAAAAAAAAACAACAACTCAGAATTCATGAGAATATATATATATATATATATATATATATAGCAGCAGCGACACATGATCATGAGAACAAAATTATTCTCAGAACTGGAATTAGATGAAATTAAAAGACAGGTTGATAAACCTGATGAAAATGATAATACACTGGATTTGACAACACCACAGCAGCTAGATACTACTGCAGACATAAATATACCAATTGAAGAAATCATTAGGATTGAGGAACATCATGAACTTAATGACCAACAAAAGCTACTTAAAGAACGTATAATTGAACATATGAACACTGAAAGCAATCGTCAAAGGCTACCACCATTGCGACAAATTCGCAGCAAACAAGTTAGAAGCCTCCTAACAGACATCAATGAAATCATTGCAACAATCCCCACAACAACATTAAAAGAAACAAATCAGCTCATGTACAGTGCAGCGTACATAGCTACATTGGAACTGGGGTACAAATTACCCAAACAGTATAAACCAAGAGGGCCGCCTAGATGGAGAATCAGACTTGAGAAAAAGATTGAGAAAATGCGGTCAGACATTTCGTGTCTGAAGTCACTACGAGAAGGAAAACTGAAAAATGAGAAAATAAAAATTGGCCTCTACAGGAGGCATGATCTTGAACGAAAAACAATAGCCACTGTAATTGAAGAGCTAAAGCAACGTGTTGTTGCAACAACTGCAAAAATACAAAGATATGATGCAAAAATAAAAGAATTTACCCAAACTATGCAATTTAGTAAAAATCAGCGGAATTTTTACAAATCACTCCAACAAGGAAAAGAATCACAAAACAATGACGGACCAGATAAGGAGGAGACCTTGGCTTTTTGGAAAAACATCTGGGAAAACCCAGTCAACCACAATACAGAAGCTTCCTGGATCAAGGAGATTGACAAGAAGAACAAGAAAAAGAAAAATAAGCAAATGGATAACATCACAATAACAGAAGAAATGGTCCAAAAGCATGCTAAAACAATAAAAAATTGGAGTGCTCCAGGGCCTGATGAACTACATGGGTTTTGGCTAAAGTACTTGACCAGTCTATATCACCGCATTGCAGTACAATTCAATAAAATGCTCCAAAGCACTATAACTGAGGATTGGCTAACACAAGGACGAACATTTCTTATAAAAAAGGACCTGGACAAAGACAATACACCCAACAACTACCGTCCAATCACCTGCCTTCCAACAACTTTTAAATTATTCACTAAAATTCTGGCCACAAGAGTCTACAATCATCTAACAACAAACAGTATTTATCCTGTTGAGCAAAAAGGAAATTTCAAAAAGTCAAGAGGCACAAAAGACCAGCTGCTAATTGACAAGATGATACTAAAAAACTGTAAACGACGCCAAACGAATTTGAACATGGCTTGGATTGACTATAAAAAAGCTTTTGACTCATTGCCACATTCTTGGATCAACAACTGCTTGGAAATTTATGGAATAAATGACAACATCAGAAAATTTGTGCAAAATAGTATGAAGCAATGGTCAACAACACTTATGGCAAACAACATTGAATTAGGCAAGGTGCAAATACGTCGTGGTATTTTTCAGGGTGACTCACTGTCTCCCTTATTATTCAGCATTGCCCTTATACCCTTGACCTCAATTTTACATAAAACTGGGCTTGGCTACCAAATTTCTACTCAGGTTGGAAAAGTCAACCATTTGCTTTACATGGATGACTTAAAACTTTATGCAAAAAGTCCAACTGAGTTAGAATCACTACTGAACACTGTGAGAATCTTCAGTGGAGATATAAAAATGAACTTTGGACTGGATAAATGTGCAATGCTGACAGTACAACGTGGAAAAGTTCAGAAAACAGAAGGCATTGAACTGGCAAATGGAGATATAATAAGGTCACTTAATAAGGAAGACCCATACAAATATCTCGGTATTTTAGAAATGGACAACATCCTGCATGATAGGGTCAAAAACCTTACTAGATCAGAGTATTTGAAAAGAGTTCGAAAGATTCTAAAATCTAAACTCAATGCTGGAAACACTATTCGTGCAATAAATACATGGGCAGTGCCCTTAATTCGATATCCAGCGGGAATTATTGACTGGACAACTGCTGAACTGGAGACACTAGATAAAAAAACACGAAAACTTCTAACTATACATCACTCATTACACCCTAAGAGTGACATTGATAGACTGTATCTGCCACGCACCATTGGAGGTCGTGGTTTATTACAGATACAACAAACTGTTGAAGAGGAAAAATGTGGCCTCCGTGACTACATCAACAACAGTAATGAAAAACTGCTAAAAGCAGTTAAAACTGAAAATTTCCTGAAAGCCACCAAATCCAAAATTAGAGTACAAAAAAGACCAGTACAATACTCGACTAGAAGCTTGGAAAAACAAGCCCCTTCATGGGGCTTTCTTCAAAAAAATCGAACATAAACATGACAAAAATATCATCTGGACTTGGCTAAAAAATGATACATTGAGAAAGGAGACTGAGGGTCTGCTCCTTGCTGCACAGGAACAGGCCCTTCAGACCAATGTTATGAAGGCCAAAATACAAGGCACAAGCACCAACAGCCTTTGCAGACTGTGTAACAACCGAGAAGAAACTGTAAATCATATAATCTGTGAGTGCTCTACAATTGCTAACACAGAATATAAAAAGCGACATGACGATGTAACCAAGAAAATACATTGGGCACTATGTCGTAAATTTGGATTCCATACATCAGAAAAACCCTGGCATCACAGTATAGAAAAGGTCTTGGATAACGGGCAAGTTAAAATCCTCTGGGATTTTCGTATTCAAACAGACCAGCATGTAACAGCTAATACGCCTGATATTATATTAATTGAACAACAAAATGTGACCCTAATTGACATTGCCATCCCTGGGGACTGTAGAGTCCAGGAAAAAGAACTGGAAAAAATCAACAAATACAGGGCTCTGGCACTTGAAATTACACGAATATGGAATAAAACAACTACAGTGTTGCCAATCATCATTGGTGGCTGCAATTTCCTGGCTGCAATTTCACATTTTCGCCACAGACACAAAGAACTTAGTGTTACTCATTGCAAAGAATTTCACATTTTCTACTGTAGGAAGTTCAAGGCCTCATGTCTAGCCTCGGGGTGGAACACAAGATTGAGCAATGGCGATTGTTCATCGACTCATCTAAAACAAGCTTGAAAATAGCATTATTACACAATGGAAACAAATATGCATCAGTACCGGTTGGATATTCTACCACCTGAAAGACACTATGTCGCTACTTCTTGAAAAACTACGCTATCATGAGTATAAATGGTACCGTATATCTGTGGTGATTTCAAAGTTATCACAATTCTCATGGGAATGCAGACAGGGTACACCAAGTACGGCTGTTTTATCTGCAAGTGGAACAGTAGAGATAGAAAACACCACTACATAAAGAAAAATTGGCCAATCAGAACCAGAATGCAGCCAGGAAAAAAAAATGTCCGTCGTGTGGTGTTGGTTGACCGTGACAAAGTTATCATGCCACCGCTTCACATCAAGCTGGGGCTCATGAAGAATTTCGTGAAGGCATTAGACAAAGACTGAGATGCTTCTCCGTAACTGTTCAACAAGTTTCCAGAGTTGAGTTATGCGACAGTGAAAGAAGGTGTGTTCATATGTCCACAAGTAAGGAAAGTAATTGCTGACACCCACTTACAAGACTTACTGAATGATACTGAAAAAAATGCATGGGTTGCATTCAAATCAGTTGTAGCCAATTTCATTGGAAATTATAAATCTGCTAACTATGTAAATGTTGTGAAGAAGTGCATTAGTGCGTACAAACAGCTGGCTGTCAACATAGCACTCAAAATTTACCTCCTCGACTCACATCTTGACTTCTTCCCCGAAAACCCAGGTTCAGTCAGTGACGAACATGGTGAACGTTTTCACCAGGACATCTCGGTGATGGAGTATCAGGGTCGATGGAGGGCAGCCATGTTGGCTGACTACTGCTGGACACTTCAGCGTGACATGCCAAATGCTCAGCACAACCGCACAAAGTCTACAGACAAGAAATTTAAACCAAACACCTTAAATTAAGGAAGTATTTTCAGTGTGTATGGATTTTATGTGTGTATTATATCTTGAACTAGATTTCACTATGTAGTATATGTATCATTTGACTCAATCTTACTATTTTCTTAGCTAATGCCATGTTCATTAGTAAGCCATGTAACAATAATTGTTTCAGTGAAATATAAATGGTTGAAGGAGTATATCTAAAAAAAGGTGGGTGATAGAGACAAATGGTTTGCATATTTTGAATCAGCACATTTCACTTGTCTTCGAACAAGTGTTGGATACTAAGATATCTGCCACTTTTTAAAATTTGTTTTTCAGTGTAATCAACGAAATAGTAAATGATTATGCTTTATTTTGAATGAAAACTAATTTAATGCAAATAAATTATTCTGCAGTGGTAAATAATACATATTCTACACACTGGTAAATAATTCATAATAAACCATTTAAAATAAGTGTCATTCAATGAGATCCCTGTGGACCCAAAAAAATATTACGTGGACCCCGGTTGAGAACTCCTGATCTATAAGAATAATATTGTTAATTTAATAAATACTAATAACGGTTAAAATTGTTAATATAAATACTATATCGGTTAAAATTGTTAATATAAATACTATAACGGTTAGTAACATCCTATTTGAAAATCGAATTTTATTTTTAAATCTAAGCAGAAAAATTTCACTATTTGGATTGTTGATAAACACTTACAAAACTATTGAACAATAAAAAAAAATTAACTGTAGAAACATTTTGGTTTTTAGATGACGACCTCTAAAAAGAGGTATCATATAACCACACCACCATTCAATGATCCTAGCAGAGTTGATCTTCAACAGACCGCCCGTTGACACTGCCTCTGTAAGCAGTTCGCTCAATTCGCTTTCCTCCGTGGCTTTCAGTGGGATACCGATGATGGGAAAAGCTGGGATTAAGAAAACACTCCGTCCAACAATCACTGTATGGTTGAAAGATGGTTACACTGAAGGGGCCTGAAGGGGCCGAGCTTTCATTTTGCTGGGCTCTGTAGACTCAGTGAAGAGGGAAGAAAACTTACACTGGAAGACATTATATGTTTGTTAAAGTTTCCCTGTACAAATTAAATCCATTTCTTCGGACTGAAGGGAGAACTTGCCAGTTCTGTATGGAATGCTTGCCTCTTCTAAGCTTACAAGAACTGCCTGATCAAAATATCCACGATGATTCACTGCCTCAACTAAAGCTGTTCCAACTAGGCTGGGGTGACCTAATGGAGGAACCCTTAAGCTGCCAATGTGATGAAACATTGCGTGAATATCTTCAATCTCTTTATCTACAATAACAGTGAAGAGTGAAGAAAACTTACACTGGAAGACAGTATGTTGCTGTCAAAGTTTCCCTGTATAAGTTTTTCTCCATTTCTTCGGACTGAAGGAATAGTGCTCAAGTAGCATTTGCTTACAAGTTATATGCTTACACTCAACACTTATCAGAGAACTTTGAAAGTTTTCTCACTAAAGCATGTCACAGTCTTTTTTTTTCTGTTTTCTGATCGGATTTTTTTTTATTGCAGTTTTTCTTTCTTGTGTTTTCTTTTTACAGTATGGTATAATTTGTTTTTTTTCCTATATATATGAAAAAATATTTCAAATTTAAATTATTATTCCATGAGGCTATCAACAACTGAATGTCGTTTTAAAAAACTTGCCTAGCCTTTTTAAGAATGTGTGGTCATGCAGACGGCCGATTATTCTAATAACAATATTCCTTTATTTTAAACAGAGGTCATCTTCGCATGGTTGGTCTGAGCGCTTGGCCGTGAAGCACAATTGTTGCATGTTCGTTTTTCGATAGCAACGAACTGGGTTTTTTTTTTCGAAGTGTGTAAGTAATTTATTCGTCTGAAATGTTAACTTAAATCTTATTGAACATCTTATTGAACAAAGAAAACTTTAAATCTATTATTAAACAAAGAAAACCTTAAATCTATTATTGAAAAAAGAAAACAAGCTTGGCATTTTGAAAACACAGCTCCAAGAATGTTTTGAACTCAAATTCATAAAATTCATCCGAAAAATTTCCTCTAAGTGCTACATCAAACTTAACTTTAAAAAAAAGCGAAAACAGTTTATATCCATGAAAAAGGAAAATTGCTCATTTGAAAAAACATCAACAGTTTATCAACTAGTCACAATGCCTGGGAAATGTTCTGTTCCAGGGTGTGATGGAAACTATTCAAATAGGCCTAGAGTCCACGTGCTTAGTTTCCCATTGAATGACGAGCTTCTACTCAAGAAATGGATCCCAGAAAGGATTTTCAACCAACCAAGCATACCAAGGTATTTAAAATTATATATTTCACTGTATTTTAAATTTTATAATTTTTAAGCATTTAATAAAACAATTCCCTTTTTTGTTTTTAAATTGAAGTGCGTTGCAATATCTCTTGAATTATACCATGTTCTTTTTCTTTCTTTCTGTAAATAAAAATAAAACCCTTGCATTTCTGTCTTCTTGTTGTAAAACAAACCATTAATTTTATTTGTCTTATGGCAAAAACACGCCATTATTATAAAACTGCAATTTGATTCTGAACTTTAGTTCTAAAAATTTAAGTGATGCAGTACTTGCTATTAAGAAATTGATTACTTTTAAAATTACTTTCAGAAACTGTAGTAATTTTTCCAATTAAATATATATATATGTATATTCTCATGAATTCTGAGTTGTTGTTTTTTTTTTAATTTCGGAATTAAATTTTTTTAGTAAACAACTGTAAATTAAGGGTGGAAAAAAGGAGCAGATGAAAGAAAAAAAAATTGCCACTTCTTGCCATGCTTATAGATATTTGACTATTCTATTTACTATCTGTATACCTTAATTCCAGCTCAGGTTTTTTTTATAAACACATTTGTCTTTAAATCTATATCTAGTGATTACAAATAATGTGTTTTGTATTATAAGAAAAACACACAAGATTATTTCAGAAATTGGATTCTGAAATTTATTCAAAACTTTAACTGAAACAAAAATGGAGTGGGAAAAGAAAGTTCTTTAATATTAATATACCTTCTTTTAATTATTCAATATTTTTGTTGTGACAATAATTTTATAAGATGACATTATTGATGTTTTATTTCAGTTGTAGTAATATGAATTAAAATATTGAATGAGTTCTTAACATTTCAAAATAAACAATTGAATTTAAAATTTCATATACCAAACATTTTTTTTACTATACTGTGACATCTGAACTATATTGCTGTTTTTCTGTTAATAGGTTTGTGAGCGGCACTTCAAGACCGATGAGATTTTAAAAGAAATAACTTTCTTTGACAATAAAACTGGACGACAATCTGTGTCTGCACCTCTGAAGATACCTCGACGAAAATATAGAGTAGTACCATCTCTGTTTCCAGGTTGCCCAGGCTCTCCAAAACCAAATTCACAAGAGAGAGTCCTCAGACAAAAACGAAGAGATTAGAAGAAAGTGCTGTTGAAAAAGCTATTAAGGAAAGCATCAACAGTCATCAAACATACATTGAAGACCGTGTGTTTTAAACTCCTGATGAACTTCTTCAATGTTATGAGAAACATGCCACACCGAAAGGATGGACTTTTGTATCAAATCCTAAATCTGTTTTCTTTCTGTATTTGGTATTTGAACCTGCTCCAAAGATTGTGTATTCTGCTGTTATAGATGATTACTTGAATTTGAAATGTTATATACAGGATACTGAAATAAAAACAATACATGAGGCTCATCAACTATTTCTGATCCCTTCACATATAAATAACTAC
Organism: Thereuonema tuberculata; assembly: GCA_023159025.1. Classification (NCBI taxonomy): domain Eukaryota; kingdom Metazoa; phylum Arthropoda; class Chilopoda; order Scutigeromorpha; family Scutigeridae; genus Thereuonema; species Thereuonema tuberculata. The sequence goes on along the minus strand of JAFIDM010009631.1, from coordinate 69,372,487 downwards.
AATGAATTAAATGTTATCCTTTCTTTTACTACAAAATTGGAAGATAGATTAACTAAGGCAGTAACAATGGCTCACAGCATATTAAAATCAGCTGAAAATGAAGTATCCTCTAAAAAAAAAGAACATTACAGATTTATTCAGGAACAGATGGTTCTTCTAATTTCCAACAAGAAAGCAGTTCGATATTCTTTTGAAACCTTAATTACATCATCTTTATTATTTTCAATTTCACCACATGGATATAAGTTTCTGCATAGCTCAGGCAGTATCGTCTTACCCCATCCCAGTACTATTAGGAGACTCAGTTCAAATTGTTATACGAACGAATCTTTAAATAACAACTTTTTACTGTATGCAAAGCAAAAATGAAAAAAAAAATTTGGATTCCGAGAACTGCCTGATCAAGATATCCACGATGATTCACTGCCTGAACTAAAGCTGTTCCAACTAGGCTTGGGTGACCTAATGGAGGAACCTTAAGCTGCCAATCTGATGAAACATTGCGTGAATATTTTCAATCTTTTTATCTTCAATAACAGTGAAGAGTGAAGAAAACTTACACTGGAAGACAGTATGTTGCTGTCAAAGTTTCCCTGTATAAGTTTTTCTCCATTTCTTCGGACTGAAGGAATAGTGCTCAAGTAGCATTTGTTAACCAGTTATGTACTTACACTCAATACTTATCAGAGAACTTTGAAAGTTTTCTCAGTAAAGCAATGGAAGAAAGTGATGAGACCCTTTTCCACAGTGTTTCAATCAGATGTAGTGTTCTTTTACATATTTAGCTACGGCAAATGGTATTGGATAGAATCTACTTTCTTTACTATAAGAAAAATCTTTGAAAATTATTTGTAAATCAAATTGCATAGTATTTTTATATTCATAATTTCTCTTAGTTACTTACTATTACTTATATATTTCATAATAAAATTCTCCAATCACAAGCAAATAACGATAAGGTTATTTTAATCGGGGATTTTAATAGGGGAACTAAATAGTGTATGTAATAATGATAATGAAACAGAAATGTATGAAAGAAACTCAAAAGATAAGATGGTGAACAAATATGGAGAAATATTGATAAATTGGGCTAGAGAATAGAATTTCGAAATTTTAAATGGAAAGAAGGAAAATGATAGAGGGAAATTGGACATTCATAGGAGGCCAAGGGTGCTCACTAATAGATCTAATATTTGTCAACGAAAAAGTGTTAGAAAAATGTTTTATTTTTGAAATACTGGAAACAGAGATCTCAGACCATATGCCAATAACAATAAGAAATACAAAATTACAAACGGAAAAAAGAAAAGAAATTAATAAAATAAATAAAAAAAGATGTAAATTTTAATAAAAAAAATGAGGAGTTATACAAATCTGTAATAACGAATCATATAGAAAAGTTAGGGCAAAACGAAGATGTAAACGAGAAATATAAGGATTTTAAAGACACATTAGAAAAAGGAATAACTAAAATTAAAGAAAAGGAAAATAAAACAAGAGAAAGAAATAGAAATATAAGTTGGTTTGACAACGAATGTAAAGAAAAAAAAAAGAAAGTAAAAAGTAGTCTTAGGAACTTTAGAAAATATAATGAAGAGAGATTAAGATTAGAATATATAGAAAATAAAAGAATATATAGAAATACCTGTAAAGAAAAAAAATTAAGGTATAATGAAGAACTAACAAATAAATTTATTGGAATAAAAACAGGAAATGAATTTTGGGAGTTAATTAAAAAGTTCAGAAATAGGACATTATTTACAAATTATTCAGATTATATAGAAAAGGAGGATATGGAAGAACATTTTCTTAAATTACTAGACGGTTCCTGGACAAAGAAAAAAATTAAGTGGGTAGGAGAAGAGGAAGAAATGTATGAAAAGGTAGAAATGGTTAACAGAGAAATAGAGAATAATCCCCTCGATGAGCAAATAGAAAAAAGGGAATTAAATTTAGTAGTGAAAAAATTAAAAAAAAGATAAAATCACCAGGCCCAGATGAAATTAGAAATGAATGGATAATCAATGCACCTAATAAATTAATAGAATGGATGTTAAATTGGCATAATAAGATTTGGAAAATAGAAAAAAATCCCAGAGAACTGGAGAAATGGAAAAATAATACCTTTGTATAAAAAAGGAAGTAAAAGTGATCCAAAAAACTATAGGGGCATCACGCTTCTAAATACATCCTTTAAAATCTTTACAGAAATTTTAAAAAGTAGATTGGAGAAATGGCTGGAATATAATAACATAATAGTAGAAAATCAGGCAGGTTTTAGAAAAAATTATTCAACTCAGGATAACATATTTATTTTAAATGCACTTATAGACTTAAAATTAATGGTTAAAAGGAAAAAACTTTATGCAATGTTTATTGACTTTAAAACCGCATTTGACATCGTCGATAGAAATTTATTAATGAAAGTATAATCAAAATAGGGATAAAAGGAAAAATGTTAAGTATGATAAAAAATATTTATGAAGATACTAGAATAAATGTGGGAAATAACATAGGAGGGAGGGAAATATTCATTACAAAAGGAGTAAGACAAGGATATAGCATGAGTCCAATTCTATTTTCAGTGCTGATAAATAATTTAGAATTAAAGTTAAGAGAGGAAGGATGGGGAGGCATCAAGTTAAAAAAGGAAAAAGTATTTAGCCTAATGTATGCAGATGATTTGGTAATATTAGCGGAAACACAAGCAGAACTTAGCCCAATGATAAAAGTTTTACAAGAATTCGTAAACGAATACTGTCTAAACATTAATCTGGAGAAAACGAAAATTATTATTTTCAGAAATGGTGGAAAGAAAGCTAAATTAGAAAAATGGATGTGGAATAATGAAGAGATTGAAGTAACAAATAAATATCAATATTTAGGAAAATGGTTCACCTCACAAAATAGCAATAATGTAAATATAAAACATAGAAAAGAAAAGGGAATAGCAGCAACATGGGAATTAATAAAATTAATTAAAAGTGCGAAAATAAATGATTGGAAAAAAATAAAATACATGTTTAACAGTCTGGTTAAAAGTGTTATTTGCTATGGTATGGAAATAGAAGGATGGAAAATTAAAAAGGAATAATATTTATTTATTAAGTTATATTTTAATATGGAAAAAGCTACTCCAAATTATATAATGGAAAATGAATTAGGATTGTACCCAATAAGAATTGATTGTATTAAAAGGAGTATAGACTATGTAATCAAAATTGTAGAATTAAATGAAGATCGATTACCAAAGTTAATATTAGAGAACATGATGGAAAATGCAAAGAAGGGGAATAAATGTAAATATATAAAAGAGATTGAAAAAACATTTAATGAAGTAGGATTAGGGATAGAGTGGGAAAAGAGAATGGATTGTAATTATTGGATGGAATGTAAATCAATAATTATTAAAAAATTGATAGAAATAAATATGCAATATAATTATAACAAAATACAGAAATCGAAATTTAATAATTACTATGGTAAATTAGATGTTCAAATAGAAGGGGCCAGCTATTTATGTAAAAACACGATCCACCCCTACTGGAGAGAAATATACATTAAAATTAGATGTGGTAGTATTTGGAAGGCAAGTAAATATTGGTTAACTAAAGAAGAAATGAATTGTAGATTAGGATGCAATAACTTAGAGGCTTGAAACCATATAATTTTTGAATGTGAAAAAATGAAAGAAGAAAGAAAGATGTTAAATACTGAAAAGATTACCAATAGGGGTGGATGCTGGATTTCACAGTTAAATCAAAACAGAATTAATAATGAATTATGTAAATTTATTAAGGTATTTTTAGGTAAAGTAGAAAAGAAAGAATAAATAAGAGGTGTAAATAAATTTATATATTAATAAGGTTATTGTTATTTAGGATGTTACGATTATAATGTAATAAGGATATTACTATTGTTAATAGTAGTTTGAGTAGATTCAAGTTAAATGTATTAAAACTGAAAATGTATTACCAATGATGTAAAAATAAAAAAAAAATAAAAATTATATTATTAGTATTTGTATTATATTATTATTATCTGTAATTATAATTACTAGATATAATTATTGTTAATAGTAGTTTGAGTACTAAGTTAAAACAAAACTGAAAATGTATTACGAATGTTGTAAAAAAAAAAAAAGGTGGAAGAATCCCCTTGTAAAGGGTTAACACCCACATCAAGTAAAATAAATTATTATTATTATATATTTCATAATATCCTTTTTCAATATCTTCACTCTGATTATCTTGCCCCTCTTTCTACAATAAAGTAATATAAGAGAAGGAGAAAATAATCCTGTAAGTATATCTATTTTATCAGTATAGTTTCACTACATATACAATCTTTCCCATTACTGTTCTACAGCTTTATTTATTGAACTGTTTAAGTTTAACATTATGTTACGCAAATAAAATTCCAAATGCTATGGATAAATCCATTTCTATCCTAAATTGGATTTGCATGAGTCTTAGACAATTAGTCTAGACATTTTTATTTGAGGTTTTAAGTAATCTGCTGTGGTTTGCTTCAGCTTAACATTAATTAGATTAGAAGCATCTTTCCATTTGTTTAGTTTCCATTATTTTTTTTGTAACTACTTAAATGTGCGTCATGAGCTCGAATCCTGCGGCGAGGCATTTTTTGCAAAATTCTGATTTTGTGAAAGTTGATTTTGTGCAAGCAAAAATGTTTAAGAAATGTTTGAATAATGGTTGTAAAACTATGCTTCCCGCTCAATTTTCAAGCAATCTGAGTTATTAACAATTGCTGGTAATGTCGCTGGGATTATCTGATCATCAAATTTCATACGATTTTCAAATATTACTTTTAAGCTTAAACCATAGAAACAGAATACTAACGAAATCCATTACAACGAGCGTCTTCTGCTTTTAGTTTCATTGTTGCTCACCAGATATTTTGCTTTGGTCAAACTCGTTAATGTATTTAGGTTTCTATCCTCCGTCGTTAAACCTAAATGTTTTTCATTTTAGCTCTGAAACAACTTTAATCAATTGCATTTTTTGATTGATCTGTTGTGTTTTCTCTAAAATCAACCAAAGTTATTTGTTTGAATAATTTGAATGAAAAATAAAACAAACAATAAGAAACTACTTCACTTAAGTGAGGAACACTTACAGAAATAAACCTTTTCTATTAGATAACACAAGATTTTCTTAAGTGCAATGGAGAGAAGTAGGTAGAATCAATTATTTTCATTTTGTCTGTCCATTTAAAACAACTCAATTCCCAAAGAGTTTTGTTAAAATTTGATATTTAACATTTAAACAAATGGTTCAACCAAATCCGATTTTAATGAAGACTCCCCAATATTCTTATCACTTTACTAAGGATTGTTTTAAGAAATCTCTCCTTACAAAAGTTCAGAAGATTCTAGAGATTTTACTTCACAATACGTCTTTAACATTCTTAAAAACAACTTTCATAAAATGCAATTGAAAATTCTAAGCGATTATCTTAATAATGAATATAACCATTGCAACTTTTAATGAAATAATTGAGTGGAATTTAAGTTAGAAAGCCCTTTTTTTATCTTCGTAAAATATAAAATTCTATCCACTGAATCTGTTAAAATCAGAGAAAAGATTTAATGGAAATGATTTTATAAAATTCTACAAAAGAAACATTCAAATTCAAATGTAGTAATTGATCTCACAAAAATTAGTGCAAATACAGTATGCGTCAAAATATACAGTACTGAAATGAAAAGATGAATAAAATTACATTATAGTCATCTGTGAGATTATTTATCCTCAAAAAAAATTAACATACACACTACATACACACACACACACTATTAGCGTGTTGATTTATCACGGTATGCGTAATGTAAGTGTTCAAAAGTGTGCACCGCCTCGCTATAGACAGTGTTCATATCGTTCACGCAGATTCTCAAACATATCCTGCTGCAGACTCCTGCAAAAGGAGATGATTTGCTCACGTAATGCAGGCACAGTTCTTGTTGGATCTTCACAGTTGAACACACTCTCCTTTAACATTCCCCACAAGTAGGCATCAGGTGGTGTAAGATCGGGGGAATGGGACGGGTATGGGAAGTCAGTATCACGTTAAATGATTCGTCCTGGAAAGTTTTCCTGCAGCATGGCTAGAGATGCTCGAGCGGTATGGTTGGTCGCCCCGTCCTGTTGATACCACTGTCTATTCATCTGAATGTTCCTTGCTCGACAGAACCTTCTCAAATCCTGAAGAAATGGCTCGATCACTAAACCCCTGTAGCGTTCTACAGAACACTACCAGAACGGCGAAATTTCGTAACAATAGACAGCATAACTGTGTTGCTTGGTGCCGTCTTATTAAACTCTTCTTGGAATTGTTCTGCCACCTTTTTTCAAACTCGGTCCACCTTCACGACCGCTTCTGTATGAGCGGGAATAATGCTCAACTATAAATACTTTTTCCTCCGTCGAGAGACCCATTTCCAACAACAACTGCACAACACAACTTCCTTTTCACTACTGGGAACACGTGCAGCTGGAGCTATACCCCGTCGACAAACGCAACCACGTGTTCAGTACTGTATATTTTGGCGCATACCGTATAATATGCTGGCTTTGAATCTAGTTTTTAAAGAAAGAAACCAGATACCCATTCTACATAGGGTTGGGTGACCCCAGGACCAATTTAGAGGAGAATTTAGGGTGAAAAAATCCCCGCTATCTGCCGAGGTCGGGGATTGAATCCAACTCATCCAACCCGCAGTCAAGCATCTTACCATTTGGCTACCGGCCCCATGGGAGATAATGGAGTTTACAAATAAAACGATGACCTTTCCAAGAAAAAAAAAGTCCAAAATTCTGAAATTTTTCCATTTTCTGATGCAATGGTGAGAGTGAGGGGTTTACAACCCCTATACCAATACCCTCTTTCCTCGATACGCCAATGGTCAAGACTGTCGTTTCTAAACTTTTAATATGTAATTTTTATTAGTCTTTTAATGCTAAGTAGGCTTATTTTTAAGGATATTGATTTTCTTTTTAGTAATACTAAAATTTATTTCCAAATAATACGTTGTATTTAAGTTAATTGCCATGACTTTTTAAAAATTTGATATAATTACCAATTGAAGAATTTCCTTCGTATATTTTGCATTACGTTGTCATTTTTACATGGTAAATGATCCTAAACTTTCCTGATACATAGACATCAAGTAGATGAAAAGGATGAAATAAAAGATATAAAATCAGTAATTTTGAAGTTTATCCTACAAGACCTTAACAAGAGATTCATTTTTTTGGAAATTCACTGGAGAAACGCAGTAGTTTTAAAAATTTTTTAAAATTTTCACAAAAAACACATTGTATTGTTTCGTTGTTTAAGAAATGGTGTACCTTAGCTGTAATGTGAAGAAAAACCATTAGGAAAACTAGAAATTACAGATATGTTTGGCGTGGATATCAAATAAAGGAATCGAGTATTTCATTTCCCCTCGTTGCTCCCCTGCTATAATCCAGGGATCATTCCGGCTTCTCACTAATGAGGAAATTATAGCGACAGTTATGTCGGCTGATGTGAGTAATTAAATGACATACGGTTTTATCAAGGAATGAATAAGGCATTCCTTACTCAAAAACTTGCTTAGCTTTTATTATTATTATGTACGTAATTCGTTGCGGATAGAATTTTGTATGGAGATAGTCTCTTTATTTGTCAGATGGTGATATTATACGATTCGTGGTTTTTTTTTATTGCTTTTTTATTGCTTTGAAGAACATACCTAATTTTGGGATTTATAAATTTCGTATTGCAATGATCAAGTTTAGTTAATTTTGAAATTTCAAAGTTGCATATGGGAGTATACAGTAGATAACCATAAATTATTTTTTTAGGAATTTTCAAACTTTAGTCCAGCTTTATATATGGACGCTTTTATCTATCTATCGATACAGTATTGCGGTTTACCGTATCTCATTTTTTTTTCTATCCTCAACACTAAGGTTGGTGGGTAGAAAGAATCCATTGAATTTCCAGGGAACAAATACTGAGATGGTTTGCCGTTGCCTTTCTCAGGAAGTCATTGTGGAATGACTCCAAACCTGAAGAGAAAGATGAAGTAGCAGACAAACACAGGAAAGGAAATTTTTTCAAACATTCATGTCGGCCCCTGGATTCGAACCTGCGGGTTCGAACACACCTGCCTAGTGCGAGTGCTAAGCCGACCCAAGACCACTAGGCTTTGCCGGAACGCCTACCCCAGTATGTAGATCTAAGTACTGCATACCCCTTTCAGATGCAAAAGTGTGACTTTCCTGTCATCTTCAGGAAAGTGATCTCTCCGACAGAATAACAGCGAATTTAGCTCAGTCATTTTTTTTTCCAATACCCGAGCCCTTGGTGCTTTTGCCATCGATAATGGGCGAGAATTGTGAGTTTTTGACTGAATAATCGTTGCCCAGGGTACGCCGTAGGATGCAGCTCACGTTGTACCTGCGGACGAAACACAGGAGAAAGTTACGTCCATGCGGACGCCAGCATTCGAACTCAGCTTCCGATACACCTGCCGAATGGTCTGGTTCAATGATGTTCTCTTGGATTTATCGACTTCCACGTGTCCCCAGAGGTACACACGCCTTGAGTCAATGGGCAAAGAGAACTTGGACTCAGGTACACACGTGACTGTCGTGCAATTTTTCCCCCAATTCCCTTTGTTCCCTTTGTGTGTATATATATACATAGGGTGATTGTAAATTCATAGGACAAACTTTAAGAGGTGGTAAGGCACACTAAAACAAACAGTTTTTGTCAAACAATGCTCGCAACTGTCGCATTTACATTCTACGACAGGTTGAGGAATGTCCCGACACAAGCACCAGAGTAGATGTTGCACGTAGCGTAGATGTGAGCCAAACAATCGTATGGAGAACTTTGCAGCGGGAGCAATTACACCCACTTCCATTTACAGAGAATTCACGCATTGACAGTTGAGGATTATCTTCGGATGATTAGAATCACTCTGTATAAAATTTTATATATATATATATATATATATATATATATATATATATATATATATATCCTATATTTAAAAGATCTTAAACGTCAAAGTATACAAAGGGCTGCGACTATAAAAATTATGTGATAATACTGCGGAGTTTAGGCCTTTTGTACAGAACTGATGAATTAACAATGGTAGAAGAAATAATTTACAAAAAAAAAAAAAAAAGCAGACTCTTCCTTTGTATTGTTTTCAAGACTTAATGTAATGAAAAAAAAAAAAAAGAGAACTTAAAGCCTACTTTCCTTAAAATTCCTTTGTTTTGTTTTTTTTTGTTTAAAGTCGTGAAAACAATAAAAATGAAAAGGCCTACATTTAATTTCTTGTTAAAATATCTACTGAATACAAATAGTTTCCTGAAAAATAAAGAAAGAAATAAAATCCGTATTACTTGCTCAAGTTATCGAGGTCGGATTAACTTAACAATTCGTATCATTACGAGCTACGTAATCAGCCAAAAGGATTAATATTCATCAAATATTAATAGAAGTAGGATAGAAATCATTATGTAGATGGTAATATTTTTCTACGGGAATTTTTTGTCGTTTTCTCGGCGCTAATTAAATTTTCTAATGGCGCTAATGAACGGCGTTAATTAAATTTTCTCGATATGGATCCAATTGGAGAAGATTTCAAATATTAAAGTTAAATCATCTCTAGTCCTTAAATAAGCATATCACGTTTTAAGAAGATCCATTCAGAAGCTCAGCTTAAATCATATCAGGATCTAATTAAGTAATCAAAAAAGCAACATTCAGAATTTATTGTTTTGAAGGCTGGTCTCTTTATGCTTCTTGTTGGATAGTTGTTAATAATCATTCACTCAATTAATAAATAAATAAATAAATAAATAAATAAATAAATAAATAAATAAATAAATAAATAAGTAAATAAATAAATAAATAAATAAATAAATAAATAAATAAGTTTTCTTTATCTTGGTTTTAAGCGATCGCCTTGTTTAAATAAATAAATAAATAAATAAATAAATAAATAAATAAATAAATAAGTTTTCTTTACCGTGGTTTTATAAGATTACCTTGTTTCCTATGAAAAATATATCAATCAATAAATAAATAAAAAGTTATAAAGAGCATAACTTGATATAAAGATCCGAGTTTTTAAAGATAAATGAGAGAAAACAAAAATGCTTTAGACATTACACGGCATAATCATTTTTTTAATTAAAGTTTGCTTGGCTGCATTATGGGTTTGAAAGCGTGCTTTTATTAAAATACAGAAACCATACAAAAAAAAAAAACACTGACAGGAAGATTTATTTAATCCATCTTTCATGATATGATTGACAGTAAGTATTAAACAAATATAATCAAGATAATATGAACTGCCTTGAATGTAGTTTCAGAAGGATCGTATAAAAGTGCAAATGATAAAGAATTTTCTCACACTGCCTGCACAGTCACTCGCAGAGTAACCACTAAATGTAAACATAATTTAATGTTTGTTTCGTGTTCATAAGACGAAAACACAAAAACGATAAGAACGATGATTGGTTTGAAAAATAACGTTTGTAATCAGTTAACCCCTCATGAAAAAGAATCGACTATTCCATTACTTTCGTCCAATCGCAAAGCAATTTCAATTCGGCCTTGGCAAAGTAGAAATAGGTCTACGGTTATGACATACATTCACACCAGTAGAATGAAGAGTGAATAAGGCCATGAAATTGTATAATTTTCTGTAATTGTAGCTTTAATTTGGATTTCTTGGATAATTGTAATCAGACCTATAATTAATTCAAATTTCTTGCCTTATGTAATAAGAAATAAAGTAATATTAACTAATTTTAGTTTTTTTTTTTTTTTTTTTTAAGACTTCCTCGTGTTTTCAGACAATATTAAAACTTGGGGGAGGAAACGAAAAGTTTAATTTTTCAAAAATTAAACTCATTATGTAGTTTTGTAAAACTCAATTTACTACGGCTTCAAGATTTACTAAACTTTTTTTCTTTTTTTAATATTTGTTTCGTATTTATGGTTGAAACATTTCACTTGATTAAAAATATTACTGAAATTGGTGATACTTCGCACCATTTATTAAGATACCTCGCACTGTGACCTACATTTTAAAAAAAATCATTGATATTGTTATACTCACGATTTCATAATTTTTATTTAATTAATTAAGTTTGTTTTAATTAATTTGTTTTATTTAATTAATTAAGAATAGCCAAGTAACCAAATGATTGCACTTCTCGATTTTTTTTCTTTCTAATTTTCGTTTCCTGAGAAAATCTAATTAACCAATGATTAGTTCTTGGAAACGCGAACAATTGTTGTATTTAAATGATAAAGTTTCGTATTTTCAGCTCATTATTTTAGAAGGAAAAAAAAAAATCAATAGCTGTCTCGGTGCTTCCGTTAGTTTTCTCTGTAGTGGTCCTTGACGGAGACTGGCTTCTGAATCAATGTTCCCTGTTGCCACGCGGTTCGTGCGCCCACTTTCACCTTTCCCCAAAGCCAAGATGGCGTCCGATAAACCACATGCTCCGTTTGTCCTGGGTATTGACATTGGTACAACTACGATCAAGGTTTCGCTGGTAGAGGAGGACACACGGCGGGTTCTGCACACGCTATCACGAGAAACCAAGGCAAGCACGCCTAGCGATCTCGGGCCTCTCGGCAGCGAGCAGGATGTACACAAGATCTGTACGGCACTGCAGTTCTGCGTGTCCCGCCTGCCGAAGGAACACCAGCAGCGGGTGGCAAGGATTGGAGTGTCTGGCCAGATGCACGGAATGCTTCTCTGGCGGCAAGGAGAAGCGTGGAAGCAAAATCAATTCGGCAGATATGAGATGGAAGATGTAAGCGTATTGTTTACATGGCAGGTAAGATAGGAAAAAAAAGAATGCTTAGAGAAGTTAAGAAATCTTTGTGTTATCAGTACATTTTTTTTTCATTTTTTTTTTTTTTTTTTAATATTGCTAATGTTTTACCGTTTATTTTTATTTATTTATTATTTTCTCAAAGAGTGTTGGAGAATTTTTATTCATTTAATTGTCTCATCTTGAAGTGTTTTCCTACATATTCTAACTTTTTCAAATTTCTTATGTACAATTACGTAAACAATAACGGCATTACAAAATTAATTAAAACGTTTTTCAAAGCAAGGGGAAAAATATTTTAATTAAATTTTAAATTTGTGAAAAACCTAAATTGTAAAATTATAGCGAAATTTGTTTTTCAAAATTATTTAAAAATAAATATTTGTTAATATGAATCAAATGTCATGCTTTATATTTATTTATTACTATTATATTTTAAGTATCATTTATAATTTGTACTTAAAATTTACGGTCTGTTTATTGTTTATTAATTGTTTAAGCTTTAAATCCAGTCTGCTTAATGATAAAAATCATAAACATTTATTTATTTATTTAAAATGAATAATGCAAAAATTACTTTTAAATAAAACGATGGTTAAAGGTCAAAGTGGTGAGCTTTTCTTTGAAAAATACGATTTCGCTTGTCTTTCGATCTAAGGCCAAGGCAAATATTGATAAACTTAAGAACTTTTCCCTTTGCGGTTTTGCAGATGCAGAAATTCGTATCTTCTAAATATCTCTTATTTATAAATAAGTCTACCATTTATACCATTTTTTTTTTAAAGCAAAGAAAAAAACCCCGAAGTGTAATAAATCTAATTTGAAAAGTAATTTATTGTTGATTTTAAAACAGAATAAAAAGAGAGTGGCTAAAAAATTTAGCTGTTTGTAAAAAAATAAAATAATAATAATAATTATTTTTTTGTTGTTTTTAAGATGACACGATATTATTTTTAGTAGAATATGTATTTTGTTTGATTTTTCTTTCTTTTTTTTTTTTTTTTTTTGAGAATAACTCTTATTGAACAACTATAAACATATAAAAATCTAACTATAAAAAGACAAGACCTGACTCACTCACTCACTCACTGACTCATCAACGCCCAGCCCAAACCGTTGGACCTAGAGAGCTGAAATTTTGCACAGGGGTTCCCTTTATGTTGTAGACAAGGAATAAGGCCGGATTTTGCGAAATTCCCACGGGTTCGGGAATAACGAGGGTTTATTGTCGATTTAAAGGTTTCTTATTTCCGTAATTATTTCCGTAACTATAATTAGTGGAGACTTCAAATTTGGCTTGTAAGTAGGTAATTAGAATCTCTAAAACCCATTTTCAGGATTTTTCGAAATTCCCACGGATTCGGGAATAACGAGGGTTTATTTTCGCTTGACAGTTTTCTTATTTCCGTAACTATAAATGATGAGATGAGTTTGTACGAACTATAGGAAAGGTTTGAAGTGATAGGATTATGACATTACAAAATTCGAATTAGGGTGTACACTGGGAGGACGGTGAGTGGATGGGTAAACATGGTTTAAAGATACTTCTACAGGGTTTTCGGGATAGATGTAGATTTGTAATGAAATCAGACCTTTTGAGTTGTTTTTGTTGTTGTTTGATGTTTTTGTACCAACCGGGAAAGTTCCAAGTGATCTCGCAATTGCAGTTTCTTTATCATCAACATTAGGACATTTGTTTTTTTGTTTTTTCTTAACCCAAGCGAAGAACGGGTCGTTTTGCTAGTATAAAATAAATAAATTGTCAGGGACGTCGGAACTACGGGGGCAAGTCGCCTCTCAATTTTTGTGAAATAACTGATATCAGCCCTCCCCCCTTCCACTATTCTATGTATGAAAATAATTCTTAAAGTTCTGTATAATAAGGCATAAAATTTGCTCTTTTATTTTTGACCCTCCCTGTTAGGTCTGCATAATATGTTAAGATTATTTTTATAAATATTTAACTAAATTTTTTAATACAGGGGAACCATTGTGATCAAAGGGGGGGGGGTAACTTTTCTGAAGGGTACTTGTGTGTCTAAAACGCACGCAATACGCCAGCTTTTTATTAGCAATTGAAATCGTCATCATGGCAATATTAATGTCTATCAGGCAGCAGCATTTGGATACCCCATTTTATCCACTCGCAGCTAAAGGGAGGGGCTATAGCCCCCACTAGCCCCCCTCCCCCCTGGATCCCCCTATGATACGGCACAACTAAAGTTGCTGGAAAAGACAGACAAAAAACAAAAACATTTCACTATAATATTTGTGAATCCGCTATTTTAACTGAAATTTTATTAATTAATTAAATTAATAATTAATCAATATTTATCATAAATTTTTAATTACTTAATAAGAGGTTACTAGTTGACCCGTGCGAATAATTCGCAACAAAAAAAACCAACTTTGAGAAATAATAAATAAATCCAAAGCTGTCGTGCATGTTAGTTAAACACATTATCAATAGATGGCGCCTTGCCCATTTTTATAAAAAGGTTGACCCGTGCGAATAATTCGCATGGTATCTTGATCTGTCATCGAATGGTAATGTGCAAATAAATAAATGAACAGGTTGTGAATAGATGGCCTTCGTGAATAGGCCATCTACATTTGCCTTCTACATTTTTATAAAAAGATTTGTAAAATAAAGTTTTTTTAACAAAAACATTAATTTTAAACAATTTATTTACCGGTAATCTTCAAAATGATTTCTCAATCATTGATTTTGATGAAGTATTAAGGGAAATAATAATAATAAAAAAAAACCTTTTGGAAAATAATATATGAGAAGTTGACAAATTTTTATGTTTTTTATTTTAATAAAATATTATTTTTATTAAAATATAAATCTTTGTTTGTTTTTTTATCTGTTGTTATTAAATAAACGATGAAATATCATTTTAAAGTGCTTTTTTATTCAAAAAAGGGTATATTTGAAGTTCACAGCGCTAAAGAATTATTTGAAATGCTGTTTCGCTTTCGAAAGATCAAGTCGCTTCTGTTAAAGCGTGTCTACATTTTTATAAGAGGTTTTTAAAATAAAGTTTTTAAATGAAACCATTAATTTTAAACAATTTGTTTATTTTTTGTCATTAGCGGAGACCGTAATCTTCAAAATGATGTCTCAATCATTGAGTTTGATGAAGTATTAAGGAAGTTATGGCGTTCCGACACAGAAACATCTTTGAGAAATAATATATAAGGATTATTTGACAAGTAGAATCGTAGAATTTCTATTTCTACGGTCGGAAATAGAGTTCTCCTTTTCATAATAAAGTGACAATTTTGATTAAATAAGATCTTTTAATTATATTTAAGTAGGGTGACCAGATTTTTACATTGGCAAAGCGGGACACCATTGACCGGGGGGGGGGGGGGGG
>JAFIDM010009631.1:69343828-69357125 GCA_023159025.1 Thereuonema tuberculata | reverse complement strand
TTAAAAAACAAAAAAAAAAAAAAAAAAAAGGAATCTCCAGGTTCAACAACCAAAAAAAAAGGAATTCATTAACCACAAAAAAAATCGGGACATTTTTAAAACGCCGCGGGACGCGGGACAAATTTTTAAAAATCGGGACTGTCCCGCCAAAATCGGGACGTCTGGTCACCCTAATTTAAGTGAAAATTATGTTAAAATGCGAAATTCGATGCGAATGTGAATTCAACCACTTTCTAGTTGTAGGAGGACACAATAACAGGGATCCAGGAGGCGTCAATTTTTAATGAAATTTTTTATTAATATGACTTTTAATCAAAATCAACTGCTCATGCACGCCTCCACATCAGGATCTTTAATTTGCTGCCATATTTACCCCTGTATCTCATGTGGTTCCTGAGAAAAAGGGCTTACAGACAGACTCTTCCTTTTATATATATATATTTAGATGATTAATTATTCATAATTTTAATAATCTCTCAGTCCCTTCATCCCCTCTTTAAAACGTTCCAACGCCCCGCGAATGGCCTAACCAACATACCTGAAATATTCGCACTCGCAAAGAAATGGCCCTAAGGAGTAGTCTCAAAATCGCTTTATTATATAGCGAGGTATTTCAGTTTTATTATATAGCGGGGGCCGAGGGTTCCAATGCGGCTTAAGAGACTGTGGTGGGCCGTAATTAGACAAAGCAAAATTAGCGAACCACCTACGTAATAGAAAAATTATTATCATCATTATAATATCATCATTTTCTGACAGTACTATGAAATTATGTACAGAACTTTTTTTTCTCCTTCTGTTTTATAAATTCCTGCAAATTTAATTTCTATTAAATTTCACTATATTTTATGACCAATTCAAGGAATGTAACATTAACTTAAAATCGACTTAACTTAGAAATCGACTTAAGCCGCAAACTATATTTGCTTATGGGCGAGTCATGGGTTTGTAACATATATTACACCGTAGAAAAAGAAAAAAAAAATTGAAAAAAAGGTTTAGAATCTAGTTTTCAATTGAAATTCGGATGTTCGTCTGCTTATTATGATCAAGATATTTCAGAATCTTCACAGAAGAAATTCAATCGTAAGTGACAGCTTAGATCACTGAAGGAAAGATCCTATTGAATTTGATACAAATTTGGCCTACAGGTGAGAATCTTAGGCCAAAAATGCCTTTATAAATTGTATAAATAAACATTAATAATATCAATAATGGAAAATCAAAAGTATAAATAATTTACAAAAGAGAGTCTTAAAATTAGTAATATATTCTAAAAATACTTCAAATAATAAAATAACAAGGGAATTCTTAATGCATAATAAAATACTTATTTGGGAACAAAAACTCCTATACTTTTCTTTCCCCTTCCCCCCAATCAATAATGTATTCGACTTCTTTTTGAATCTCAGATTGTTCAATTATTTCTGTTCTGTCTGTTATTTATCACTTGAAAATGGCAATTGGAACTAAAATTGCCGAAACGTTGTGTTGTATTTTGAATATATTTCTTACTAAACCAGGGTGTCTACAGAACCTGGAAATCAGGGAAAACCGGGAATTGTCAGGGAATTTTGTTATTCTGGAAAAAATCAGGGAATTATCAGGGAATTTTTCAATTATGACTTAAAATCAGGGAAATTTATGATATTTTGCCAAGCGCAAAAAATGGGAGCATTCAAGGTCACGCGTCACGTCGATCTCAACTTTCCCTCCGGAAAGAAAATAAAATAAAGTAAAATAATAATAATAAATTAATATTAATGGTAAAGTAAAATACCTTTTTTTAAATATTTCAGAAGTACTGTTTTTATAGTAATAAACAAATCAAATGTAGTATGTTGCAATAAATATTGAATTCAATTTCAGTGTGTGTATCAGATAGTATATGCAGCATATTTTGCAAAAGCTCATTAAATTATATTTTTATATCATTCATGAAATGTCAATACGTACAATTTGAATTTATTTCAGAATGCCTATATTACTTTCTCAGTAGAATAGAATTTTTTGCTTATTCTTTTAGTATATTTACAGAAAATAGTAAATATTTACCAAGTATTTAAAATCATGGAACTTTTCTCTTACGATCAGGGAATTTTAAAAGAAATTGTTCGTGAAATCAGGGAAAAATCAGGGAATTTTTTTATTCAGATTTTGTAGACACCCTGTAACCCAAGTTTGTGTGATTTTATATTATCTGAATGAACTCCTATACAATTTAATAATAAAGAATTATATCAAGTGATTTAAATGAACAATACAAAATCTAATAACAATTATAATCTTAGAGATGTAAATATTCCAATATGATTAAATTGAAATATCCCAAAATGTTTAATAATTATGGAGAATGCTACCCATGTAAATAACTACAGGATATGATAAATAAAATAAATATAAAAAATTTACTCAAATTTTCTAAAATATCAAATTTAAAAAATCATTAGAAATTGGCTAATAATAAATATAAATCCTCTGGTTGACTAGAATTATAATTCAATATTTTAATTTTCACTTAGGATTAAGATTTTTTTTTGACTTTGTGATATTTATATGTAGTCTATATGACTTATTTTGTATGCATTTAAATTTTGTGTTGTATTCTTAATTCCTCACCTGTTGATGGGATTTTATTTCGTAATCCTAACAGGACTGTATTTTGTAAAAATAATAAATAAATAATAATAAAAATTATTATTATTATTATCGTTATTATTATTATACAATTTCAGGGGCTAGGCGTTGATTTAAACTTTCTACCGCCATGGTTCCACACTAATCTTGCCACTTTAGAGAAGTAATAGGTGTGGGCCTAGAGTCACAGTTGTGAAATGCACAGTTAAAACTTACTCATGTTCAATTGGAAATGATCTGAAGTCATAACGTCGTAGTCAATCGATCCAGTGAATTCTTAGATCCAGCGATTGGTCTGTATAGTTTGCAACGTTGCTTTTCTTCAGTTTCACTGCGTTCTCTCATTCTCTACATTAATAGTACTATTTTCAAGAGGTTTCTTTTCTTTCTGTGTAATCCGGAATTTTCAGTAGCGAATTTTCAAAGCAATTTTGTCATCAGTATTTTGTCAACCGAATCCTTCAAGAACTAAGGGAAAAATGAATACTAATACTAATAATGAAATCAGAGGAAAAAATAATTAAAAATTTAGTTAAAGGAAGAGAAAAAATAAAAAAATAAAATTAGCGAAAGCTTAGAATTTGTTAGTAGCTGAACAATAGTGTGTGCTAGCTGTAATCTTCTATTGTGCAAACGATCCTCTTGGAGTACTATATTTTACGAAACAAAATTGAAAACGATTATTTAAAGAAGTATAGTAAGATAAGCTTATGATAATGGAACTGAAATGAGCATCATTAACTACTGTATAATATTTTCACAAAGATAGGCTTTTAACAAATTGTAGAATTTTTCATCCAATATAAAGGATTTCCAATGTACTCCTGTGTTAAGATTTTTAATTTTGTGATCTAAAAAGTAAAAAAAACCCCACTAAAATGAATTAACTTTTTAATTATTAAAAAAAATCAAATTAAAACAAACACAATCTTAAAATGTAGGCCTGTTAATCCTTATACTGTTCCTCAAATTGTGATTCGTATAATTTAAAGCTATCAATTGAGAAGCTTAGAAAAAAAAAGAAAGAAATGTTAGTGACTTTTTTTATTAAATGAAGGTTATTGTAAAAATAAGTTTAAATATGAAACTGTAATGTAAGTCAAATAATTGTGTAATGCTGCTAATTGTGAAACGATTATGGGAACTTTTATTTTTCAGAATCACATCTTACTTGCATCTGTTGTTTTTAAGCCCTCAATTGAAGTAATTGAACGTTAAATATTCCTAATTTTGACACCTTTAAGATTAATTCTTATTTTTAATGCTTTTAAGAAAATGAAAGATGGAAACTTTCTATATTGAAATTGATTCGAATCACTGTAATAATTTAAAAAAAGATTAGGAACTCCAATTGTTTTATCAATAGATTCCTTCTTGTTTGCAAGGTGTTTAACATTTTTACCATCAATAGAGTGTATGACTAGAAAAAGAAACTTAATTCATTTTGTCCATGTTAGCCATTTTTTTTCACCTTTGAGAAATAACTGAAATATGAATATCCTGTTCCATAAATAAAGATATCTCAGTTATTTTTATTTAAATGTTCCATAAATACTTTTTTTGAAATCAATGTTGCATTGAAAAGTGAGCATTAACAAGTAGAATATTTTGTTGATATTACATCTCTTTAAGAAAAGCAAACCCAAGTAAGTTTTAAGTAATAAGATTTTCTCAAATTAGAATGTTGGGTATCTAAATTAAAATCAAATTCTAACTTTTTTCGCACATCACTACTGTATTTCACCGTAAATACACTTAATGAAACATCTGAATACGTAGTAATGAACTGACTCCAGCATAAGTTAGAAGTATTTGTTAGTTACATCTGGGCTGTGCTTCTATTAAATTACCATCATAATGAGTTGCAATATACAAAAGTTTTCATTTTTATGGTGAAACCATTGACGTAATCCTGACATCCATCGATTTATTAGCAGATATTTTCAGTGAATTGAAGCTGAACTCAAATACATATTCACTTTGGCATTACTGTTTTAGGATGTCTAGTTTCGGAGGCATAGCTATGCTTTTTTTATGCTTGCTATAGCTGCATAAGTTTCTTGTTTTTATTTTTAACCATAAAATCAATCGAAACAATAAAGAAATTTCTTTTTTAGGTAATCCTTTCACTATTTTTCTTGTTTTGACTAAAACAATTCCTCTTTTTCCAAAGATCCTCTATGAACATTATATGAAAGCGTAACAGTAGAAGAATACAGTACTATCAACTTTCATGTTTCCTCCTCAATTCGTCACTTTTTAGGTTGAATATTGCTATTGAAACGACCTGTCTTTAAGTTAGCGGAGTAAGAACGGTAGGAAGATATCCTGAAGAATTATAAAGAAGACAGATTTAGCTTTTCGAGTGACATATGAGCATACCTATAAGTTCATAATAAAGGAAAGAAGGAAGAAAGAAGTTTATCATCAAAAAATCCCTTTGAATCAACTATAAATGATTATTTACAAAATACTAAATAAAAATTAAAAAGAGAATGAAACGATGAAGTGTAATGACCCAGTATTATTGTTTCTTAAAAACATTACATTCATTTAATATAAATATTATAATATAAAAAATTGTAATATATGTTTTCCCCCACAGTAATCCTTAAATGAGAACTTGACTACACTAAAGAAGACAATTAAGAAATTTTATTCAGAATATTCTAGACATCCAAAAACGTTTGAAGTTTAAAATTAAAATTATTGTCATTATGTTCAAATGTCTTAAATTACTATGCGGAGATCAAAATAATAAACATTCTCTTTGCAAATTGATTTTTTTTTTCTTTAATTTTGTTTGAATTTTTATCAAATGTAATGTATTCAAAAAATCATTTATTTTACATATTATATAAAAATGTCAGACTTTTCTTCCTTGTTAAAAATTATATACTATTTATATACATTTAACACATATTTAATTTCTTGTTATTAAATTATCTTAAAAATCGAACATGTCATTATTGGTTGAATGTCTTCATCAATCTCCTCTTTTGTGTGTCTTTCCCGCTTTTAATCATGTAGACAGCTTTAACTAACTATTTTTTATTTCTTTTATTTTTAGTAGAAATTTAACAGTTATGCTTATTTACCATTGAATCTTTTAATTAAATTCCAACCTCTTTTTCATTGTGAACTAAAAATTTTTTGGGTTTATTTAAAAAAAAAAAAGTTAAACTGCTGACAGCTCTGTTAAATGAATTCGAGTTTTTTTAAATTTTTAGGGATAGTTTCGATTATTTTTAGCCTTCATCACTTCAACTGACGTTTTCTCTAAAAACATACAGTGATTTTTTAAACACTTACAAATTCAAGACTTGCCGAACTCTTGAAGTTCAAAGCATAACAGTTTATTAAAAGAAATGTTATTTTTTCATTTCTAAAATTTTAAATATAACTTCACGCTAAAATTAAAAGAGAGAGTTATTTTTATTTTAAGATCGTAAATAATTTGCCTCAGATTAAGCCTATTAAGCAAAATTAACTGACATTTATTGAAACGAAATTTATTGGAAAGACACTCACTAGATTAACTGCTCGTAAAATTTGAAATGGGATATTACGAAGTGTTGAAATCCCACATTACATCAACGCTGTTTGCTGTTGCTCATGCCTTTTGGAAAGATGGTGAAAACTGGGCTAAAAATATACCACCCACACCCTTTCCTTGACAGCGTATTTCGTTCTCAATTATATCTGACACAATGAGTTACTCTGCCCAAGAATTCACGATTCATGGTGAAAAATAGAATTGAAATCCCAGATTTCTCAAATATTCGTAAGCTGCTTTTTTTGCAGATTCATTAGATTGTGAAATCGTCTATTTAAATCAAAGAAAAGTAAGTAAATTTTGGCCAAAAAAAGGAAAATGTAAAGGATTTCGTAAAACAACGGATTTAATGAGATCATTAAAACGATAACTTTCTTTGAGTGCCTTGAAAAAATCTTGAGTAAACAGTTTCTCTGTTTAAATAAAGAATAAAAACAATGCATATCCTTGGGTTTTGTTACTGCAGTTCGTTTAATATTAGTAATGGTTTTTTTAATGATGTAAATAAATAAAAAAAAGAAAACAAATAAAATATTGGCTACGATTGCCATTCTGTGGATAGAGTGTTAAACTGAAAAACTTTATGAACTAAGAAAATCACATGTACTTTTGGGTCGCAGAAAATTCACACTTGCTTAATTTTTATATTGGTATTTTTTTCATGTAAGTTTTTTATTTAAATTGCTTATTTTATACTATGAAATGATGCTTTATAGAGATTTTTAATCTTCTCTGGATGTGGTAGAAAAATTGATGGGATTAAAAAGAAAAGAGGTAATGCTATTTCAACGTAATTTAAAATGAATAGTTAATTCACCTCCCGATGGTTGAATCACTCGACTGCGGTTGGCAAGGATCTGTGTTCAAATCCAGAGTAAAGCATGTGTTTTTCTTTTATTTCAATCCGAATGCTGGCAATTCACGTGAATCTCGTTTCAGCTGTTTTTGAAAAGCAACGATAAACCACTACATTAGCCATCCTATTTCTCCTGGAAAGAATTAGGGTGGCAATGATACTTAAAGAACAAAAACAGTGAATACGTAATCAGAATTTGAAGTTTTAAATCTTTCTTCTTTTTTATTTCATCGATTACCAGACTCTCTCATGGTTTTGCTAATGTGAGATAATTAAGAAGACAAATGATGATATAAACTGTATATACACTGAAGCTCGGTTGTAACGCGACCTTTCGGATCCAAGATTTCGAAGATCGAGATATATCCGCGATATAATCGAACTTTTATTACTTCGCGACGTCAAATGTCGTCTATCGCACCCTATTATCGCCCACACGATTCCAAATCGATTTAGAATGGTCATTTCACGATTACCTACATCATTCAGAGCTATGTAAGAGAATTTTATATTTATAAATATATAAATCATTACCTTTTCAACACTTTGATGGGTTATATATATTAGCCAAAATCGATTTGGTGCCGCCATCTTGGCATCTTGTACAAACGACGAGTCACGTGGATCGAAACTAGGTATTCATACGCCTATTAGATTACATGGGCCTCTTTACTGGTTGTCATTGGCAGAAAAATAGATCTCGATATTCATTTTGGTTAAACGAAAAAGTCCGCGATTCTGGTATTTTTTTAAAAATATATTGTATCTGACGCATTTTGTGACATTAGGGTGGGTATAGAGTCTCAATTACTCTAAATAATAAGGAAACAAGCATATTAATTTACAACTTTGATTTGATTTTAGGCGAAAAAACGGTAAATTTTGAAATTTTACAATTAAACACCTTTTCCAAAATAGAAGGGGTCCAAGACCAAATCGAGTTATATCCGAATTCGCGATATAAACAACCGCTTTATAACCGAGCTTCAGTGTATTTATATGTTTAGATATTTACGTACAATTGAAACCCATGTTTTACAATCGATTTCTGGTGTTGTCTTTTCATTTATTTTCTGTTTTGTTTTTTTAAACATAACCTTATTTAAAGTGTCTTTATTTGTGATATCGCTGGTCATTTCGAATTGGAAAGTATTGTTTTTCCGTCGTAGTTTCAAACGAAACATCCTGGAAAGGATCACACCTCAATTGACCTAACCTAGTGTTAATTCAAAGGAAAATTTTTTGTTTTTCCCAAACGATATCAGGTAATACGAAAGTGTCTATTTTTTTTTACACATCTGGAGGGGCTAATGATTTAAAATACACAACAGAAATCGATTATAAAAAAATGGGTCCCGATAGTATGTAAGTACTAATGTTTATATATATAAATACACAAACATATTTCGCAATATCCTTCGACGAATTCGTTAGGTTTGGAGAAAGACCGACTTTCCAATCAATATAAGTTCAAAAAGTAAATTGTAAATTAACAAAATTAAGAACAAAATTAATTTTTGTTATTTTTCTTTTATTTACAAAATTATATTCTGTATATTTAGAACATTACTGTAATACTCTTTAACTGTCTCAACCAAAAATAGTCTTTAACTTTCGAAGTCAAAAATTACAACAGTAACGTAGATAGAAATGGAAGAATGGGGCTGCAAAAGATTAAGATTTTCATTCTTTAAAGAATTTTTTTTATTTCCTCATTTTGCTATTGTCTAACCGTTTGAATTCGATATTGGTTTGCACTTGCTAAGGCCTGACCTTTGGATAGCATTTTGATTGTGCCCCATCATTGCATCACTGAAATATAATTAGTGAAATGTTTATTGTGCGAATTTCTAATAATTTTTATTACTTATACGAAACTAGTATTTTTATTGTCATTTGTTATTTCAGTAGTCGAAGGGCGTACAAAGACACTTTTATTTTATGTCTAGTTGTAATAAGACGGTTAGGAAATTCAGTGATCACTTATTTCTGTTCTAAGTTCGATGCCTGTGGATTTGACTTTCCTCGATTGCTGTAAAGAACCTAAGAGGTTATGAATCTGTAAATCTGATTTTTTACGTTGATAACATATTTATTATAGTTTTAAAGACTCAATTTGGTTATTTTGGGTCTAATTTCATTTCGTGGGGTGTGGATGGAAAAAGAAAGAAATAATAATAATAAAGTAAGGTTTTGACTTGTTAACGACTATTTATAAAAAAAGACAGGAACTTTACTATAAATAAATTATAAATTATATACTACGAAAAAATACTGCAGAAAAATAACTGTTGGATAGATATTAATCTACTAGCAGCAAAGCCTGTCGGACGACAGGCATAAAAAAATCTGAAAAACTATCAAATATAAAGTAAATGTAATCTAAATACTATGCTAACTTGTGAACGAAGCTTCTACGGCAAAAATGGTTTTGAGTTTCGAAATCAGCGTAAACAACTGAGTAAGGAAGCCAAATTTCATTAAAATGGATGCAGTGGTAACAAATTATTTGGTTTTGAACGTATGTTTTGTTAGAATTTCAGTTGTCGAGGTCAGTTCCCAAGAATAAAATTTCATGGAAACAACATGGAATGACACAATGAACTAATATTTTCATCCAATTTCAGTACTTTTGATTCAATGATACCATTGAGAACCGTTGGATCTATCTTAATAGCTTAATTATATCGAGTTACAGATAGACAGACAGACAGACGAACTTAGCCAATTTATATATATATATTTATAGATTTGATTCGATTGATGATTTGATTTGAAAAATGTGTTTTTTTTAAATGTTTATCAGACCTATTTAGGTGTACTTTTTAAAGTTTAATTTACCGTATCTAAAGAATAATTATTATTTTTGACTCATAACGCCGAAAGGCATTTAAAACTCACCTTTATATAATCTAAATACTGCGCTAATTTGTGAACGAAGCTTCTACGGCAAAAATAGTTTTGAGTTTCAAAATCAGCGTAAAAAACTGAGTAAGTATGCCAAATTTCATTAAAATCGGTGCAGTGGTAACAAAATTATTTGGTTTTGAACGTATGTTTTGTTAGAATTTCAGTTAAAATTTCATGGAAACAACATGGAATGACAAAATGAACTAATATTTCATCCAATTTGGGTACCCTTGATGATTCAATGGTACCATTGAGAACCTTGGATCTATCTTAATAGCTTAATTATATCGAGTTACAGACAGACAGACGAAATTAGCAAATTATATAAGTTGATATTTCTATAATACTGCCTTGTAATCTCTGGCTATGTACTTCTAACGCGAACATTCAATTATGCTTATTTGTTTTATCTTCAGTCTTTTAAAGTTAATTATTTTAGTTCTATCATGTTACAAATATTCTGTATTATATTATTTCACAAAAAAACACTTATTTTTCTTTTCTGGATTAATATCTATAGTTGTGGCTTACTTGGAGGTTTCATGTCCTAAAGCCATTTATTGAATGTCAGCTGACTTCGTAATTGAAATCAGGCAAGCAGATAAGTTCTGTGGCAACCAATTCAATAGCTTTTACAACTGAATTTGTGGAAATCAATTACGGCTTTTCATCTCCCAAATTCTAAATGCTTTGCATAAAACTTTCTTTGAAATTATAAAACATAGTTTCAAAGTATACAGTTATCCTATAAAACTTACTTTGAAATCTGTGGATCCTATTAGCACATACTATATTTACAAGGGAATGTCGCGAAGTTTTACTCTGAATTTGATATTGGCTTATGGGTCACTTTATAGAATTTTGAACGCTGAGTCCGAATTTGATATTCATTTTCATCTCCGGTTAATAGTTTTCGAGACATCCGCATGGGGGCGTAAAAACTTTAATTTGTTATAACTTTTTAACAAATTGAGATAGAATAAAAATTCCAAGGCATTTATGTTACTTGCGTACATGACTACCATGTGTGTCAATATGAACTGAATCCGTCAACTAATTTCAAAATGATGGACCCAAAAACCTAAATTTATGGCACTTTCAATGGAAAATAGGCTCATCCAACCCTAACTCAAAAACCGATTGATAGGTGGCAGCACAAGACAGGCAAGACAGGGTAGTTACAGCAATTTGATAATAGATGGCGCCTATGTGCGCAGCCAAATAAAGCCAATAAACTTATTTAAATCTACTTAACCAGAAATACGAATTAAAATTAAAACATACAGAATTATAAAGAAATAAAGCCACTAGGAAAGCATCACTATTGCTGTAACTAGCCTGTCTTGTGTTGCCACCTATCAATCGGTTTTTGAGTTAGGGTTGGATGAGCCTATTTTCCATTGAAAGTGCCATAAATTTAGGTTTTTGCTTCCACCATTTGAAATTATTTGACGGATTCAGTTCATATTGACAGACATGGTAGTCAGGTATGCAAGTAACATAAATGCCTTGGAATTTTCATTCTATCTCAATTTGTTAAAAAGTTATAACAAATTAAAGTTTTTACGCCCCCATGCGGATATCTCGAAAACTATTAACCGGAGATGAAAATGAATATCAAATTTGGACTCAGCTTTGCAAATTCTATAAAGTGACCCATAAACCAATATCAAATTCAGAGTAAAACTTCGCGACGTTCCCTTGTTAGACTACATCTCATTATGAATGCAGCAAAACTCATTGGCTACATTTCACATAAGTCTCTCTCTCTTACGACTTATCATAAATCCACAAAGTCTTTCACTGTAGCAATCATATTTTGCTAGTATTTAATGTATGCCTTTTATACGTTTACTTATTATGCTGTTCAATTTATAAAGTTCAGAAAACTTAAACTATCTATTTTTCTTCTTTTGTATTCCAATGTCAGCG
This sequence comes from Thereuonema tuberculata, assembly GCA_023159025.1. Taxonomy (NCBI): domain Eukaryota; kingdom Metazoa; phylum Arthropoda; class Chilopoda; order Scutigeromorpha; family Scutigeridae; genus Thereuonema; species Thereuonema tuberculata. The sequence goes on along the minus strand of JAFIDM010009631.1, from coordinate 69,345,234 downwards.
TACTATTTAAGCTATTAAAAGTAAATTTTAGTAATTGATTTTTTTTTTAAAAATCATTAAATAAACTGGGAAAAAAAATTGAAAAAGTTTTTTTTTCCATTACTTACTAATCACCTCATCAAAAAATTTGTTTTTGTTCTAAAACATTAAAAAAGAATTAATTTTACAGACGGTCTTTCATTTCAGTTCTACTACTAATGAAATTCCTTCTTTAACTTGGAATTCTGTTGGTATTTAATTTTAAGCTCTAAAATACAGTTAAATATAAACATAATCGATTTGTAGCAAATATGTGTTTCATTTATTCTTTTTTTTTACATTGATAATTTAGAAGTTAGATGCCATTTCAAGACAAAAAAACTCAATTAATTTGAATTAAATCCTGGAAGTTCACAGAAATTTGTATTTTACTGTAAACGCCTGATATTATCTGTACTGCTTAGCTTTCCAGAAATCTTAGATGATTAACTTTTCAGAGTGAATACATGCATCCCCCCCCCCCTATAGTTTTCTTTCAACGACAGAATAACATTTAACTAGATTAATTAACATTTTCTTTCTTTTTTATCGCATCTAACATTCCTAAACAAGTTCCCTTTTTAATGCTTATTTCTTCTGGGATTTTCTTATAGGACGGGCGATGTTCTTCTGAATTCTTGTCCACTCTACCTCATCCGGACTCTCATCTTCGTATCAGCACTGGCCAAGGATGTACTACATTGTTTTGGCTTCATCGAAATCGGCCAGATCTTCTCGACCATTATGATCGGGTTGGAACCGTCCAAGACCTAGTGGTAGCAATGCTGTGCGGCCTCGACAAGCCTGTAATGTCCGTCCAAAATGCGGCCAGCTGGGGCTACTTTGATACAACGACCTGCACTTGGAATATTGATAAGTAAGTGAAGTACAGAAACATTGTAATCTTTTCTTTTTGACATTATTTAATACATTAAAGAATAAACACTTTACATAAACTTGGTAATTTATGTACTGAGAATAACATATATATATATTTTTAAGTGTTTTCAGCTTATTTCAAGTTTTTTATTTAGAAATTGATATAATATGGATTTACCTTGTAAAGCTTACCAATACGTAGCACAATTATTCGGTAATAATACAATCATAATTTTTAGTGAATTTTGAGTAACCTGTACAAATTATCCTACATACAATATATAAAGACTTTTGTCCTATTAATTCACTTTCAAATTCATAATAATAAGTTAGAAGTCGGTTCCTCATTTTTGGAAACGGAATCTTTTTGGATTTGAAAGAAATCGATGGAATTTCAAAAAATATTGAAGTATGTATAGTTACAAAACAAGACTAGATAAGAAATTTAAAAATCTTATTTCTTTATAAAGGAAAAGAAAACAGCACTTGAATAAGAAATTAAGAAGAGA
>JAFIDM010009631.1:69324877-69343428 GCA_023159025.1 Thereuonema tuberculata | reverse complement strand
TCTTGCTTTAAAAATCAATATTTAACATGGTTTTCCTTACACTTTCATCATATTTTTTTCCTCAAATTGAAAAACATCGCGTAATTTCTCCACCCCCCTTTTTTTTGTCAAAATATTGATGATAAAAAAGGGGAAATTATGCGAGTAAATACGGTATATAGTTTGTGGGGCCAACACTCAACCAATTTTGAGATATCTGACATTTTTTTCATCGATTTTCGAGTATTACCTTATTAACTCCCTGTTGTTAACTTTATTTAACTTTATTTGGAAAAAACTAAGATAAAAAGTAGTTGCAGATTGTAATAATCTTTTTTTCTTTTTTCTTTTAAGATTTAGACTTATTTGGGAAAATTAATTTTGTTAGTATTATTCATTATACAAAACCATTTCCTTACCATTATTATTCTTTTATTTTTTTATTTGAAACTAAATCAATATTTTCTAGAGAAAACTATTTATTCTATTAGTATTCTAACGATTTCTACATCACTATTTAACTCTTGTTTGAAATTGTATTGTATTTGAAATCTTTTCACTGAGAAGCCTTTGCAACTGTTGAACTTGATTGAATAGTTGGAGAAGCCATTTAGTGGCAGTGTGTTCATTAGCTCTTTTGTTTCAGTTCTCCCAGTTTCTGTTATCATTCCAATTACATCAAAGGAACTTCAAAACAACTGTACTTTCTAAGAGGGATTCTTTTTATGCAAATCAAGAGCATTGAAACCCAAACAGAAGTTTGCTTTCCATTAAGAGATTAATTTCGTCTTACGAAAAGTCCCTTTTGAAGGAGAACATAAAAAGGACACTGCTCCGATGGCAATTTTGAATTTTTATTAAGACGAAAATAACTAAAGACTAGGATAAAGAGAAATTTCTTTCTGTATGTTCTGTCATGATATGCCAGTCAAAACACTAACAAGTAAGAATGCTAACTTGGATGACGTAACGAGAATCCTTGTTTATTTATTTATTTATTTATTTATTTATTTATTTATTTATTTTTTTAAGGAACTTCGATTTCAAAAAATTAACAAACAAATACTGTTCCAAAATGCGATATAATAAAGGTTTTTATGATTCTTTTTCTATTTCTCTATTTCTCGACTCCACTCAAATAAGATTAACAAATGTTCTTCATAATAACTTAAGAATTTATGCACCTTAGATAAAGTTTGAAAATGACGTACTTCAGCCTTTATTGAAGGAAAACGAATCCTGTCATTTGTACAGCTTTTGATTCAAACGAACAATGAATGAAAGGTTTTTATGATATTAAAAACATTTACTGTGGTAAAAAAGTAAGAAATAGTTATTTCGTGCAGCTTAGACGGTGTTCCGGTTGGCCTTTCATCATTTTAACAGGGAATCCGAACTGTTGATTCCGCTAGCAATTATTAAAAATATAAACAGTAAAGAATGCTTGCTTTTTTATCTTTAAACATCAATAAATTAATTTGCTTGTTTAAAATAGTCAATTCTTAATAAATAACAATATAAAGCATTATGTGGTATAATTTTGTTTTAGAACTGATTTTAAATCTTAAGAAAAATCTATATCAGTGGTTGAATTTATTATGAAGATTGCTTCAGTGATTTTCTTTGGAACTTATTTCAACACTTCGTTTCTAAATTTAACTGGTTTCCAGTGTATTTGTCCTTGATAATATGTTTCTACTGCCTTTATTGTCTTTGAAGTTTATGCGAAGGATCAAAGTATTCACCAAACAATGGCGTTAAGATTCAGTGAGCAATAAATAAAGCCATAACTCAGTTAAGCTACAAATTTGAAGTTGTTACTTGCGTGCTCCCTCTAGTGAGAACTCTTAGAACCATAAAAGTCGAGTCAGAAATGAGAGATCTGTAACGATAAACAATAACCTGGTTAATTCAAATGTCTAAGAAAGAGTAAGGAAAAAAAAAAACTCTCATGTTTTTCTTAAAGAAACATTAAAACTCCAATAAGATATCCAAGTAAAAGGAAAAAAAATGTAATTAAGCAGATTTTGAAAGTAAAGATACACCTTGAACTTTATCAGGGTTGGAGAGATCTATAAAATAATAAAAATTAAATATTAAAATAATAATAACAATTTAATACTATATATTTTAATTTAAAAATATAAGAAAATGCATAGATATGAAAAATATGTTTTTCATTTTGAATTCAATATATTGAGTATTAATACGGATAAAGCTTATTATATTTTGATGGTCAATTTAATTCCTGCTCCATATTTCAAGCAGGTCAGCCATTTATTCTGACCACAGACTTAAGGATGATGAGAAAATTGCCCATAAATCATAATCAGTAGCAATGAATCCATCGATGCACATTTACAATGACTATCTGTTCTTTAGTACTAAAACCGAACGACTTTAATTGGCACCATTCAACAAATTACACTAAAAATAAAGAAATAAAACATCCCTTTTTTTTGTAAACTACATGAAAAAACACAAACCTCGATACCAATATTTCGTCTTTATATCACTCAAAGACTTCCTCAAGGTCTATATACAGAAATAAAATGAAAAGAAAAGAAAAGAGAACTTCTCTTTTCTTATATATATACAAATATATATAACAATTAAAACATATCATACCAGATAAATAACGTGTAACGTATAATTAATAATCAGACTTATAATAACTTTAATATTTTGTTCATAGACCTTGAGGAACTCTTTGAGTGATATAAAGACGAAATATTGGTATCGGATTGGAGGTTTGTGTTTTTTCATGTAGTTTACAGTTTTATTGAGATCGATTAGAAGTTTGATCCCTTTTTTTTTGTTCAGATACCGGTTTTGTCTGATATCTTGAAAATATTCATCCTTTTTGAGAAAATTCATATGATTCCTAAAAGGTTGTAAAGCTTAAAAAGAAACTATTTAAAGAACTTGAATTTTACTTTCCTTGGAATATCAAAACTACTTTATAAACATTGAAATTTCTTCCAAAAATTATTCAAGTTAAAGTGAAATTGTCTTATTGAAAATATCTGTGATTTTTTTCTCGTTAGTCCTATTAATTCCATTTTTTTTGTTTGATTCTTTCGATATGGTTTAAGGTTTACATAAATTTAATATCCACTCTATCAATGTAAAGACATTTAGTGAATCTAAACATACAGATCAAGGACAACAAACACTTTTAAGATAGTATTTACTCTCCATCCTATTTGACCATTAATCACAATTACGCAAATTATTGCTTCATTGATTTTATTAAACATGCAAATTTATTCTTCTGTCTGAATTTATTCTCCATTCAATTCAATAATATCATTTCCTATTCTTTCAAATACAATAATTTCTATTTGTCCGCATATGTTCCATCTGCTGGTCCTTGTAGTTGAGCAGAATCGCTGCTTTAATCCATTCTCTGGGTACATAATCAACCAACAGATAAGCTAATAAACACATCCAAACTAATAATTCCCACCATACTTCATAATAATCATGCATGTAGGATTTTAATTAGTCCAAAAATAGTCATTCTTTCATACTAACATCCCCCATGTACGGTTTAATATCCCGTACTTCACATTAACTAACATCGTTAATGATTCTCACATACTTGAATTCCTCTCTAGTAAGTTGTCACGACATCTCTCAATCACATCAAACAATCTTGTATTTTACACCATACACATATACTTCTCCCATAGTCATGCTTAACATACTTCCAGAACCTATGGTTACCTATCATATCATTTTGAATTTCTCAATTCTTTCTCTCATCAGTTGCATTTACTATCACTACATATTCTCTTTCTCCCTCACAACCCAACCACATCCTCATTCTACCATTCATGATCTGCTTCCTGTCCAAACTCTTTTCACCATGCTGACCTCTCTCGCTTGTGTTTACAAAGACAAGCTTTGATACTCCCTAACTTCTCCAACACACTATTTTCTCATCAAGTACTTCAGTAACTCAGTTTCAGTCACCTCTTGTCATCCACTTTTTCCTCATAAAAAATCTCCATTCTAATTGCTATTTTCAACTGTCACCTTCATTAGGCTTATCATAATTTCTTAGGCTCAAACCGGGACAATATTCAAATTGTTGGTATAGGTGCTTGTATGAAGAACTTTTATACCCTAATTTTTCTTAAACCTTTCCTGTGGATTTGTTTGTTTGTTATAATCGCTAGAAACAGAAATAAACTTTACTTTCATTGTAGAACACAACTCTCATCTTTTATTCTGTAATTGCCGATGTTCTCTCTCCACACCTAGCGGTCTGTCTTTGTACTACTATTAACAAAGCTACATACAAATGCTGTGGTATTACAGCTACAAAAGAGTAATAATAGTAGCTCATAAATAAGAGTATATTCGTTAGTTTGTATCTGGGTTGTGCACGGTAGGGTTAGAATTCCTTGCCGATTGTAACATTTTTAGTTTTTCCTTCTTCGACTTTAAGTCTTTGATCCATAACCGGGACATTCCGAAATATTTCAGTGTCAACCGGGACAAATTTAACCGAACGGGACACCGGGACAGACCCTTCAAACCGGGACGTATATTCACATGGCTTCTCTCTTCAAAATATTTCCTATCACATTCAGATTAATCGAAATCAACAAATAGTGATCTGATCCAGTGTCTGTTCCTTTCTTGACTTTCTACAATTGAGGGTTTTATTGGAAAAGAGGCACATGCTACAAAATTCACATTTTATAGGAAAAGAAGCTTTAGAAAAAAATAGCCTGTGGAAAATAGGTGTCTACTTGTAATTTTTAACTGGTAGTGAAAGTAGATGGTAAATTGTAGACGATGGTTATGGATTAGATATTAAACGCAGCATCGACTTGATGATAGCAAAAAAAAAAATCAAAATCCATATAGATATAGCATGTGCCCTTTTTCCATTGGACCCCTCAATTTTCAAATACAATCTTCCATTATTCATAACTGAATCAATAATAGGAAGTCCTCCTATTTTTTAAACGCGAATTTCTTCAACGTGCTTGATAAATTCGGAACGTTTACAATATTACTCGAATTTGCATTGACTCATGCGCGATTCCGTTTATCCAACTGAGTGGAGACAACCCAGGCCGACCCTAGCCGACCTAAGAAAAAGGCATCCACATACGAACCAATAACTTCTGTTGACCGCGCATATTTACATTGTTATGGTGGTTCGGTTTTCATGCCAATTTTTTTCAATTATTTCAATAAAAAATGGCCATTATTCAGTCAAAATCAAGCCCAGCATACTTTTAAGTAAACCAGGAGAAAGTCAGCGAAAAAAAAACAACACTAGCTATTGAAAAGAAGCTTGAAATAAAAAAGGCGTTTGAACAAGATAAAGTGCAACATTTATTTATTTATTTGTTTACTCCATTTGTAAGACTGTTTTCTCATTCTTTTCATGTAAACTTTACCTAATTTTTGGGTTTGGTGTTAAAATGCTTGAAAAAAAAAATGGATATTTTTTTACTTTCCTATAAGAACTGTTACTTTTAGTGCGAGAAATTATATAAGTTTTTCCAGGAATGCAACTATCGCATAATTGAAATGAAATAAATAAAGTCAAGTAAATTATTTAATTTAATATTTAAGTTTGCCTGAAATTATTTGCCTTCACAGTATAAATAATTATGCAGATATTTTTTAAAGAATCTGGGGGCACGGCAGTGCCCCCGCCAAGACGAGCCGAAGGCAGGAAGGGCACTACGTACCTTTACTGGAAGTGTTTCGTCGTATTTTCGAACCCTCATAGCTTCGGCCTGGATAATACTAGAGAGCTCAAATTTTCAGGATAAGATGCAGTAAGCAGACTAATGAAATACACTAAGTTTCATTTATTTAGCTTTTATACTTTGGATTTTATTAATACCTAAAATACGTCGATTTCGTCACTGACTCACTCACTCATGATCATCAAAACCTCTAGGGTACTTCCTGAAGTCCTAGAAAGCTGAAATTTGGTATGCAGGTTAGGATTAGCACACAAACAACAAAAAAATTAAGAAATCCGTAACTTTCACATTCCAACCCCTCAAAAGGGGTGGGTCTGGTTATGTATTATCGAACCCTCATAGCTTCGGCCTGGATAATACTAGAGAGCTCAAATTTTCAGGATAAGATGCAGTTACCATACTAATGAAATACGCTAAGTTTCATTTATCTAGCTTTTATACTTTGGATTTTATTAAGATCTGAAATGCGTCGTACCCTCAATGCTTCGGCCTAAATAATACTGTGTAATAATGTGATTTCTTACAAAACTGCAAACAGCTTGTATATACAAGTTGACCAATAGAAAAACAGAAAAGTAGGGTATTGAAAAAAAATCCATTTTTTAAATAATCTTAAAACTAAATTTAGTTGTAATAGATAATCCCACCCAAAACATTTCATGTAAAATAAGTTGCCAAGACTCACATGCTCATAACGCTTTCACTGTTAAAAAGTTATCAGATCTCATCTTACAAAAAGAAATGAAATCCCACCCAAAACATTTCATGTAAAATAAGGGGTTGCCAAGACTCGCATGCTCATAACGCTTTCACTGTTAAAAAGTTATCAGATCTCATCCTACAAAAAGAAATGAAATCCCACCCAAAACACTTCGTGTAAAATAAGTTGCCAAGACTCACATGCTCATAATGCTTTCACTGTTAAAAAGATATGAGATCTCATGTAGAGCCAAGCCCCTAACTCTACAAGGCCTAACTCTACAAGCCCTAACTCTAAAAACCCTATATCTTGGTCAAAAAGTATGGCTTGGCCGTTTCATGGAACTATTTCATCTCACCCAAAACATTTCATGTAAAATACGTTGCCAAGATGCTCATAACGCTTTCACTGTTAAAAAGTTATCAGATTTCATATAGTGCCAAGCCCCTCACTATACATGCCTAACTCTAAAAAACCCTAATATCTTGGTCAAAAAGTGTGCCTTGGCATACTCCATATCCTTTACATAACTCCATGGGATTGTCTGTGTGACACGAAACGGCCAAGGCATACTTTTTGACCAAGATATAAGGTTTTTAGAGTTAGGGCTTGTAGAGTTAGGCCTCGTAGAGTTAGGGGCTTGGCTCTACATGAGATCTCATATCTTTTTAACAGTGAAAGCATTATGAGCATGTGAGTCTTGGCAACTTATTTTACACGAAGTGTTTTGGGTGGGATTAAGTATTTACTGATGCCTTAAATATATTAATAATAATATCCAAGATTTGAAAAATGAATAAAGAAATATTAATATAATTATATTTAATTGAAGATTGCATTTAACTTCATGAGTCTTAAAGCATTAACAGGAATCTTTTACTACCTAAATCAGATAAACTGTTTTTTGACAAAGAAAGAAAGTCTTTTTGTGGTCTTTTTGTGGTTCCATAACTATCATCTTTCTTGATGTCATTTTGAATAACGGTCTGTGAACGAATTAATTCTGAGGCTATTTGCCTTGTTGACTTTCTTTGACAATTAATTTTTCGAAATTCTTTGTCAGTTAATGAATTTTCACGAGGCATGATGAAGTAGTGGCATATGTTGCTACGAAAATGATTGGATTACATAATTTAGTGACTTTTAGTTATCTTTATGCAAATTTGGGATATTCCAATCACTTTGCAGGTGTCAAAATCAAAACATTCTTAGCGAGTTTATATTTTCTTTACAGTTGAAAATTGATTTTATTTTTTTAATTTAAAAACTACTCAAAATGTTTGAGATATTTAAATGGTACATGAATTAATTTCTTTTAAATCGACTAAGCAAAAAGATTGGAAATAAACAAATCATATAACGAAAAGTTATTTGAAATACTTGGGTGAGTTTATACTTTCTGTACAGGGTGTAGTGTAGACAATGTAAAAGATGTAAAAATAAACTTTTTTATTTTTTATTTTGGGGGGGAGGGTTGACCATGAAGTGTGTGGCGGCAACCCGCAATACACCTAGTTAAACGGTCTGCAATGCTTTCCCCTGCCATTTCGAAGTGATCTTACAATTTCAATTTCTTTCTCATCGACATCATTATACCCCGTACGAAGAACGGGTATTTTGCTAGTTTAGAATAAATTTACCAGTACACAATTAGAAAGCTAAATTAACATTAAAAAACTGAAGATAGACAGCATACAATAAAATATAGAGAGGTAGGGCTTACGGTGGCCCGTGGGGGTGCTGGAGGTAAGGCTCCCAACTTTCATGACCGGGGACTGAGTGGTCAGGGTGATCGGGTGGTCAGCCCAACGCTCGCCCGCCTGTATTCCAGGGAAAGAAACCCTGCACCCATTCTACATAGAGCTGGTGGAACCAATAAAATGTAGTACAACCAAAAACATAAAACCGAAAGTACGTCATTCATAGTAGATGCAGATATTGCTTGTTATGGTTAATAGGGGCTGTCCATAAACTACGTACGCATGTCAGGGGGAGGGAGTCAAATAATATGTGACGTCACATTCCATTTCACTTAAGCTCATTTTTTAATCGAAAATACCTACTAAGAAATTCATTAAAGCACCCGCATTTATCTAAACTTTAAAGTTCAAACAAAAATATGCTTGAGGTTGATGTAAACTATAATTAAATACTTTAGTTTTTAATGTAAATTAGGGGTGGGATACGTGATATTGTGAAGTACTATTAGAGAGGGGGGTTCACAAGATTGTGACAAAGTGTGGCATGGAGGGGGGAGGAGGTTGAAAATAACAAAAATTACTAGGACATGGTTTATGGATACACCCCTTATAATAGAATATATAACATTGTTATTAATTGCTTGCTAAATTCAGTATTTACAATAAAACTTTTATCTATTTATTAGAAAACGAATGAGAAAAGATGAAAATTATAATTGGAATGTCACCTGAAGAGCATCCGCATAGAGCTCCGAAATCATTAGACAAATCAATTCCGTGGCTAGGGCAGGGGATATGATTCGGTTGCCCCTAGCAGTAAACTGATTGACATACGAGGAATTTGTAAGTGTTGTTGCTTTATCACCAAATGAAAAAAACACTAGACTTTATTACACAAATGCTAATATAAGGAGTTTTTCAGTATTTATCTATCCATAAATAAATAAAATAAACAAATAAAATAAGATAATTCTACAACTCTACACTTTTGACAATTTCAACCATTATGAAGGCAAGGACAGCCTTTAAACGAAACAAAGCATAACTAATTTTTAATGTTCAGTGATCTACAATTCCTTTTTCTACAGTATGTGGAATTTATTTGCTTTGTTCGTTTTAACAGTACAAGCTCAATGTTTGCTGGCCTTTCGTTATATATTCATGATTTATGTGATTATTGTGATTTGATATCAACATATTTAGCAAACTATTGTAAATATCAAAGAGTCAGTTTTTCTTAATGTTTCAAAATATTGCAAGAACCAACTCTTCTATATTGAGATCAAATGTTTAATTATCTTGCAATCTTTTGCTTTCACTATTGGAATGTTACAATAAGAACTTCGAAAATATGGCAATTATGAATTTTATCATTTCTTCACTTGACGATAACTGTGATTTGCTTTGGGGATAAATATTCCCCTCTTCTCATCACCTGTTTACTACTTAAAAAAAACTATAACAGCTTAATAAAATGTAAATAAAAAGCTTAATGTGCATCAAAAATTGTGAAGAAAAGCAAAAACTTTTAGAGTGAATAAACAAAGGTTCTCGCACCCTGAGCTACCATGTCGGGAATCTGAGACAGCTGTTTTAGCCTTGTTAGGCTTCTTCAGTCAGATTTACCCTTGATGGTAGCTCAAAGTGCGAGACAAAGAAGAGGTAACCGTCCCGGCTCCCCGGAATGGCCTCCCAAACAAAATCAAGCACCAACAATAACTCACTGTGCACCGCATAGCCTCAACTTCTTTGTCCCAGCACCGTTGGGCACTAAAGAACTTAGTTTTTCTTTCTTAGCTTAATAAAATGTTAGCATTAAATACTACGTTTAACATATAACTAACATATAATAATGTAAACAATAAAATCGCTTTCAAAATTTGACAATACTCCGTCAATCCAAGAAAAATATTCCTTTTCCCCTACTCGTGCATTGGAATGCTCTTAAGGGAAGAATTACAAGCGAAGGGACGGAAAAGAAAATCACGTCAACGTTTGATGACCGGAAGGAGAAGGCAAGGTTCTGATAGGCAGTTCGGCTGTGGCCGAAATGCTCAAGGAAACCTTGAAACTAGGTTGATACTCCTGAACCTGGATTCAACTCCAGGCATAAGCTCGGATATTTGTTTCTCTTTCTTTAAAATTAAGAGGTCTTATATAATCTCTTTTTAATTTATATAAAAAGGCAGCAGTGCTAATGGCATATATCATAGCCCATCAAAAATCTACGAGGCTCTGAAAGACCGAACCATTCGACCATCATTTCTTGGTTTATTAAAATTTCTATTAGCACTGGTTTTGAATAAAAAAATTACTAAGCTTAAATTTATTTAAAACTGTTCGTTGATTACAATATAATTTAAATTATTTCTCATCTCTAACTTCTTGTTTTTCCCCAATGACGTCAAGGTAGCATGTAAAAGTTCCCCCGTTGCAACTTTCAAGTAAGCTTTTTAATCTAATTTTTGATTTTATTTATGAATCAACAAGATTCCAAAAATTTCATTGAAATTTAGAAAAACTTCAGTGAGGGTTTTTTTATAGCTGTAAAGTAACTAATGTCGAATAGTCAGATAAAAGACACAGTCGTGAAAAACAGACTGGCTCGCTATCAAGTGAAAAAAGAAAATTTTTAAATAGTGCAGCTATTTGCTACTAAAAATCACTGACCAACCGTGGTTTAGGCAATAAAGCAATTAAATTATATTCAGGAAAATTTATAGAAAGAAAAGGAAAACTATTTAAAACGCCTAAAATAGTTTCCAGAAATTAGTAAACGTACACTTAGTTGACTCGAAAACCAGATCAGATTTTCTAGAAAAAAGTGGTTGATAAAAATGCCAGCAAAGGCGCTTTTAAGAATCTCTATGAAAAAAAAAATATTGGAAACAACTTTTAATTCTAAAACAGTGATAAATGAATATACTTAAAAAGTAAGTTCCAAATGTGAAAATGGGGCTTTGTGATTTTTCTTCCCGGAGTCACATCTGCTGGTTTTCGAACTCGCAGAGGGATCATGAACATATTTAAGGAGTTGACATTAAGAATTTTATGATGACATCTTCAGTTAATTACGTAAAAAATACAAACGTGGCTTTGCTATGTATTTTTGGGGTGAATAATCAAAATTGGCCAATGGTCAATTTTCCCATTAAAAAAAAAAAGGACCAAAAAAAATTTAAACCAAAAAAAAAAGGACCCCATTTTACTGTTTCAAATACCCTCAGGAGCCGTTGCTACAGTCATTCTCCTCTCACAGCTAAGCCACTGAAATTAAATAGTATTATTTAAATATAGATATTGGAGTATACTGTAATAATTTGTTACTGAAAGGTTCCCGCTTCAGAAGGGAAGGCTTTGCTTACTTATTCCCTCCAATACTACAATGCCTTTTCGAGATTTAAAGCGAAGGAAAACAGAAACGTAACCCATCTAAATCGGAAGTACATTCTAAGGCAATTTATTACCAAACATTTTCGATTAAACCAAGTAGATGTTGCAAAAGACACAGAGTACTCATAAAACTGAGGAATGTTCTGATAACAAAGCGTGCTTTCCAAAAATTGCCGGAATTTCAACCATTTGCGTGTGCAGATGGAACTTTGCAACATTGCCAAACTCAGCTTGGCAGCAACGCTTCTGAATAAAACTACTAAATTGGTAGCTTTTTTTTTTTTTTTTTTGGGGGGGGGGGGTTTAGGAGAGAAATTACTGAAATATATACTTTGAAAATAATCGAAAGTATAGATGAAAACCTCAATGCAGACCACATAATGCGACGAATTGTCACTTAGCATTGAATTTCGTTCAAAAAAGAAAGATACAGGATAATGAGCCATCATTCTTGCTCTTCTTTACTTGAGACAGTGGTGAAGTAATTTCGTGCAATCTAAAAGCGACCAGTTATTTATACAAATGTTACAGTTTATTTTCAATTGCAAACAATTGTCTACACGGCATCAAGTATTATGGGGAAATGTTACTGTTCTTCACGTAATGGATTACATATAGAGGCAGACTAAGAAATGTAGGTGGAGGTGTTTAAATGTCCAGTTTCAAATTCAAAATCTGTAACCATGTGATTCTCAATAATCGTCCAATGATAAAAAAACAAAATTCACTCGATAAAGGTATGAAATTCAATCTATGACTGTAACAGATTCTTGGTTCCAAAAACAGCCAAGACAATTGTATGGAACCAGAATCTACAGTGGAATCTTATTTTCTGTGATGACGTATTATACTTACTGTAACTTACTGTTATCAATGGGTTTCACTTCAATATTCTTCGTAGTTTCGTAGTCAGTTCAATATTTTTCGATATGTTTTTATTTTAAAGAAACCTGTTTAAAATCAACAATAGGCTTACATTCGAATATTGAGCTACTTATCGTTGGTTTCATTTTTAGCTAGAATTAATTAATTCAAGTCCTCAATTCTCAGAAATCTTAATTTTTTTCTTTGAAAGGAAGTCATTGTATAATAGGTTATTTACTTATCTATATACTGTAAATATATTAAGTGATTGAAAATTTTTATTATTAAACGAAGGTACAGATCAGGTCAAGGCCGCCGCGCTTATGATTTCCCACAGAAGATAAACAAAATTAAAAAATGTAATAATTAAAATAGAAACATTGGAAGAAAAATAAATTTCAGAGTTTCATTCAAAGTAATAACAATTTAAAACGAAAATAAAAATACAAAAAGGAGTAACAATAAACTCTTGAGTGCTGTTTCTATTTATTAAAATAAATAAGCCTTAAATCTTTGGGTTTAGCAAAGTTCTCTTTAAGACTTTACCAATACTAACTAAGGACTGTTCTGTTCATACCTTGAATTATGAATAAGCACCGACACTGTGCAAATTTTTCCAATTGTTGTTTTATTGCTTTTTTTTAACTGCTTCTGCACAATTTTCTGTGTCTCAGTTCTTAATGGAAAGTTGTTTAATTTGTTCCACACTAACTTAACTTTTTTAAGACTTTTTATTTTATTTTAATAAGATAACAATTTTTTTTATTTATATTAGTCACTTTTTGGATGAACTATGTTTGAGTAGCAGTGCTTTACATTCCAGCCTCTTTAATTAATTCTTGGAAGAGGAGTGTAAGATCCAATACGTATATCTGTTGCTCATTTAGGAGACGTGGTTCAGGAGCCAATTTAGGATAACTGGCGCGAAACACTAATAAAATTGTAAAATAGATATTTCTTCGCCGATGACTCAAGCAAGAATGACTGAAGTAGGACCAGAGAGATCAGTGTCATGTATTAGGGAGAGTAATAGACTAGGATTATCTTTGCCGCTTCAGTATAGTTTTGGTTAACATTATCTCTCATAGTTAACGGACTCCATTTTGATTCCTTTTCTCCAGACTTACATACACCTATTTCTTGTACCTAATTTGCTCGTTTTCCAATTACATAGCAAACTAATGCCAAAAATGCAATTTTATATCGATATATAATTCCTTAAAAAAATAATTTAATTTCAGTATGTAATGCCAGAAAATAGTAATATAATTTTTTTTGACCCCCTTAGAAATGTATAAGGCTAGTTATATTAAGTAGGCCTACTAGGTGTGCCCTGCGGTTTCACCCGCGTTAATTTTTGATTATACATATCTGTTTCAAACACATTATGAGCATTCACAGTTCGGCCCTTCTCGGTAATGTTCGGTTCTCCGGCCAACCCGCCCCCGACCCAGCGCTCCATCGCCGCCGCCGCACCCGACAGTTTGCCAGATTGGTTGACGTTTATGTTTCTGCTCCGCTTCTATTGGTTGTAGCGTGATGTTATATAGCCTATAACCTTCCTCAATAAACGGGCTATCTAACTCAAAAAGAATTTGAGATTAGCGCGTTCAAACATACAAACTCTTCAGCTTTATAATATTAGTATAGATTTGTACTGTATATTTATGCAGGCTCAGACGGCCAATGGATAGCTCAGGCTTTTGTTTTGGTGGAACTAAAAGATGAATCACCCAAAAAAAGAAAAAGAAAAACAATAGGGCTGAGAACGATAGAAGACCTAGCGCCGGCTCTGTATGCAATATTAGCGTAAACTAGAAGTTTTTCACTGCTGTCAATTATTATGTTGCCAGTGGCTACATTTACTTCGATTTTATATCTTAAAATTAGTAGAGTTAATTTTCTGTGCGTATTTACCCAATGGAAATCTGTCTACTAATGTCGATAGAATTGCAACCAGCTGTTTGCTCCATTGTTCTAAAACCTTAATCATCTACACATGTTCTAAAAATTATTCGTTCTGAAATTCTATTTTAAGTAATCAGGAATTTGGTGCTTTTTTTTTGTAGTCTAAATTTTTATAATCAGTAGTCTCGTAAAGTATGAATTAAAGAAATGTCCCGAGAATAAAAAGCTTTTTGATGACTTTAAATAAAAGAATAATTTTGAGCTACCGTTCAAATTTGAATTATTCTATTAGGACTTGATATTCGCTTTTAAGTTTTTAATTTGCATCTTAAAAATGGTAATTGATGGCGAAAACGTTTGAATAAGTATCTTAATCTTGTACGAGAAAGATAATAAAAATGATGTATTTAGTTTCCTTTCATAGATTGTTAGCTCTTCGAAGGTTCGTTTTTTCACCACTAGATGTCAATGCTGGATCTTTATACTTTTAAATGGAATCTGAAAGGTTTATTGCAAATTTAGATTATTCACAGTTTTTGACAGTTTCTGGAATACGATGTCAAAGTTGAAATAACTTGTTAGAGGCTTTTCCTTATTTTTCTTTTGTCATTAAAAAAAAAAAAATGCTATAAAGAAGTAGCATCTGAAACAACATATAGTTTCATAAACAAGCACAATTAAGTTAATTAACGTTATGGTCTGACCTTCAGGCATTAAATATGATTGAACGAAGAATAAGATGATAAGGCTATTACTGTTATTAATCTTGTGAAGTGATTTTTTTATTAGTTTAGTATTGACTTGACCAGTATTGGAAAAGCTTGCTAACTTTATTTTTCGTTTGCTAATTTTGGCTGTGATCATAATTTGGTTATTTGTTGGAAATTTTATTTAAAAATACCATTATTTAAAAAAAAAAAAAAAAAAAAACTTTTGAAATTTCAGTGATATCGAAGTTTATTACATCCTACATTAAGCAGAATAATTAAAATATTTCTTTATTAAAAAGTGCGTGGACATTTACCAGTGTAAAGACTAGACATAAAGACAAATTTTGAAATTTTGGTTCCTCTTCTTTTAAAAAAAAATGATAATAAAATAAAATTCAAAATTTTCAAATTTCTGCAATTTGATGCATCACAAGAATATACAGACGGTGTCCGACTTACGTAATCCCACCTAAGTAGATACGAAGTTACGTAGAAAGTCCGTATCTATTAAAAATTGTTTTGTGCTAGTGTTGTGCAATTTATTATTAACAATTAGCTTGAAGTATCCGCAGTGCGCGGGGAGGGAGTACCGGTTGGGAGAGCGTGGTGAGGGCCCTGGCAAAGAGATAGAAAGGGGGTCCTGGTTTTCTCTCCTTCTCCACAACCCTGTCACATCAAACCCTCCCCAATTGTTCCAGAACAATATTTGTGTAGTTCCCATTGTCGCCACTAGGTCCATAAGTGGCGCTATTTCAGAGATTTCACCCCTTTTCACACCTTGGGTTGATTAACCGGGTTCCAAGGTAGCCTATATTTTTCGCAGGGTAGTAGGAAGTATTTACGCAAAATTTGGTTCAAATCAATCAAACGGTGTAAAATTGTACAGAAAACGTAAACTTTGACTTTTATATATAGATATAGATGTATAGATGGTTGGTAGAAAGAACGCATCTGATGGAAAAGCAAAATCTGATGAAAAAAGCCATCACGTAATTTAATGTTTACGCTCTATTATAACTAGTTTTATTGTTATGTCTTTTATTTGGCCGTACAATGACTTATAATCAAAAATGATCTAGGAGCTTTTTCGAGGAGCAGACCCCAAGTGCCTGGGAAAACTATTGAAAAGCAAGACATCACTACGCCTTTGTGATACTCTAGTGTAAGGTATGTTTCGACCTACGTAGGGTTTTGTGGAACGATTTACCTATGTAAGTCGAAGAGTATCTGTTTACCACAGAGACATTTGAAAGATGTATATATTTATTTTCATATATTTGTATATTAAACTATATGAAATTCCGATAATGAACAACAATAAACCATATTTGATACAACTTGTAAATTACAGGTCGTTTTCGGATTAAAATTTAACGAACATTCCTTAAAAGTTTGCAAGTCCGCTTAAAAGGCCTTAATAAGTCCTCATAAGAATTTTACGACACGAATTACAGCCTAGGAGAACTTTTATAATATTTAATATAAACAGCAATAATAAAAATCTAAATCAACTTTGATCTTCTATTTATGTAGAATAATCAATTTTATTGGCTAATTGAGAAGAAAAGCAGTGTTAAGGTAATAAGTGTCTGTTGAATGGAAATCATCTAATTACATCATACAGTCGACACTGATTAAAACGGAAGAACTCTTTCACCACTGAAGGCAAAGGCGGAAGTACGAAGACAGGTGACGTCTTTTACATCACACATTATGCTGCTGTTCGGATTCGTTGGATCAATACTCGCTTCTTCGAATCTTCGAGCTCCGAATCCACTTAGGATTGCAGCTTTGTTTTGCATTTCATTTCCAATTCGTTTCCTCGCTTGAGTTCGCTGAAAAACGAAGGAATTTCCATGTAATTTCGACCAAACTTAATTAATTTTGAAAAAGAATCAGATATTGTTCGTATTAATTGCATTCAAAACGAAAACAAAAGGAAAATACATTCCTGAATTATGTTATTATCTTCCTTTCCATTCATGATTTACTTAGAAGAAATGAGAAATTAAATACAAAAATAAAGTAAGAATTAGTAATAAACCAAAACTTAGATCTTCATAAGATATCACAAAATCTTTATTAAACTCCAAAAATACTGCACCACAGACCAATATTTCGTCTTATTTTTCAAAGACTTCCTCAAGGTTTTTTGGTAAACATAATAAACAAATAAATAAAATAAAAAATAAAGATGAAAATGGAAAGAGAAATAACCTTCTCAAACCTTACAAATCAATAAATAAATTCTATGGTAATAAGTACATCTAATGATACTATTGTCATATAACAATAAAACAATAAAACATTCAAAATATTTTTTCGTAGATGACATATTGATTATATGGGAGGGTACAAGCAGACAATTTTCCAGTTTTCTAAATTATATAAACAAATTCCATAAAGACATAAAATTCAAAAGTGAAGAAGAAGTAGATAATAAAATCAATTATTTAGACATTACATTAAAAAATGAAATTACAGGTTTAACTTATGAACATTACAGGAAATCTTTTCAAAGCAACCATATCCTGAATTTCACTTCAAACCATTACATCTCCACGAAAAAGGAAATTATTAAGAGTCACTTAAGAAAAATTACAGAATTTACAGAAGACAAAAAATTATGGAAAGAAAAGATTATTAATTTGAAAGAAAGATTACTAATGAATGAATACCCTTTGGACTTTATTGAAAGAAATTTTGAAGATTTTTTTAAAAGAAGAAATATAAAAAAAGATCACAATAATAAAGAAGAGTTTAAAAAATGCATAGTATTCCCCATTGGTTTGAAAATTAATGACAGTGTAAAAAAAGAATGTAAAGAAAATAAAATCAATATAGTATATTTCAAAGATAATGTTTTATTTAAATTCAAAAGAGAAAGAGGTAATACAGATCTACACAATATGGGGGTGGTTTATGCTATCCAATGTAGAGATTGTCAGGGGGTCTACATTGGAAGCACAGGTCGCACAGTTAAAGAACGGGTGGAGGAACATGTACGGGCTTTCCGTAATAAACATGAGAAAATATCTGAATGGGCAGACCACTGTTTTCGATATGGTCACAACCCAGATCCTATAGTGAATATCATTTACAAAATTCAAGATGAGTATAAAAGATATGCATTAGAATATTGTCTAATAAATTGCTGCGTATGTTTTAACAGGGATAAATCACAGAAAGTAAATAACATGTCTTTGAGCATTTTCAGAGAATCTTTGATAAAAAACAAAAGATTAAGTAAAATTTTAAAATTTAATTAGTATTGTTGTAAATAACAGTAAGTTAGTAGCATTTAATGTACGAATAAGTTTCAAATCTTTTGATTGTTTTCAAAATATTTTGAATGTTTTATTGTTTTATTGTTATATGACAATAGTATCATTAGATGTACTTATTACCATAGAATTTATTTATTGATTTGTAAGGTTTGAGAAGGTTATTTCTCTTTCCATGTTCATCTTTATTTTTTATTTTATTTATTTGTTTATTATGTTTACCAAAAAACCTTGAGGAAGTCTTTGAAAAATAAGACGAAATATTGGTCTGT
>JAFIDM010009631.1:69304770-69319278 GCA_023159025.1 Thereuonema tuberculata | reverse complement strand
GGGATTAATTATTCACCCCTTTTTATTCTTGATTTTATTTTTGATGTTTTTGTAGTTCAGGGTTCATTGATTTGTATGTTTGTCCGTTTTGTCTATTCGTCCCATTTCACTGAGCTAGGTATGCTGGATGGGTCGGGCTGATGAAAGGCCAATAAGCCTCGAAACAGCGCTGTCCCCGATTTCCAGCACAAATATCAAAAATAGCTCAGTGAATTTGTGTTTTGTTTAATTATGTGCGTTCTTTATTTTATTTTACTGTAAAAATGAATTAACGCACCTTAAGTCTTTTGTCCTAAATCTCATTATCTTAAACAATTACATCCGCTTGGTTTGATTTGATTAAAACTAATCCGATTTAGACAATATAAGCAAACAACGCCGATTTTATTCAATTTTATATTATTTGTATTCAGTTGTAATTAGAATTTGAATAAATGTAGGGCTTCATTTTTCACAGCTATTAATAAAAAAAAAAAAAGAAATTTTAAGAAATCACAGATTTAAGGAAAGATGGCTTTAGTTTTTCGAATTTCTTGATTTTGATTGTGATAGGAAAATCAAAATTTGTTCCTTTTGCGTTAAATTAGTCTTACGGAGGGAGGGAAAGAACAAAAATAATAGGTGTCTATTCGTTGAGATTGCTTAAAGAAATAATGAAAGAAATGCAACAATAGGTAGTACTCTTAAAATTACCTAATTAAATCAATTTTCTATTCAAGACTAAACTGCACGACAAAACCTGAATTTCGATGTATCTGTGTCAGTTATTTAATGATTTCTGTGCAGATAAGCCTTTCTGATTGATATACAGAATCAGGTTAGATAGTGCAGTTTGTAATTCCATATAGGCCTACGTCGATACATTGTTTGAGTTACTTAAAACATTATAGGTCCTATCTAATGTAGCTCTTTACGTGAATCAAAATTGAATCATGGATAAACAGAGTAACTAAATACTTAAATATCGAATTCAACGTTGTTGTTGTTTTTATTTGAGTTCAATAATAATGAACATAAGATTTTAGCCCTTAGTAAGAAATAGCCCTTCAGATCGAGCTACATATGCCATAGTTAGAGTAATTGAATCTGTGTGTTTTTTGTTTTTCCTCTACATAAAGCTCCCAATCATTTTAAATAGTCAAGCTTCTTCAATTTAAATTGTTCTTTTACGATTGGTTGAAAAGTTTTGGGGGTTGATGTTTAGATATTGTGATCCAATAGCCTTCAAAAATTAGACTAAAAAAGACTTGTATTCCACGAAATCCTTTTTTCACAATTTCTTAATATTTCTATTATTATTTGAATGATTTGCATTGTTGCTGTCGAAGGACAAACTCTTGGTTTTGTACTGCTGGTAAAATTCCAGTGTTGTATTTCGTTTGTACATCTGATCCTCCTCTTCAGCTTTATTAATGACAGCCATTAAGAAAGTAGTCTTAAACCAAACCTTTCGAATCTTGTTGACACGCATCTCAAAATTTAATTTGTTGGTTTACATGAAAGTTTATTTTGAAGAAATTAATCTTATTGTCAAGATCAATTAATCTTAATAGCAAAATTTAACGTGCTAAGAATGTTAGTAATAAAGAATAAAGATAAAAACGCACATCTAAAAGATCCCCTAAGCTATTTTTGGCATTTTTGTACCGGGAATCAAATACAGATTGTTTCGACCTTCCCAGGTCTCATCAGTTTGATTCGCCCAGTACTCATAACTCAGTGGGATCCAAAGAAACATATACAAAGGACAAGCATGAACAAAATAACGGCCCTTCAATTAAAAAAAACATCAAAATATAAATTAAGAATAAAAAGGGCAGCAAATTAATCTCTGCTAGCTGACTGCTTAGATTATAAAGGATTAATTTTTAAATAAACATTCACATAATAGCAAAATTTAACTAACATTCTTACTAAAATTTAACTAACATCTTTATTACTAACATTCTTATGCACGTTAAATTTTGCTAATATGTGTATGTTTATTTAAAAATTAATCCTTTATAAGCAAAGCAGTCAGCTAGCGGGGATTAATTTGTTGCCCTTTTTATTCTTAATTTATATTTTTGATGTTTTTTAATTCAAGGGCCATTATTTTGTTCATGCTTGTCCTTTGTATATGTTTCTTTGGATCCCATTGAGTTATGAGTACTGGGTGAATCAAACTGATGAGACCTGGGAAGGTCGAAACAGTCTGTATTTGATTTCCGGTACAAAAATGCCAAAAATAGCTTAGTGGATCTTTTAGATGTTGTGCGTTTTTATCTTTATTCTTTATTATCAATTAATCTTACTGACAAAATATTTTAGTCCCACTGCATCGATTGTCTTACACTTATGACCAAATACTATTCTAAAATAACACTGGATTTTCGTATGTTAAGAGTATTATTCACTATGCAAAAAATACTAAAAGAATTCCAAGAATAACTTAGATTTTGGACTAACACGAATAACTTAGATTATGAGCCACACCTTTACGTACGAAGTAATTCAATGAATAAGGTGCTGATCAACATAAATTTTCGTATTTAGAGTTAGTTGTAATGGCTAAATTTGATTGGATTTTGTTGCTTTTACATCTATTTGAAGAGGCACATTACTTAATGGCTAACTGTTGTCCTGTTCTAAAACTCATCCAGAAATGCAGCGTTTTATATCGTATTTAGGAA
This sequence comes from Thereuonema tuberculata, assembly GCA_023159025.1. NCBI lineage: Eukaryota > Metazoa > Arthropoda > Chilopoda > Scutigeromorpha > Scutigeridae > Thereuonema > Thereuonema tuberculata. Next base: position 69,316,606 of record JAFIDM010009631.1, on the reverse strand, counting down.
TAGAGTGAAATTATAGTGACGTGAATAAAGTTAGTAACTTAATTTTAGAGCTCCTTCGTTTATAGTTCTAAACGTTGGAGACTCAGTAACAAAAACTTTTATGTTCCGAATTACATCAAATTACAAAAGTCTTGCAACGGTTGCATTGTTAGTTAACTTCTTTCATTTTTTTTAACAAATCGTATTTTTGTTCTCGGTATACATAAAAAAAAATTACATTTACTAATATTTACAGAATTTTGTTTATACGTTGTATAATCCTATCATGCCACCACCTAGAGTTATAGATTCTAATTTTTTTCCTTAATTCACTAATATCGTTCTTTGTTTAGCTTTTTATTTCTACTTTCCTTTTTCTTTTAACTAGTCTCCGTCTCTAATTTCTATGTAAAGAGCTTTTAATAATATTTCTTTTTTTTTGGTAACTTATTATTGATGTCTAATTTATGACTAAAAATATTTATTGTCTGCTCGGCCAAAAAACCCTAAATACAGATGAATTCCTCTTGTAGTGGTACTCTGAAGGTGTATTTTGTTAATGGGATTTCAGGACAGCTGTTTAGAGCTCAAATAATTTCAATTGGTAGACACTTGTCCTGCAGTAACTTGGAAAGAAATTAATATAAAAAAGTTATATCTTAAAAAATAGAAGTGGCGGCAATTAGCAGTCGACGGCGAAGAAGTTGAAGTCAGAGAGCCATTCCTTCTTAAGAGTCTAAATATATTTCCTTCCTATTGTTCACTTTAAATCATTAACCCTAACAACTTGTCATAGCTCAAAATAAAGTAGATGTCCTTGGTTTTAGTGTTTTGAGAATCAATGAAAGTTAAAGTAATGTTTCAATTCAAGATAACTTTTAAACAATCGAAAACTTATATTTATGATGCATTATTCAAGTCGTAATGTACCGGATACCATAAAATTCCGAACATTCAGGGAAACAGATAAAATAACCTACTAGGTCAGTTGAATCAATTTGGCTAAGTAATGTAAGTGTATATTATGCTACATTGACAACAGGGCCTTATCTGCTTTTTTTATAAGAATCCTACAACAGAATGTTAGCAATTACTTTAGTTTAAGTGCTCGTAAAAGAAAAAAGAAAACAACACCAAGTAGATGTTTACCTTCATTTAAAGAAGAAAAGTACATTTTAAAATGGAACCATTAGTAAAGATGGAAAAGAATGAGATAAAAAAAAATTTGTGTTGCAATATATCCTTAAATATGCTTTGTAATTTGATTCACCCATTTTTAATCGAAGTTAACATACATGAATGTATATTACATTCAGCTAAAATATAATAATCTCTCTAATTATTTATTAACAAATACCATCACTGTGTATAGTATTTCTTAATACGAATAGGATTTGAGGTTTCAGAATCAAAATATTTTGAAAATAATTTACAAACATGCTCTGTCCCACAGAATGTTTTCCCGTTGTCTGTTGTTGGGCAATGCTTTTTATTGGCAGGAAATCATTTTTTCAAGTAACGCCACGAAAACACTACTTACAATTTCCAGGTTTATGAGGGAACATTTTACATAAATTTATTATAGCAGCTAAAAGAATGTAACAATGTTTATCCTTTTCTGAGTTAGTGTTAGGAGCAAAGGAATAAATGATAATTAAAGTAACTCAGTTATAAACAGAAAATGGAAAGATAATAGTTCAGGAACCACAAAAAAACCTAAGCCATGAAATTGAAAAGAATGAAAATGACATCAAAGATTTGCTGCGATTTCCTGTTTTGAGAGTCCCTTGGATATTAAATTTTGTAAAGATAGGCATTAATTAATGATTCACTTCTTTTCATAATTGCATTTTAATTTCAGAAGTTACAGTAAATACTTTAACAATGTAATGCCATCAAAGTTTCAGATACCGGTGAACAACAGTTTTCTATGTTAACACTATCAACAAAGTAATTGTGATTTAATGTGAAATTATTAAATCGTACTAATATTTTTTATACTTCGTGAATTACAGTAATATAAATAAAATTATATCGACATTAATAGGTTAACAATTTTTAGTGTAGAATGGTCTTAGGTCGAAATAAACATAAAATGTCAAAAGTTATTCATTATTATAAAAATTATTTCAGGAATTTTGTCTATACTTTCTAAAGATGAGATGAAATGTCTTAATGGAATTAAAGTTTTTAACAATTAAATAAACAATATTATTTGGTATGGCTTCATTTAAAATATATTTATAATCGAACAGGCAAAACTCAAAGCAAGGACTTCGAGTTTAACAAAGCAAAGATTTCAATCAATCCTTTGCAATTTAGAAATTTAGAAAGAATAGAATATAAGAATAAAATTAACTTACATTACTAAACATATAAAGCCTGACAGTAATGTGAAATTTGAAAAATGCCAATACAAAATTCAAATTACTGTTTCTGTGAAGATTCGGTCAAATTTATCCTCAGGTCATCAGCGGCACAAGCGTCAAAAATAGAAATTAAAATTTAGAAAATTTAGAAAATCAAAAACGCAATAGTTAAAGACCTTGCTCTTTTTTATCTTACATATTCTTTTTTTATTTCTTTTGTCTTTTTATATCTATTTTTATTTCTTTTCTTTTTTATTTCCTTTTTATTTATTTCCAGTTTTTTAATATTTAAATATATTTAATTTATAAAAAACAAAAAAAAAAAAAACAAATAAAAAAACAAACAAACAGATGACAGTCATCAAATCAACCTCAAAACTTTTTAAAATTAAGGATTTAATCTTGAGTTAAAAATAAAACTATGAAAAATAAAAATATCCTTAACTTAATATTTTTTATAAATTTGAAATTTAAATTTATTCTAAAATTGCAAAATATATTTATAATTTTAATTGGAAAAAATATTATTTATAAATTCTTTAATAAGATAATTTAAATTATGCAAAAAATCTTCAAATTTAGAATTAATATCAAGTTATCTTTTGAGTTTTTACATAAAAATATTTTTAAATAAATTTAAACTTACATTACTGGTAAATTTATGAAATCTATTAATTTTAAATGGAAATAAAAATGTTTTATTAAATAATTTAATATATGGAATTTGGAATATTTTTTGGAATTTGAATATGGAATATTTGTAAATCAAAAAACCCCAACAAATTTAGAATTATTATTAGTTTTTTGTAAGCAAATAATATTTTTATAAATTTTGTCCTCTATATAATCAACTGTACAATTACTATTAAAAATAATTGAGTCATCTATATATCTAAAAATTTTAGATTGGAAAGAGGTATTAATACAAAATTGATATTCATAAGCTAATAAAAATAAATGAGCAAGAATGCTACTATAATTTACCCCCATTCTAATATCTTTATTTTGAGAATACATTTCATCATCAAATTCAATATAATTATTATAAAAGTTAAATTTAAGAAAATTAAGAAATTTATTAATAGAGAATAAATAGAGATAATAGAGATATCAAATAAATTGTTTATATTAAATTCAGAAACTAAGAATTCAATTTGTTGAATTAAAGAATCTAAAGGTATATTTGTAAATAAGTTTTCAAAATCTGCTGTATTTATATTAAAAATTTTAGTGTTGTTTACATATTTAATAACATCATTATGATTATTAATAAGCCAATAAAAATCAGGATTAATTTTATTTTGAATAATTTCATGTAATTTATTAAGAAAATTTTGTAAAATAATATTTGTTTGTTTTAAAATAGAATTAGTGGTACTACAGATCATTCTAAATTAATCTATTTTATGCATTTTTGGGTTTAAGAAGAGATAATTTAAATTTCTATTAATTTTAATTCTTTGTATTTAAATGTTTTAAATTGATTTTTAAATTTAAAAAAAAAAAACATTTATCTAAATTTAATTATATCTAAATTATTTAAAATAGAATCTTTAGACTTATTAATCTTTAAAAAAATTGATTGATCATGTAGTAATTCTTTAATTTTATCAAAATAAAATTGTTTTCAAATAATATCCAAATTATTATGTGCTTTATCCATGGTAGTAAAAATGTAATTTTTATGATACATAGAAATATTTTTTTTAATTTTAAATAAATTAAATTTACGATTTATTTTAAAATCATTAACTCTATCATAAGATGAATGTTTATGTTTTATATTATTAATTCTAGATAATAAATTAAGTTTCCATTCAATGAAATTCTCATAACATAAATTATATTTAAAACTAGTTTCTAATATAAAATTATTTATATCTTTAATAAATATATTAATTAATTGTTAAGTTTTTTATTTGAGTTTAATCTGTAATTAATCCCTAAATTTAATTTTTTTTTAAAGTTATATCATTAATAAAATTTATGTCACCTGTGACAATAGGAGAATTCCATTTAAATTTTCATCATATAATTTACATTGACATTTAGAATTTATGCTAAAACTTTAATTAAACTTATGCTTAAAGTAGTTTTATAATTACAAATAAATTTACGAATTGGGAATTCATATTTATCAAATAAACAGATAATGGAAATTTAGATCAAATATAAGAATTAAGTATTTTACCAATATTAATTTTATCGAAAAATTTAGAAGTAAAATGAAATAAAATTAATTATTTGTTTTTCTTATTATTTTTATTAAAATTTATGTGTGTTAATTTTAATCTAAACTTAATGTTATCTAAAATTAAATGCTTAAGATGAGAATGTTTAATTGTCTCGAAATCAAAATTTTTTAAAAAATATTTTAATTTAGATTTATTTAAAAGAAATAAAAACTTTTTAACTAAAGAAACTCGATCCATATTAAAATTATCAAAAATTTTAACAAATTTATATTAAAATCAATCTTATTTTTAAAATTAAATTGAGGAAATTTAGAATAAGTTTTTTAATTTTTTAAATTTAAATTATCTTTTTTGATATTAAACCAATTATAGATACACATATTATCAATATTATTTAAAACATTAATTTGAAAATAATTTTCATTAAGTCCATAAGGATAAATTATATAATATTTAAGCATATAATAAACTTCCTGAATTAATCTTAAATGCTCATCTTCTACAATATCTAAAATTTGTATAACAACAGAATCTTGAAAATCATGTATTTTAAAATGTTGAATTTCAGAAGAGTCCCTATAATTATTTTTAACAAATGATCTATGATTGTTAATTCTGAAATATAATTCCAATTTTGTTTAACCAATATATTTTAAATTTCAAATTTTACAAATCAAAATATAATTAACAGAAGTTAATTTTCATAATGGTACAAAAACAGAAACAGTAATTTGAATTTTGTATTGGCATTTTTTTATTTTTTTAATAAAGTATCGGTACTTTATTTTTAAGTAATTCTACATATTACTAGCATTCACTCCTAGACTAACTTCTTTATGAAAATACTAGTGATAATCTTGGGAGCTACCCTTTAAAATGTCCCTACATTTCTCTTCCATGCCTCCGACATCTATTGGAGTTATTGAGAACAAATCCTTGTAGGCTTCTCTGTATTTATCCATGTTAGTGATTAGAAAAGAGTAAAAAAAGACACCTGAAATGAAAAAAAAAAATATATAACAATAATATGTATCCTACGATATCCTTTAGGATCACAGGCTATTATTCTGCAAAATATAGTCCAGTTGGGTGTGGGAATGTCTAACTTGTAAGATATTAACTTTTATATATTTAAAGATAAATAATAATTACAGTAGTATTTAATTTTAATAACTTTTTGAAAGTCTTAAGGAATTACGTTTAATATAGAGATTGTGTTTTAAAAATAAACTTGACCTTATGTCATTTATAATTCACTGAATGCTATTCAAGCTTGTTGTATTTTTAATTAAATTGCGTCTGCTTTTCATCAAATTGGAAGTTGAATTCCAATCATGTTTCTTGGATTGGCGGATAGATGGCGCTATATGTCTAAGGCTAACATTAAAGAAGGGAAAAGATTATTACGGAAAAACAGTGTTAATTTTTAGAAACTAATAATCTATACAGGAATATATAATATATCCCTCTTTTTATAATAATAAAGCCTCCGTTAAAAGCAATATAAGCTTAATTATTTCTTTTTCTTTGTAATGATCTCTTAAAGTTTTAGGTGTATCCTTCTGTGGTAAGTAACTTACTCAATTAATTTTCTCTATAATTTCAAATACAATTCCTAAATTTCAGATTCAATTCCTAATGACTAAATTTCAGTTTATTTCAAAATTAAAAATAAATAAATAAATCGCTAATTTTTATTTTGATCAGCTTTAAAACGGATTTCATCATCATGTTCAGAGGCCCAAATATTAATATAATAGGAATGGGGTATTTATTTCTGCCTATCTAGAAAAAATGAGGACAGAGTCGTCTGTTTCTTTCCAAAAATTTGGGAAGTTTTTGCTCGACAACTACTGACCCGATCGACTTGAAATTTGGATATGTATTAGTTTAGAACAGCGGTCGGCAACCCGCTGCCCGCGGGCCGCATGCGGCCCATGAAGCGTTTTGGTGCGGCCCGCGGGGCATGTTGGAATTTTTTTTTGGGTTGTCAAAGTAAGATTTTCCTTTTTTTTCGTTGTCAAAGTAAGATTTTCCTTTTTTTTTTTGGTTGTCAAACTAAGATTTTCCTTTTTTTTTGGTTGTCAAAGTAAGATTTTCCTTTTTTTTTGGTTGTTAAAATTTTTGGCCCAAGTGTGGCCCGCAGTGATGTGATGTGATGCCGGTACGCACCGAAGTGCGCGCTTCGTAGCCGAAGCCTCCGTGTTCCAGGGAGCGCTAGTGTTCCCATGATGGCGAACCCCTAGCAGACTCCCGAGAATTTCAAGTGAAAGATACTGGGGTGGTTTCCCGTGGCCTTCCCCAGGACGCCATTAAGGAATGACGTCAGACCGAAGAGAAAGTGAAGAAGAGGCTGGACAACACAGGAAAGGAAATTGAAACAGCCATGCCACTGCCGGGATTCGAACCCAGGTACTGGCGCACTGGCCGCCACGGCAGACCACCGCCGAGACCGCACGGCCACGCCAGCACGGCGTGGCCCGCAGTAATCCCCACATAACATATTTGGCCCTTTTACAACAAAAGGTTGCCGACCACTGGTTTAGAATGTCTACTATACTTTGAATATTTTTATTCGACCGTATCTATAACAGTTTGCGGACACAGTCGACTGTTTCCGGATAGGCTGAAATAAAAAAATATTCAATGTATAGTAGACACTCTAAACTAAAGCATATCCAAATTTCAAGTCGATCGAGTCAGTAGTTCGTCCAGTAAAAAGAATTCCCAAACTTTTTTTTTTTTCTTGTGTGCAAATAATATCGGCGTACTCTGAGCTTTATTTCTGGCTCTTCTTTCATTGAGTCAGACACAGAGGGAGTGATAAGAGATACTTAACAATAATTTGAATGTAGTCAACCGGCCCTAATGGATACGACATCTGATTTCGCTTCAGAAGGTTCGATTCCTGTCGCGGACGTTTCGTTGTAGAAATTTTTAAAATTTTTTTAAATTGATTATGCACACGTTCAATGTCCGCGTGTATTTTAATGGATCGTCCTTAATTTTACGCTTTAGCACATTTTTTTTCTTTTATTTCATTTCGCGATGAACTTTCAGGACTTCACCACAAACCAAATAGTCCTAATTCAGAGTTTATAATTAATTAAATTAAATTCCAGTCTACTTCTCTTTCTTTTAATGGAATTTTGAATTTGTTTTCTGCAAATCATAGGACAGAAAATTTTAAAACAATTAAAAGTTAGGAGATGGAAGGATATAATGTCATTTACCTAAATTGTCTGCAAACGGAATATATTACTTACTTACTTACTTACTTTTGTTCTCTTCTTTTTATTGTCAATTTTCAGTGAATTTTAAAACAAAAGAAAAGAAGAAGAAATAAAAGAACTGATTCATAACATAAATTTATCAAAAAAACATTAGTGAAAGAGAACCTTGAAAGATTTTTAATAATATTCCTTTTTTTTTTATATAGTAACTTTTTATTGACTTGCCTACCAACTTTTCTAAACAGAATTTAGAAAATGTACAATAACTAAACACTGTTGGGATTTTTCATTAATGATGTCTAAAAGTAAAAACTAAAATTAAAAAATTAAAAAAAAAAAACTTTTAGAATATTTAAGCATAAAATACAACGGATTTGTTTACCTTTTAATTGACTTTTGGGGCTTTCATTTACTTTAAGGAACTAACCATGAAACATTTCACAAGCCATGATTATTTAATTAATTACATCTGAACAAATATTCGAATACAAAATTTTTTGGGGGAGTGAAATTAAACTAAGTTTCACGCACTTAATATTATTAAACTCATGTTTTAGTATCTGTTCAGAAAGCGATGGCTTTACATTATTCAAGTTTATGGTTAAGTGTCTAATAATTGGTCTTCCACCGTTCATAATTGTGGTGGACGAACTGCTCTGGAAGCAGGTTTCTTGGGTTTCTCGGCGTTTCCCCTGCGACCATTCTACTACTTTTCGAGACGACAGTTGAGTTCGTTACACAGCTTCTCTACGGTATTTGCTTTCTACCTAATACCCTCTTGTCAGGCCGATCCCATTATTCAGCGCAGAGAAAGTCTAGGAGAAGTTTAGGTACTTTTACAGTAGTTGAACCGTCGTTTTTAAAAATTACAACTCATATAGTCAATGCATGTGTAGGAGGGGACCCGGGCCCTCCTTCCGAAATTTTGAAAAACATTGTTTTTTATTTTTTCTTCATTTTGCTGGACAGTTCCCTAACTTGATTCCCCCACCTCCGAAATAACATGTGTATCTACATACAGATCTATGTACAAATCCTCTATATCTATGTACAGCTTTCACTTCGTAATACGTAAACAGAAATTTGTGATTAACAGAACTCGTACTACTGTAGCCTGTTAGGCTGAGACTGTTATAATTATTGTTGAATATTTTTACATTCTATTTTGACATTTAATTTTAACAATTAAGAGTTGTTTTTTTTTTTTTTTTAATTTTCTCAAATGTGGTGTCATTTTGGTCTTACTTGTTAGAATTTAAAAAAAGAAAAACAACAACAAAACAAACCAAAAAAAACAAAACAAACTGTGTGGTCATCAATAGGAATCATTTCAAATAGTAATTATTTCAAATGCTACATTTTATTCACAATTCCAAAACTTACGTCAATTTCCATAAAATTCTCTGTTACATCAATAATTCTTTTTGGCTATCAAAACAATGTTAACGGCTAGAGCCATAGTTCCTAAGAGTGTCACAAGAGCGCAGCACCAATTGGCGGAACACTTTATTCAGGATTTACGTAAAATTTTCCCATTCTAAAATTTTTCTTTTATTTCAAATCCAAATTCTAGAAATAAGAGAACTATAAAATAAATTTAAATCTTAGTTTGCTTCACAGACATAGTATTCAAATTAAAAATATTTTGTTTGCTTTTGAGCACAAAACAGGATGTTTTGCCTCTTTACGTCTAATAATTGGAAAGTCCTCTTCCAGTAATTTCAAAGTTATCTTTCAGAGATACTTTTGAATTCAATTACAATTCCAAAAAAGGTTTTTTTTTTTTTTTTTTCTAGCTTTATTGTAGAAGCTTCCGAAACTTTTTCAAATAAGCTAAAATCGTAAACAGAATGATCGTCCATTTCTAAAATTAAGTAAAAATAAGAGAAAAATGTTTTGCAACTAACTTACTAAGTACACCTAAAAAGAATTAAAAGTTATTCACGAAAATAACACCTATATTTGTTTCTGCATGTATAAAACATTGTTTTGTTAGGCATCAGAATAATTAATAATGCAATTCTAGGATTAGTGTACTGTAAATTCAAACAGTACAGTTACATTCTTAGTGGTCTTTATAGCGTGTTAAATTTAATTTTTTTTTCCCTTCAAATGAAGATATTGTGTTAATCACCTACATTTTAGAACCACTGGGCAATTCAAATTGATGAATGCTCAGCCAGCAGGAAATGCACCTATTTGGACCAAATTTTGAGCGCAAACCTTCCAACCAAAAAAAAAATGCCTTCTCCCGCCTATCTGGGCTGTTGTATTTAATTATTACATAATGGCTTTAGAAAAAAAAAATAGTAATTTAAAATATATATAAAGAAAATTGCATGTGATCAGAAAAAAAAGCCACCCACATTGTTTTATTTTATTAGTATTAATAATAATCATGGTTGTTTTTTTTCTAAAAAAAATAAAAAGGGTTAAATTGTTCTCCGAAACGAGGTTTTTGATAGTGAGTTATTTTTTTCTTGTCTACTTAAAGACAAGAAAATTTAGAAACTAAAATACAGTATTTAATAAAAAATTTTAGTTACTTGAAAGTAAAACAAAAATGCACAACTTATAAAACTTTATAAGTATCAATAGTTAGAATAGTTCGCGAATCTTTAGATAAAATATATATATATTTAACAATACTTACAATACTAGGCAAACAATACTTTAATCATAATTTTAAAAGGGGTAAATCTGCAGCAAACTTACAATGAACTGCTTAAAAACAAAACAAAAAAACCTAGCCCTTTTTATCGCAGTTCCGTTTATGACTTACAGGAATTTTTGTACTCAGAATGGAAAGGTATAAAAGCAAATGACAAAAAAGGAAAGAAAAAAAATTCTTCCTTTGGTGTTATTTACATTTTTTTTTCTCATTAGAAATGCAATATTTTTTGAAGAAATAAGCTTCATTAAAGTTCTTCTACTCGCTGCTTATTACTGTGTAAAAATAGATAAGTTCCCGGGAGTAAACATCCTGTTTTGTTGCTGCTGCAAATCTGATTGCAACGGTAGAAGGTAACCACCAGCAAATTGCCAGTAATGATGTAAATGATTTCTTTGATTACACTTAAGGTCTGTAAACTTTTCCTACAACGTTATTTTTCACTTTCTTTTGCCAGAATTGTTAAAGAAACCCGAAATTTCAAATGCAGTCAAAATAAGCCTTTTTACTGAAATACTTTTTTTTTGGTTTCTTTTTCTGGAGATCAGCTGATCAGTTAACCTCTTAATACCTCCTTCTTTGTGACGAAAAATTCAATTAATTGCGATGTAACTCAACGAAAAGTACTGAACTAATTAATTAAATTTATTTTATTTCAATATGAGCGGCTGTTATTTCCTTTCAGACCTATTCAATGCCTCACTTACTATTTACGATGTATAGTTATAATTTTAGTCACAAATATCAGTTATTCTTCATCTTTTCTATTTTAAATGCCAGTAACGTGGTGGATTTAAGTCTTAATTAAGTCTTCAAATCCATTGATTGCAATGAATAAAAATGTTAAAAACCTTATAATAATGTATAGTTTATTCACTATTAAAGATATTTTACATCTAAAGCAAAATAAAACTTTCTTCTGTAAGCCAATCTTTTTTGTTCAGGGAAACCTTACCTACACTTGGATCTTGGGCAATATCAATTGCCATATATTAATATATATATATTAATTGCCATATATTAATATATATATATATTAATTGCAATATACTTAATTCTAAGATTTTTTTTGGAAAGACTTGTTATCTATTAGCGACATTACGTATAACGAAGGTTAAATTCTCAATGACTGTAAATGTTAAGTCAATTTCGTTTTAATAGATCTTCAGAATTTCCAATTAAAATCTGTTATAACCGAGTTACATTTCGGTCCAGATTGTACACGGCAGAAGTTCTTTCGGAAAGCAACAGAGGTGATATCGTCACTATTCCCAAGATTGAGTTGCAACCGAGTGATGTCAATTTGCATATTGACATCATTCGGTCTACATTGTACAGTCGGACCTCTATTTAACGAAGTCGCTAAATCCCGAAAAAAAGTTCGTTATA
>JAFIDM010009631.1:69253434-69294151 GCA_023159025.1 Thereuonema tuberculata | reverse complement strand
TTTAACGTGTACAGATTTAAAGTTCATGGGGGAATATATTTGCATTTAAATAGGTAAAACTAGAAAGAGATAAAAACAGAATATTTCCACTCTTAGATTTTAAAGGCACCTATATAAGTTTTTATCACTTTAAATACTATTGTGTTTCTCATTTCATCTTGAACTTTAAATGAAAACCTGAACTTAAAAGAGTTTTGAATATTGGATATTGAATATTAAGCACTGGGTTTCTACTGACAGGGGAGCAGAATTTAAACTTGCCGTCTGCAGAGTCACTATGCTTCATCTAACATCTGACCTGACCTTTGAAGATTAGTCAAACTATTCGCAAATTGAAAACTCTTGCTTTCCATTAAACTTTTTTCTGATAACTTGTATAACAGTGAAAAGAGATCCTCGAAAATCGTTGGAAATGCTCACTTGTAGATCGGGACCAAAGTCTCTCAGAGAAGGAAGTCCTTGGCCCGAGTCTCACTTTCTCGTGGAGTCTCAAATTTACAGTTGTGTTAATTAAATCTTTGACTGAAACGTGAACAGAATTAGTCAAGTACTTTGGAAAATTACAGTAAATATCACTTTTTCAGTAGCAATCGTCAAAGAAGGGAAAATATTACAACATCTTCGTATTTTACTGCATGGGATGTCAAAAACTAGGTGGTTTGCAAGTGTTGATGTTGAATGACCAATTGCACATCATGTCGATGAAGTAAGAAACGATTTACATGAACTCAATATCACAGCACAGGCTTGAATTCATCTTACTTCTATCCATTCATGTCAAAAATTGAATTTGTTCTAGTCATATCGACCAGACTGCTCTGGTGATTGAAACACCGCAATGCCACTCTTGATGCTGAGAGGGGTAACATTGAAAACTTCATTGCTGACATTCAGCAGATTCAGTGGGATGTGAATTTGGCCAAATTTATAGACAGAGTCAGAATATTAATATATCATCTCTGTTTATCGATGGCTGCAAACTTTGTAATTCTTGAACGAGATTTTTGAATCAATGGTTTTGCTATTGTTGATTCAATAATATCAAGTTTTAGAGACAGTTTGAGTCACTCAATGTATTTTGTAACCTTTTAAATTTCTCTGGAAATTTAATGACCTCAGCATTGAAGATCTAGTTTATCAGTAGAAAAAAATTACAAAGGAAGTAGGCGAAAGAAATATCACTGGATTTTTTGATTAGAAAATGATCAAGTGAATATACAGGGGGTGGAAACAATAATGTGAACACCCATACGAAAACGGCCAGAAATTCATTTGTTTAGCAGAGCCCCGCCATCTAGAATAGAGATCTGCCTCCAAGTTGCCGTGAAGGCGGAGGTATCAGTCAATTAGCAGCAGTCGTACGGGTTGGATGTGAAACTTGTGCTAGCAGTGAAACGACGTTATGTCTGACCTCTCAGACTTCGAAAGAGACATGATCATTCGAGCTCACCTTGCTGGAGCTTCAGTGACGAAACCAACAAACCTTGTGGGCGTTGCAAGAAGCACAGCCTACACGAAACATCTAAGACGTCATTTGAGAAACAGAACAGTGGGCGAAAGTGAAAGGTCACCGACATGGATAGATGGGTGTTGAAGCGGATAGTGACCCGAAATTACAAGACAACCGTGTCCCAGATGAACTTCGAGATGAACACCCATCCCCAGCACCTTGTATCAACCAAAACTATCCAATGGGAACTGCATGCTGCGTACGTTTATGGCTGAGAGGCTATTCCAAAACCATTGGTGACACCACATAATAGCGTTGAAGCGACGGTGATGCTGCCACGAGCAGAGGCACTAGATACAACAACAAGGGGACACGTCATTTGGTCTGACGAATCTGGATTTATTTATTTATTTCAGATCACTGGACATGTTTGTGTGTGGAGAACGCCCACAGAAGCCTTTCAAATTGACTGCCTCCTTCCTACTATTCGCTCTATACTTCATGACCTAGAGACCGCTCTGCACGAGGAATGGCTGAGTATTCCCTTGAACATTGGGCATGACCTGTATTTTTATATGCAAGCTGCAATTCACGCGAAGGATGGGCCAACACCTTACTAATAAAGATTGTGTGTCGTTTCACAGGTGTTCTTACTATTCTGTCCACCTCCTGTATTCCGTCAACTTTAAACTGAATTTTTAAGCCAAACGAATTGGTTCAAGAAATACTTGAACAAAAGGAACTTGGACAAAAGGAAAGACTGGGAACATTTATTACAAAGTATTACATTGTTCTTTTGATGTTTTAAAAGCTTAATGAGTTAATCAAATTCTTCATAGGAACATTTTGAATTTAGTTTGTAAGTCATTGATTTTGTAGGACAATGTAGACTAGCTAATTGTACAGGTGAATTGCACTGGTGTCAAGCAGTGCAAACTCTAGAAAATTCGCCCAGTGACGACAATTCTGTAAGAACAATCATTGTTGATTTTCAAAAAGGCTTGTTCGTATCATTAGCGACGATTCTTACTACGAACAATGAGTCAACGAATTACGAGTATTTAAATGCTTTTAATTTTCAACTTATTGTAAGATTCAATGGTTTTTTTTTTTTTTAATTTTTCTGCAATTGTAAGTCATCTTTTCATCTTTGTTTTTTGTTATTTTTGTTTGTTCCTTTTGCCTTTTTTTTTTCTCTCTCGTGTCACATTTCAATCTATCCATGACAAATTTTAATCCAGCTTTTACTGTTTAATTCTTATATATATAATTCAGGTGAATCATTTTTATTATTACTGTTATTCCAATCTTCCCATGTCTATCAATCAATTTCCACTTATTCATTTAGTTATATTTACATAAATATCAATTATTTTATTTGGTTTCATTTTATTTTATTTTATTATATTTTGTTGTATTTTATTTTATTCATTTTATTTTATTTTATTATATTTTGTTTTATTTTATTTTATTCATTTTATTTTTAAATTCTTCCCCTCTGTTGCCTTTGCTGTCTTTCAATATAACGGTGTTTTTGAATTCGAAGAGACCAATTGAGTTCGCCGCCGCTCACGCCCCCCCCCCCACGCAATTAAGCAATTGTCCCCAAGGACTCTTCTTCTTTTTCCCTTTCCCTTCCACCCCCTCTCCATCTCACAGTGCGGCCTCCATTTGCTCGGAACAAACATCATGAGCAACTTATCCGAGAAACTAACGACGGAAGTTGTTATTTCTGCGCTTTCCTTCATGTGATTGACTTTTATACTTCTCTGGAAGAAGGCCCGAGGCACGGGGCCGAAATATCGAGATAACATCTCATCCCGGAGTGAGGAAATCCCTCAAAAAAGGACCGACAGTGTCATGTCTCACTCCTCCTTCAGGACCAAACTATAAAAAACAGATTATTTTTTCGAAAGGAGAAATATGGTTTCATTTATTTCGATCAAATGAAAAGAAATCGATTCTGACCAGACGATGCTTCGTGGCTTCGAAGGTTCTGGAAACCTTCCAAAATAGTTGGCAGATAATAATCCGATAAGATCTCTGTGGTTTTTCTTTGCAGTTGCTCTTTTCAACAATAAAAAAATCGTTAATTGGTTCTGTAATATTTAGGTGAAACCGGAAGACTTGTCAGTGAAAGCGTCATAATGGAATTAACTTAGTAGACTTGTCCCAAGTCTTAGCATTATTACAAAGATAAAGAAAAATTGAAAGTCTTGAGAAATAATAGAAATGCGGATTACAAAATCAACATTACATCAATTATCCGGCACATTTCGAAACTCGGACATGTCTTTACATTACTTTAGAATAAGAGGTACCTTTTATAAAACGAAAAAGAAATAAGTAAACAATTTAATATATAGTAATACATATTATTTAATTATTGAATAATAATTTACTGTTACGTTTTTGATACAATAACTACAAGAGATAAAATAAATGTATTTTCTTTGATTCTTTTGGAAGTTTTAACTAAGATTTGTATGTATTTATTACACATCCGATATATTTACACAATCTATAATAACTGTCAACTGTTATCGGTGAAAGCTTATCAGTTTACGGCTGAACAAACAAGACAGTTTTTAATGATTTTTCGTGGAAATGGCTGTTATGTACGAAGCCCATAAATTAAGCCCCATAAATAAAATATCAAAGAATATGTATTAAAAGAAGTTAGTTATCCAAATATTTCTTTAATAACTGAAACTTGCAATTCTGTAAGATTTGTAAAAGTAAAATTATAATTCGGACACCGAAATTTTTTTAAACTTTTAGAAAATAATGATAATTGGCAAATGAAACAATATTGCGAAATTTACTATCGAATACAATATGAAACGAGGTAACAGCTATTACTTTATAATAAAAAAATATTACTTTGTCAAGAGATTCGTTAAAAATAAATGATCAAATTTTGAAGTTGTGAAGTTGAAAAAAAAAAATAGGAAGAAAATTTAGACAAATAATTTAGATTGATTCTATAGAAAACAACGAATAGTTGAAAATGCAATTAATAAATGTTGCTTCAGAACTAAAATGAAAAACATTTCAGTTTAACGACCGTTAAAAGAAATGTATGTATGTATGTAGTGAATGTAGGTGGCAGAGAAGCCAAGCACTGCGACCGGAGATCTATTGTACTATCCCACGGAAATAAGGAGAGAAAGACTGAGAAAGTATGGTGGGAGAAGTGCAGGGGAAACGGGAGAACCCCGAGAAAACCTGCCCAGCGCGGATCGTCCACCATCACGAAACCCACATGAGAACCGAACCCCGGTACTCAGAGGTGAGAGGCCGATGTCACAGCGACAACGCCAACCGCGCGGCCATAAAAGAAATGTAACTACAATAAACAAAACGAAATAAAGCGAGTTGACAGTTAAGAAATATCCTGGTGATCAAAACTCAAACTAAAAGCAGAAGACGCTCGTTGTAATGGATTTCATTACTTTTCTGTTTTGTACGGTCTAAACTTAAAAATAATATTTGAAAAATGTATGAAATTCTTATAACATTTGATGAACAGAAGAAATAATCAAACAGAAGAAACCCAGCTCATGAAGAAATAATCTCCAATATTTTTAATTGCTACATGAGTGGAAACACCGACATTACCATCCATTGTTTATAACTCAGTATCATTTGCAAAATGAGAGAAAAACATCAATTGACATTTATTACATCTGTCTATCCAAAGAATCAATTTAAACAAATTCTTTACACAACTATAGTTTCAAATACATATTATGAGCATCCATTTTGAAGTACTTGAAAATGGATACTCGTAATATGTATTTGAAACTATAGTTGTATAAAAAGTTTGTTTTAAATTGGTTCTTTGGATAGACAGGTGCGCCGGCTTTTATTTGTATATAATGAAGATGAACAATGCACGTAAAACCTTGATTAATTCCATCAATTGACATTTACTTTAGTACAAACTTTAATAAAATGTTTTGTAATGCGTGTCTTTCGCAATTTGGAAAATATTTACGATTTAATTAGAATTTTGGTTACAGCTATCCTATTTAAATATAAGATTTTGAATTGTAATCAAATTAGAATGTGTAAAGAAGAAGTCGATTTGCCTTTTTTTTTTAAAGAATTAATGTAATATTATAAATCATTAAGACTCTTCAAAATATGCATTCAAACCCAGCGTATTGTATTAGTGCTAGTTTTTGTGAGACCAATTACTAAATTTGAATTTACAGTATTTTATTGAATCCAATTGAATTAGATTGTTTCTTTTGTAGAATTTTATAAAATCATTTCCATTAAATCTTTTCTCTGAGTTTAACAGATTCAGTGGATAGAACTGTATATTTTACGAAGATAAAAAAAAAAGTGCTTTCTAACTTAAATTCCACTTAATTATTTCAGTAAAAGTTATCAATGGTTATATTCATTGTTAAGATAATCGCTTAGAATTTTCAATTTGAAGAAAGCATATTTTTTTAAGAGTAAATAAATATTGTGAAGTAAAATCTCTAGAATCTTCTGAGCTCTTCCAAAGAGAGATTCTTTAAAACAATCCTTAGTAAAGTGATCAGAATATTGGAGAGTTTTCATTAAAATCGGATTTGGTTGAACCATTTGTTTAAATGTTAAATATCAAATTTTAAGAAACTCTGTGAGAACTGAGTTGTTTTAAATGGACAGAGGGACGGACAAAACGAAAATAAGTGATTCTACCTACTTCTCTCCATTGCACTTAAGAAAATCTTGTGTTATTTAATAGAAAAGGTTTATTTCTGTAAGTGTTCCTCACTTAAGTGAAGTAGTTTCTTATTGTTTGTTTTATTCTTCATTCAAATTATTCTCTCAAGAGAAAGGAAGTACTGGAGGCTATAGTGGACACATGGTGGGGCCCGTGGTACAGATGTTGGTTGCCCTTACACCTGGAGAACATAGTTCAGTTCCGGCGGTTATCCTCCAGTTCGTCCAACGTTCTTTAAAATGTACACCGAGTTTCTGTGCAGGGACATGGAAGGGGGCGTTTGACTGGCCTAGCGATCCTAACTTCAATCCAATATTGAGCCTATATCTATTACTCGGCTCTACATGTTTTCTTCACGTTTTATTTTTAACCATAGTTAAAATTCATCATAAAATTACTTGTGAAAAACAACAACTTATCTTTCATATAAAACTGATACCCGCAATTTGGAATTTAAATGTCATTTTTGAAAAAAATGCCATCTGCTTATTTTTTTTGTAAATCTTTTATATTTGTTTGTTTACCTATAAATTATTTATGAGCATCTAAAGTGTGATATTTCTTATATTAGTTATTTATCAGTTTTAGTTCTGATTGATTGATAGATATCCAGTCAGTTTCTTTACATAATTACACCAATTATAACAATAGAATATAATAGAATAGAATAAATAGCCGGAAAATTAAAAAAAAAGCTATTCTGTTGCCAATAGTTTAGAAATGAGATTTTTTTTTCCTGAATTGGGTACTATCCCTTTCCTAGCTTTATGGTATTTTCTGAATTTCCAAAACAAATATTTGGAATTATAGAAAATATAAACATATTAATGTAAATGTGTATTACTACTGTATATAAACATAATTATTATACATTTTTTTATAAATTTGGTATTTACCTTTGATTAAAATCCTTTATTTATATTTATTACAAATTTATTTTATTATATTTTCAGATTAAAAGAGGCCAATTTTCCTGTTCATCTACTGCCAGATGTAAAGCCTGCAGGATATATTGCTGGGAAATTGACTTCGAGTTGGTATAACATTCCAGCTGGAATTCCTGTAGGTGTAGCTTTAGGTGATATGCAGTGCTCCGTTTTTTCTACATTAACAAAAGATACGGATGCAGGTAATGTTTAGAAAATGATAATCCAATAAAATCAACTATTGGCTTGAACTTACATTTTCGGGTATAATTAGCAAACAATAAATAGATTCATGAATTACATTATATGAGTCATAAAACTTTATCAGTATGAATAACAAATTATATGTAATAGTCTTAAAGTATTGAATCGCAAATTGGATCAAGAGAAAGCAGTTCAATGTAAGAATCTCTAGTTATACAGAGAGAGTGTTTCACAAAATGCTTCAAGGGTGGATTCACGAACTAAAAGCAAGAAAATAATTGATGCAAACAAATATCCATTTCGCCTTGCTCCCAAGTTGGAGCCATTTGTGCTCCAGTAAGCGTTCGATGTACCGTGTTAGCAGAGCTGTTATCAAACGTCTCTTTTAGAGCGTTGCATTGTTCTGCAAATGCAATCCTGCTGCCTTTTGTGAGCCAATCGCGTTCGATCTGTGGACAAGAGCTTTACGGGATTTAATGAAATGTATTGCTGAATACAGTAGTGCTCTTCTGATAATGGAGGATATTTCATAACGGATGTGATAATGGAGGCTTATTCAAATCCAGAAATAGCAGGTATTTATTTCATGTACAGATTTGAAGAATTCAGTTTTATCTAATGCAAGACGTCCTTCTATGATAAAATTTCTGCCGTGCTTTAAGAAATTTTATGGACGTCTTAGGAATTTAATGGTTGAAATTTAGTTTTTAACGTAAATATTTAAAGTAAACTAAATAACCATTTCTTTCTGTGTTGAATTGCTTTTTTATAATTTTTTTTCCAAAAAAAGAGCCTTTAAGCCTAAAACAAATGACATACAGATGGAGAAAATTACTTTTGGCATTTCTTTTTCAATTCCACGAAGCGTATTGTATGATATCAGAAATATATTTGTAAGGGTAACTGATTTCAAATAGATATTTAAGTGAATTATTTGGCGTAAAGATGAAAAGTCAAATAACTCGTCTACATATTTTTAAATAGTAAAAAGACCATAAATTAAGATTATTCTACTACTGTATTTGCTTTCTATAAATTTATTATTATTTATGTTTTTTTTCTCCTTTGTTTTACTCTAGTAATGAACATCAGTACTTCCGCCCAACTATCTTTCATTATGCCCGAGGGTTTTACACCATCTACTCTGGATTTGCAGTCAGCAGTGGAATATTTTCCTTACTTCAGTGGTCGTTATCTAGCTGTGGCAGCTTCTCTCAATGGTGGTAATGTTTTGGCTTCATTTGTCCGTATGTTGCAGCAATGGACACATGAATTGGGTATATACGTTTTTTTTCATTAGTTTGTATCAATGAAAACATTTTTAATAATACTTAAAAAAAAAAAAAAAAAAAAAGAAGATATCGATATTTTACGATTCGTACTAGTATCAGTTGATATTAATGGCTTTTTTTTCATGAAAATATTATTTTTGTTTTATTAATTTTAACGAAATATATTTAAGTGGAAAAATTCTAATATATATATATATATATATCCATGAAATAGAGCTAGGCAGCCCAATAAGATTTTGCTTGAGAATTGTAATAACTACATTTACTTATAACGGACTTTGCGTTTATTTTGAATTAGACTCCCGGAATGAAGAACAAATTCAGTTAATATCACTTAACGAAGAATAGCTATTAGGTCTACTGATTTTTTTTTAAAAAATAATTTAACAAATTTTTAATTAAAGTTTAACGACTCTTTCATACGCTACCAAATTGAACCTATTTACTTTAGCGTTACTGTGAAAGCTGTGATTTTCTGCAGAAGAAGACGGAACAAATATTTGAACATGGACGGACTACAAAATAGATGATTCAAATTAATTGTTCCAATCATTAATGGTTCCTATGCAGAGACTCTGGAAAGAGAACCAGTGGACGAAACAACGTCAGACTTGGACTGTATGCATTCTAGATCATGAGTAATAAAAAAAAAATAGTTCAAAAATGACCGGAAGACGGAAATATGCCGCTGCCTGAGGATACCAATTACAGTAGTATGAAGTATTATACGTAGGCAAAAATCCCAAGGACTTTCGTTAAAAATAATTAGCATACATGATAAAAAGATGATAAATTCATATTTTAAAAATGTAGAAAATAATAAAATACTCATCGAGAACGGTTTCAACCCGCTAACCGCCTGGTTATCGAGTGATTCAATCATTCCATACATTATGTAAAAGTGGTTAGTAGAACCGAGAGCCGACTGAGGCAGTACTCAATCTGTTAGCCATTCTGCAGAATCAACAGCTGATACCGAGTGACAGCATGTTCGACAGCAGATCGCAATTAATCTGTAGAGATGCTTCGCGTGTGCAGTTCGATTTTGTCCTTCTAATCTGCCAGGTGAAGAACGTTGCCTCAATAAACCATGCTTTTGAGGTAACTCCAAAGCCAAAAAGTACATGTCTGGTTATTGGGAATGCGCGACTAATGAATCTATCCTGTGTGAATTATTGTATATGAGCATGACGTCCTATGTACGGAGGTGCTCCATCTTTCATAAATGTTATCGTGTTGAGGCATCCTCTTTGCTGAAGGTGCGGGATGATGAAACTGTGCAACACGTCCTGATAACAAGTTACGGTTCCCATACAGGTCGCAGGTCGGGTTGAATGGATTTCCTCAAAGAAAACGGGCCGATCAGAAATGGCCGTAAATCCTATCCATACTGTTAGCTTCGGTGAATGTAAGGGAATCTGTTGAAACTGTGGAGGAGTCTCTGTAGCCCAGATTCGGCAGTTTTGCGTGTTCACTGTTCCACAAAAATGAAAATGAGCTTCATCACTCCATAAGATGTTCCAGGGCCAATCCTCGTCCACTTGTATGAGTGCCAGGAATGTCAAAGCAAACGTTTCTCGGATATCGCCATCGCCAGACCCAACTCTTGAAGGTCGCTGAGCTTATAGGGATAGTTATGCCTTGCTTTGCGCTAACATCTCCATCTTGCTATGCCACGAGCACCACACGTACCTGAAACATTCTCATGTGATTGTTCAACTACTGCCTATGCAACGTTTTCGGTCACTTGAGGTATTCTAGGTTTACACCCTCTTCCTGCTCAGAGTATGAAGCTACCCGTCTTTTCAAATCGATGAACCATGCGTCGCAATGCATGTGGTGTCAGAGGGCCTTTCCGCAATGATTTGTGGCGTCTGTACTGCAAAGCGCCACAGCAGCGTTTTCACCATTCTAGTAGAATAACTTTAAAAGCAAGGTGCTTTCCGCAACGTGAGAACCATCTTGATCGTCGAAGAATCTCTCCGACCAACTTCACAATTCATTTTATGTCTGAGTCGATGCCTTGCAACGTGAGTGCTATTCAAATTTCAACAACCGCTGCAGTTCACAGTGCAGTATTTCCGCCGTATGTCATTTTTGAACTATTTTTTTTGTTGCAGTATTCTTTTCCCCATGAATTGGAATGTATACAGTCCAGATCTGATATATTTCGCCCACTGGTTCTCTCTCCAGAGTGTTCTGCATGGGGATACTTTAAGTTGAACACGTTGTATAGAAATAGTAGAATGCATGATAGGTTCGAATTTCAGAACACTATGTTTAAGGAAACAACTTAGTTAACAGTGGCTTATTTAAGGGAAACTGAATAACAATTCAGCAAGTCAGTTGTATTACTTTCTGACTTTTCTATTAATATGACCACAATAAACAAATATTTATTTAGTATCCAACAGTCTTAGAAATTCAATCCGTCCCATCTCCATCTTTGGATGTGCTTTTGCGGAAGCCTAAGCTATTAAATAATCATGGAAAATCTAACAATAAGAAATTTATCATTCAAATTTCAATAACAACAGAATATTTTTACCAAAAACGAAAATCGAGGCTTAACATTTAGATATTGAGTTTTTCTTCTGCAATTGCTCACTTTAAGCCAACTAGTAGTATAACAGTTCGAGATTTTATAACTGTTGTTCGAACTGAAGTCAAAGTGGAGACATCATTGAGATGTTAGAAAACTTTTTTATCTGCCCACAGAAAAAGAAAAACTTTCTTTTTGTGATTACACAAGTGACATTCCTGGGATTCTTCCTTTTGATTCCAGAAAAGTGGCATTCATATTGACCCTTCTATTGGATACTTTCCGTAACATTTTAGAAACTGATTACCCTAGAAAAAGTTACACTTCTCACAAACAAACCCTAGATGAATTAATAGTAGTTGTATGCCTCAAGGAGGTGAATGGTGTGATGTCAATGCAGAAACGAATCTCGAAGATTTCAAGCTTATAAGAAAAACACTATTAATTTTTATACTTCTTTTGTCAAGCTCTGGTGACGAACTTAACATTTCTGGTGAAGCACCACGCAACGATCTCAAGTTCATTGACTTAATTAAGTAATTAGCCAGATAACTAAACAAGACTTTTAGTTGTTTAACGTTTGTTTTTTACTTTGATTTATTCATTTAAATGCTAGAACAAATGGTTCCCTAAGTGTGGATTGCGAGAGGATTTACAAAATAAAGCAAAAAACGCTTATTAACATACACTTATTTTGTAAACAACAAACCAACAAGGCACCAAAGGAAAACAAAAGATTTCGCCTCTGAGCTATCATCGGTGGGAGTCTGAGACGGCCGTTTCGTTCACTTTGTGGACTGTTGAGATTGGGATCTCACTGGCGGGTGGATGAGTGGAATCCTTAACCTGGTTTCTCGATCTGAGCTTTCATCGAGAGGTTTGTCTGGAGTCCATAAAGAGGATGAAACGGCCGTCTCAGACTCCCAGCGACAATAGTTCAGAGGCGAAATCTTTTGTTTTCCTTTGGTGCCTTGTTGGTTTCTTGTATATTTGATAAAGGACACGTTAAATTTTTATTATAATACATTTATTTTGCATTTAAGAACGTAAACATAAAGAACGTTAAACTTAAAAAACATAAAATGTTTCAGTAGTTACAAAGTAAAAAAAAATAAATATCGGAATCAATGTGGAACCCGAAAAGCTAAACTAAGCAAAAAAAAAAACTCGCCAAAAAGGATAAATTGCGAGAAAACTCATGTACACACTACAGCGGTCGCGTTTTCTCAT
The DNA here is from genome assembly GCA_023159025.1 of Thereuonema tuberculata. NCBI lineage: Eukaryota > Metazoa > Arthropoda > Chilopoda > Scutigeromorpha > Scutigeridae > Thereuonema > Thereuonema tuberculata. Next base: position 69,281,781 of record JAFIDM010009631.1, on the reverse strand, counting down.
ATAGGCCCGAGTACCGAGCCCTTTTTGTGATGACTTCTCCTAGCTGTGATCGCCATATTAGCGTAAAACAGCTGCACTAGGATGTCATTTAGTATACAATTTGGTCTCACCGTTTATTTAAAAAAAAAAATGCGATAAATGTGCCTGTGTTTTTGAAACTAGCTCCTCAAATCTGGGCTCTGCATTCTTACAGAAGAATCTGCAATTATATTCTGAAAAATCTATTTATATATTTCTTATATTATTAAAATATGCAAATAGTCGGGGGGCAGGTCGCAGGTTACTTGACTATTAGAAAAGGGGGGAGCAACTCGAAAAAGGTTAGGTAATACTGTGCTAGAAGTTTATTCTGAATTTAGAATTCCTTTCTGTTTTTGTTTAAACCGAGCAGAAAAAAACTAAAGAAGTGAAGACAAAATAGGGTTTGAGATTTTAAATAACAAATAAGATTTTAATAATAATAATAATAATAATAATAATCATATTAATAATAATAATAATCATAATAATAATAATAAAAAGATGACCAAGGGTTTTGAGTTGGGTTTGGGCTCAAAAAAATTGATGAACTGCAGCCCTAACTAAGAAATAAAGCAAATTAACAATCAAACGTTTTTTATTTTAAAATAATTCAAATTTCCTACTTTGAAATTTGCAGAATACAGGAATGTGGACAAAAAAGCGGGAAGTGCCGTAATAAAACCTGCTATAATTTTAAGATTTCCGTGAATTCTAGGGTGAAGTTGACCGTTACCTTTTGGCTCTGAGCCAGAAGAAATATTTCTAGTAATAGGATCACTCTTGCTCTCAAATCGCATTGCAATCCAGTGAAGATAAATATTTGTCTGAGCGGATAAAAATCCTTGTTTCAAAGCTTAAATATATGTCCGTTCCTATTATTAGGCGAATATTCAATTGTGAGACAATTTGACAAACTTTCAACGTCAAATTGTATTTTGTTCATGATAAACAAGACATTCAGTAATGTTTTTATTGGTATTGTCTGCTATCAGATTGCGGAGGCAGTAAAATTCTGATTAAATTTCATGTAGATTCTTCTGCTAGAATCCAATTTTACTGCAATCTTAGCAGCAGATATAATAGAGAATTGTAATAGGTTCCGACCTGTCTGTATGGAGGGAATTGTTCACTCATGTCAGGTAGATTTTTTTAAATGTTCGAAGACGTAAGGATGTGATTCTGAATCCCAATATCAAATTTTATGCTGTGTGTTTGATAATATCTTTCTTAGGATGATAAGGTTGCCAATAACGAGCAATAATTACTTGATTCACTCCTACAGATGTATGCTTATGTTTAACTATTTCTTGAAATTCCGCTAGAACAAGAGATATTGTTAATCGTTAGTTGTCAATATTGCTTTTCATCATTCTAAATTAGCTTATTGAAGATAGTAGTCCTGGTTTAGTCTAGTGCTGGAGAAAGACCACATTTCTTATTTATCATACATTTTATATTCCAACCAAACCACCCATTTTTCAAATGTTTTGGTTAAAATGTTTTGTCTTGTGGATCCACAAGTAAGTCAATTTGTCACATTTTAAATAGATGGCATCTGATTTATACTTCCATCACATTTTTTTAGTGTTTTAGAGTCATAAAGGTTCATTCATGTTTATGTTTTGGAGGATAGTGTACATTGTTTTATAGAAATATTAAAGGAAAAGAGTTTTTTTTATCCTTGCTTTTTATGTTATGATACAACTTCCATTGTTGTTTTGAGATCTAGGGAAATTTTTTTCGTTTTTGAACTATGACAATAACCTAGGCACTTATTCGGTTCTGCGGTGACTATTTATTTGCATTGTATTAAATACTAAAGACTGTTCGTTGATTATGTGTGTAATGCATTTCTGCTACTTGATTATTTTAAAATGAAGTGTTTCATATAATCTTCTTTAATTCCAGGTCTTGGTGTTCCAGAGGATAAAATTTGGGAGAAAATCTTGAGTTTGGCGATGGAAGAATCAGCAGCTGAAGCTGATCTCGTTATCGTTCCTTTGTTATTTGGAGAGAGACATATTGCGAATCAAAGAGCTTGCGTATCAAATATCGACTCCCTCAATATATCGTTAGGTAAGAAATCATGTTTATCAAATTCTGATTACATCTGCAAGAACACACAATGCCTATTGTGATTTTTTTCAGGAATCTTTTGAGACTTACGGATATGTACAATTATATGTAAACTTTTTTTATAACTTTAATGATACATTTTCATCATACAATTTTGAATCTTTGAGTCTGCTAAAAAAAAATGTTTTTTTTTTCGTAACAGACAGAACGATATCAATAACTAAAGAAACTTTTATGAAAAAAAAAGTGAAAAGACTAATGAGTTCCACATATCAGAAAAATCAAGAATGTAATCTAATTGTTGAATTTAATAAAGACCAGATGATTTTGAACAGTGAAAATGATTGGAATGTAATGTGATCTGACGTAAAATGGATTGATTTAATGATCAATTAAATGTAATAATGAATTAAAAACAAATCCTTGAAAGGTCACATAAGACTTGGGAATGGAAAATGTCAAATCACTTTTCAGTATAGATTATAAATATTATAGTAATATAATATTGTGTTATGTTACTATTATTTTTTTTTGTATTCTTACCGAAAGAGATCAGGTGAAAAATTGGTTCATTTTTTTGTTATAGATTATCAGAAAAAGGAATTCTGATTTTTAATGTAAGTTGACGTTCAAGTACATCTGGAGTATTATGATTAGTCCAGTATTTTCTATTTCAAGAAGATAGTTTTGCTTTGGTCAATTTGAAAAGGGAAGCGATTTTAGTAAAGATTAAGTTTTCGGCGTTACTTTTGGTTTCATTTATTTTAATTATAAAAATCGTAATAATTCTAAAGGCAGATTTCTTTTAATTTTCTTTTGATTTTGATATTGATAAAATCCTCTGGGGAGTTCTTTAAGAAAAAAGCGAGACAAAAAAAAGTACGAAAGAGTGTTATATAAAAAGCATATTTATAATTGATGTGTTTTACGAAGATAGAGAGAGTCTTAGAACATTCAATTAAATTTGTTACTTTTTGGTTACATTACAGAAATCATAGACATATGTGTATTTATAGATAGATACATTTCAGGTTAATGTCTTATTTGCTTGTTTTTAAACTTTGGTTTTATATTTGAACGATGTTTTTTTTCTTTGTTTGCTTAGTGTTTTTTTTATCTCGTTTCCATTCCTTGAATTCCTGGTTTTTTGAAAGTAATCGTATTTTAAGTCCTTGGCAGTAATAAATGCCAAAATGTCATTAGCTGCTTTCACCATTCACTCTTCACACTCTGACATTTCTCAATTAGGCTGTCAACTAGGCAACGATGAAGATTTACGCTATTAATAAATACATTTTTCAGTTATGCCAGAAATCTTCACCAAAGTTTACAGAACGAAAACGGAAGCAGTCTGTATCTGCCGAACTACTTTCTTGAATCTAAAGTTACACTTTTGTAAACAAATTAAAAAGGATTAGAATAAGAAAAGATAATTCCTTCAGAGTAAAAGTTGTTGTAGTTCATTTACTATCGGAATGTAAAATTTCGTTGCATTAAAATCTATATACTAACTTGTATTAAAATATTTCATTGAATCGTTTAGCTTAGTTCTTCTCATGTAATGTATTTGTTTTTCTATTTGTTGGTGTAAGGAGATCCTTCAAGCAGTCGCTTTTTTTGTAAAATTTAGCTGTAACTTTTGTGTAGTGTATTAAGTAATTAAGTGTATTGGGATGGAAAAACTTATCATATAAAGCCACGAATATACAAATTAATAATTTATCCCACCCATTTTCTAGCTATCAAACTAATACACTAAGAACGAAAATGTACGAATCTCACGCTCAAATCGGGACAAAACTTTCCCAGAACTCTAGGGGTGATACGAAATGAAGATAATTTGAAATCCAAGATACGTATTTGGAATTTCTTAAAATTTCGACGTACGCTGAACGATCAGATCATGGGTAAAATTTAAGAAAAATTTCTACATGATCAATTGAATCCATTGTATTAAGGATTATATGTAACTATACCATTATTTCTTATAATTCTCTTATAAGTACTACTCTCTTAGCTACAACTCTTCTAATTATATCAGTTTATAAGGACATCCCTCTCAAAAAATTAATTAGCAAATACTTTTAGATTGAACTGAGGGTTACAGACGTAAGATGGACACTATATGAATGAAAAAAACAAAACAAAAAAAAACAACAACTTATTTTCTTATTTTATTCATTTTGAATTCTTTGCTTTCAATGTTTTATCTTTATTTCTTACTTATTTTCTTATTTTTTGATTTTTTTCCACCTAATTTGCTCTCAGGTTTTCTTGCCATTTTTTTTTTTAAAGTTGGATAGATTCATCATCCATCTGCAAAAGATTTAACGAAGCAGTTTCTATGTTCAGTTTAGAAATCATTGTCTTTAGAAATGATATCATTGATGGTATAATTCTTTAATAACTTTTTTTTTTAATCTGATTATTAATCGACTATTAAGATAATCAAATGTTCGCTAAAACAATTTTTTTAGGTAACTACAATTCTAGCAGTTCATTGTTTGAATTCTAATAAGTCTGCCCTAAACTATTTCATACTATCAATTAATTACTTCCAATGATCAATGCTGCTTGCTATTGTCCCAATTTGACTGAAGCTAACTCCATCTTTTTCTCCAGCTTTTGTTTTTATAATGACTTACGTCCATACTGCTTTTATTTTGGTTGCAGTAAATGTTCAATTACTTTATTAAAAAAAAAGTCAATTGCTATAACCGATAATTGAACGTTCAAAATCAGTGCTTTAACATTACCCTTTTATAACCTAAGTTCAGACCTACAGTATGTAGCTACATCATGGCCATTTCCTCCGATCGCAGCATACGAAGCTATTACGATTTACTTGCTGTCTAACGCTTCCTAAAGCTTCAGTTGCATATTAAAAAAAAATTAAATACACACAAAACTTCACTCACTTAATGACGTCAAAATACTTTGTAATTAAAGATCACTTTCACAGAGAATCATATAAGGAAATTACCTTAATACTTAATCGTACCTGAAAGTCTACGCGAAGCAGTTATTCAAAATATCAAGAAAACAAATCAATTAGTAACTGAATTGATATTTAAGTCAATATTTTAAATTATAATACTAATACTTTATTTCAATAATAAACAACATCGTTTATTTTTATGGCAACATTATTTACCAACTAAAAATTACATTAGCGGACAAAAATTATGCTTTCACACAGTCTGAGCCTATCATCAAGGATAAATCCTCCGGAGGATTCCTAATAAGGATGAAATAGCTGTACAGGATTCACGTTGACGATGGCTCTGACTGTGCGAAAGAATAAGTTTTGTCTAGTAACATTTTTTAATTATTTGTGGACGTTAAATTTTAACAGTATTTATACATTCATTTTAGTAGTTCAGTTTTTCAACAACAGATATCTCTGAAAAACTAATGGAGTAATCGTTACTATTTAAAGCTCCGCGAAAATGATGAGACAAAACACTGATCACGCCAAATTTAGTCATTAGCAACAGTCCCTTCCTCTCGGCCATACCTGGTGGGTTGTAAATGTTCAATTTCCAACCGGCCATTTGCTCCCGACCGCTAACAAATGGAAGCAATTAAAAAACAAAAGGTTCAGGATGTCTCTTGCTAGTTTCTTTTAATTTGTTAATTTAAATTATGTCATTTAAAGGCGTCAATGATTATTATCAAATTCAAAACTTAAAAAATCTTTTCGCTTATTGATTCAGAATTGACTGAGGCACTATATCACTCAGTATCAATCGAAAAATCTGAATTAAGATATTTCATTGTAAAGATTATCGTTTCGATTAATGATCTCATTATTGCAGTACATTGTTTTCAGAGCAATTGTATTGAGAACTATCAGCAGAGCAAAAGAAGGGAAATATAAATGATGTCATCAGTGACATGTTTTAATCGTTCATTGTAATTGATTGGATTTGCGGTCAGTATGTTGAAAGTAAAAACCCTTCACTTGATCGTATTCTATCTTCCTAATACTCCATGTCCGATACAACTGCACGAGAAACGTTGGCTAGTGTTCGTTTAGCTTTATGTCTCTTCAATAAACTTTCGTGAAGTCAACCTTAAGCTGCTTCCTTCAAACAGACTACATTTTTTTTTTTTGCTGTTTTCAAAAGGGGAGTAGAGCGTGAGGCTGAAAAGAAAGCAATATAAGCATCTATAAAATGGGCTCTCGCGCTTTTATATAAAATTATTTAAAAGGGATCTAGGAAATCCATGCTTTCCTCGGAATTCGCACAACATAAAAATCATTTCTGCAGAGAATATTTCTCCCTATTATCTACTGACTTCAGTAGATCTCTTCGCTTACTAAATCTACTGAACTTCAGATAACAGCTTGTTGATCGTAATTAAATTTGACCTATTCAGAGCACTGTGTAGCTGTAACACCAAACTTTGTATACAGACTAATGAAAGGATGAGGAAAAGGATTAACGAAAAAAAAAAAAAAAAAGTTCAAAAAAGTTCCCTAGGGGGTGCTTTACTGCAAAATATACCAGGAAAAAAAAAGCACGGTAAATAAGTAAGACCAGTTTAAAATGACATTTTAAACTTTTAATTTTGTATTTATCAACATTACGAATAAACTTACTAAATAAAATGGCACGTTTGGCCTTTTTTTTCCATACAAGTTCAGCTGCTTGCTGCCGACAAGGGCCATTGACAGTTCTTACCAGAATGGAAGTTGATATGTCGTGGCCTTAGAGCATCCTGTGGAGCGATGAGGTACATTTTTGTCAATCAGAATTATCTCATTTGAACCATGGAAAATCCAGGAACTTCCCTTGTAATCTCCTAAAGTGACCATCAGATGGGATTCACTTCCATATTTATCATCGGACATTCTTCTTCTTTTGTTGGGATTTTGTTCCTTATTGTCCTGTGATATGTTCTGTGACGGCCCTGAGATATCATGACATGCTCCAGAATTTTGTAGTAGGGCATACTTGAATAGCTACAATGACTTGGGTCTGCAACTTTTTTGCAAGATGGTGCGCACCCACATATTAAACTCGCTGTCATGCTATGTTTGCGCCAACATTTCACCGTTCGCCGGATGATTAGTCGATCATTTCCTATTGCCTGGCCATCACGTTCTCCGTATCTGAATCCATTTGATTTCTGGCTGTAGGGCCTTTGAAAGAATATGGTTTATCGTGTTGCAAATTTGCCAGACTTTAAGGACCCTATTACAGTACTGTGCGAAGCATCAGTTGCGGTCAGCCGTTGAGCACACTGTTTATCGCTTGCAAACTTCAGAGTGGGAAACAGATCGAAGAATATTCTTTACATCGCAAACAGTCTGTGCAGCAGGCATGTCCTGTACGGAACGAATAAATGCTTTTTGATTGTGATTTTGTTGATTATTTATTTATTTGTTGATTGGTATTTTGCTTTTCCGCATCGTTTGAATAGTCTGCACACAAATTTTGGTTGTAATCTGCTTATCGTTTACAGCTACAGAGTCCTCTGAATAGGCCAAGTTTAATTACGATCACTTTGTTTATACTTGTACAATACAATAGTAATGAAATGACTTACATTAGAGTTCAAAATTCAGTATTTTATTATTATTATTATTAATTACAATAATAAAAAAGTATTTACATTAGTTAGTTATTATTCATACAGAGAATTGATATTTATAAAACAAATAGATCATCACATTCTATCAATTTTTTAGACTTATTGTAAGATAGTTTTTCGTACGTTTTTTCCAGTTCTTTATTTTCTAATCAAATCCAACATTTTCATCCACTATTAGATATTTCATTTTATATTTCTAAATTCAAAAAATACCTAGTAACAGATTCGCATCTAGATTTAGAAGTTCAGTAATTGATCTTTTAATTGCAGTTCGGAAATTAAATTGTTACAAAACTTTTTATTCTAGTTTAGGCGAATGGTTACAAAGCTCGGCTGAATATATTCGGGAATTGTAGTAGTCACTCGCCGACTTTCCATTGTAATAGAAAGAAGCAAACTTTAATCTGCCATAAAATACTGTTTAATGATCTTTGATATTTGATCAACCTCATTCACTCACTCATCTTAATCCGGGTCGAGTTTTACGACCTAAAATATCGGCAGATGAAAGTGCAGCCAGCTTGCCATTCCTCTGCTGCAGCCTTTTGGTCCACGGTTCCTTATTCCTTATTCTGAGCAACTCAACCACCACCCGACGGCCTGCCGGATACGAGTTTAGTCTTTCTTTAATGTCTTGGGAAAGATACTGAGATAATTTCCCAGTTGCCATCCTGAAGGTAAAGATGAAGAAGCATATAAACACAGAAAACATTGCTTCGAATAGAAAATCCTTTTTTTTAAATTTCGGTATTTTTTTTTAATCTCACTTAATTAGCTGTAGCCATTATTTCAAGTTTTCCCCAGTTTTTGATTACAAACAATTAAATAAAATTAGAAGATTATACTTAGAAAAAATATATAATTCCTATATTTGTTTTTATATTGTAGTGGTATTTTCATATTATTTAATATTTAATTTTTCCCTCAACCTCATTGACTATAGCAGTAAAAATAGCGTTGACATAATGTTATATAAGATGGACAGTCGTTCTGATTGTAGGATTGTAAGCATTTGTTATTGATTGACGAAACCAGTGCAGTCAGGTTTTAGCATTGATCACTGGAGTTTGCGCTTTTACACTATTTTGCTAAGAAAGTGAGGTTCATCAAATCACTATGTGTTTATCCCCAAATAACTCTTGAACGTCTGAAGGAATCTTCTTGAAACCTGGCATGCGATTTAACTTTTAGGTTTGAAATTCTTTCTGTCACTCTTTGTTGATTAAAGAGAAGTGATCAAAATTCTAACGGAAAAGTATTAGCAAATGCAAAGAATGGATTTTTCAATCGATGTCTAATATTGGATATTAATCATTTTAATGATTCACTTATTCGCTCTCATATGATTAAAATGAATAGGATTTAAGCAACTTAAGTAAATATGCCGATTTATTTATTATTTTATTTCGGAAAATGGGAAATTTCTTGTGTCTGTATTAAAAAAGATGTAATTTAAAAGGAAATGTAGACTTTTCTTTGTATTCACGATTTAGGAAAAAAACCCCAATAACAAACAACTTCTAAGTTTAATATTTTCGGGAAAATAGATTTTAAATTCTTTCAGAATTTCTTATTTAGTAGCAATCTAATTTTAAAGTAACTTACTCTTCTTACTGCATCAAGGAGATGTCATTAGGCTTACATTCAAACGGTTTCTGACCAATAAAAATTAGTGAAGTTGTTCTTCTTTCTTTTGTTCAGTCTTCAAACAGATGTTTGGAATACACCATATTTTGAAAAATGTTATAATTGCATAAGCTTGCTTTACCCATCTACGAGCAGTTGTACTTCATCTTAACATCTTGCAAATTATTAACTTCTATATTACTTGAAATAAACAAGTTTTGATTTTATCTTAAAAAAAGAAATTCTTGATTACCAACATTACAACACTACTTAATTTTCCTATTCTTCCTTATTTCTTTTCAGGAAAGGTTTCCCGCGCTCTGTGCCGAGGGATCATCGATAACCTATTTAAAATGATGTCTCGTGATCGTCTGTTAACTGCTGGTGTGCAGAGAATCGTGGGCAGTGGCTCTGCTCTGACAAGAAACGCAGTTTTGAAAAACGAAGTAGAAATTCAGTATGATTTACCGGTTGAATACGGCGCCGGAAGTGACGCAGCTGTTGGAGTAGCATTGGCTATGCTAACCTTCACGGATCCTGAATCCGAAACTCAAGGATGAGGATGGAATCATGTTTAGGCCTAATGTTATGATTGTTTCTTACTTGTGAAAACTGTTGTTTCATGTTTATAACTATCAAAGCTTCAATCAAGACAAATTATTAATTTCATGTTTATCGTTTTGAAATAACTTCGTTAAGCAAGAATTCATTTCGTGAAAGTGTCAGATTGCGTAACACAAGTTGAAAAAGCCTTAAGTTGTTGTTTTCTTTTTTTTTGTTACTAGAGTTTCTTCTATTAAAACTAACGTATTTCGTTTTACTTGAAATATACTTAGAATAGAATTAATAATTTAAGTTACCAAATGCAATATTAAATACAGTAGAACATCGTTTTTTAGTCACTTCCCTTCTTCTTATTGTCATAAAAAAGGTGAAGCCCATGCATCTGCTTAAACATTCTTTATATACGATAAAAATAAAAACTATGTACAATAAAAACGATCGGTTTCTATCCCGAGAAGGATCTTTATCAGGAACTGTAAAGAAACTAACAATACACATAAGTAACTGAAACAAATTAATTAACTAATAAATAAAACTGGCTGTTAAGAAAAGCAGAGGGTTAAGTATTATCTTTCATTATTAGAACATTGAATCAACCACACAGACATGAGCACTGCCGAACTACAGGCATTGTTTTGGACTGATAGTTCAGCAAACCACCACTGCAAGACGCATGAAGGGATGGATAGTTCGGACACTCTCCGACGTGGCGTGATCGAGTCGACGGATCTCCACGTTTTATGATGTAATACCGTGAGCCCCTTCAAGAGCTGTCATTGGGCAAATTCCTAGAGCTGACCCTATATATTTCACAGTTTTTCATTAAGTTATATAAATCAATGCTTGATAAAGGTTCTCTCGGGACGGAAACCGGTCGTTTTTATTGTATATACAGTAGTTTTCATTTTTATCGTATATAAAGAATGTTTAAGCAGATGCTTGGGCTTCATTTTTTTAATGACAAGAATAACAGTGCATTTAAAATTGTAATAGTCCCTATTTCTTAATTTTTATATTTCATTATTAATTTTTAAAAAATAATTTAATTAAGCTCAATTTAAATTATTAATTTTATTAAAAAAATAAAATAAACAATAGGTTTTCTAATAATAGAATGTAGTGATTCTTTTATGTCATTAGTTCTCAAAATGGGGTAAACAATTTTCTAAACCTGAAGAGAGCGGTAACGAATCTTGAGGATGCGCAGAAGCTTCAAGGAATTTTTCATTTCATAAACGACATTTTTATTAATTGTTAATTAAAAATGTTTGAAAAATTAATAGAACGTTCCCCTCTTATTACGAATACTTTTTAAATCATTAAATGCCTCTATTTCACAAAGGTTAACTCTTAGTTTAGTTTTCCTGTATAATTTATAAAAAATCATTTTATGTGAAGTTATTCAATTATATTATATTATTTTTTTTGATCAATATTAAGACTTAGTTTTGTTTAAGTGGAATCTTTACAAATGTCTTTACATCAATTGTCACTGCTACTTAAATAAGAAGACAAAAAACTATATAAGCACTGTTAAACATCTTACATTTGATTGATGTTTGTAATTTTTTTAGGTTATATTAAACGAGGAGATGAGTGTGAAAAGTTTGAAGATCACTGCTTTAAATAATCGTACTAAAGTATTCATTTGTGTAATTATTCAAAAACTCAATTGAGTAGTACAAAAATTGAATTATTATTGTAGAAAAAAACGTTTATCAAGAAATCATTTTCAACTGGAGACAAAAAAGACAAGACCGAGGACGTGGCAAAGCTATAAAGACAACAGAAAGGGAGGAAGGGTACAGAAACAGCTTTATCTCGTCCTGTCAAAAGCAAATAAAAATTGAGATATTATAATTCGGTGCAAAATACCAGAATAGACTCTCTTCACCCATTCAGAATGAATGTGAGATTAATTTAATGATAAAAGTGACCTATCAGTGATAAATGATTCATTATCTACTGCGTGTACTTTGGATTCCGACTTTTCTATGAGGGATGTTAGTAAATCTTGAGCAGTTATTCAGTTTGTTTTATGTATTTAATGACTTATTTTCTGTCGATCCTGAACCCTGCCGGAAAATCGAGGTCCTACTGTATTGATTTCTGACTCCAATGTTCGAAGTTATATTGTTATCAAGTGTTGTCCAAATTAAAAAAAAAGAATGCCTGTAAACTTACAATCCAGTTGTACCAAATTCAAAACTGTTTGCTGCCAATTTTGGTTTCATCCAGTCAAAACCAAAGAAAGATTTTTTTAGATAGACTTTAAAGCCGAGCCTGTATAAACATATACTAAATTTAATTTCTTTACTTACAGTGGGTAATAGTAAAACTAAAGAATTCATGTATGTTTCATACACAATTAATGCTTATGCTTACAATTAAGCATACATTAAAACAAAAATTGATAATGTATAATTCCCCTTAATGCCAGTTCTGACAAATATAGCAAATATCTTTTTTTCTAACTGAATGATCCATCACACACAACATAATAAAAAATATGAATCAATTAAAAAAGCGATTAGTTTCGCTACGCAGTCGATTAGCGAAACTACCCGCTTTTTTTATTGTATTCTTGTTTTTTATTATGTGTGATGGCTCAATCAGTTATTTAAATTAACACATGTTAAATTTGATCTTGATACCTTTTTTTCTCTTCATTCTTTATTCTTTCTACTTCTCCATTCGCTCATCTTCACATCACTGTATGTGATTCGAGAGAAAATTAAAATAGAAAGACTTAAAATCAGAATTTTTTCTTTTACTGAAGAATTTTCTATAAGCATTAGATATAAGGTAGGTTGCCAAAATAAGGCCCGGTTTCAAATAAGGCCCATCCTTCGTTTTATTAATAGAACGTTGACAATTTACCAAGATTAGTTATGTTTCAGACAGGTCCTGGCTTCTAGCGACTACACCAAAAATTAGGTCCGTTGAAGTGGATAATTTCACCATGTTTGTTTCAGTGGAACAGTAAAAGTCGCCCGAAGCTTTTGTCGTTACTATTTCAACTTAATTTGATAAATCGTCTGCATTTTTCGGTAACTTAATATACATAAACATGTTTATGTCATTTTAAAGTGTTAATGGGTAGAATAAGATACTGTATTTGATATTTTCCAGTTGACGTGCATTTAAATACTTTTTAGTAAAACAATGCATGAAAGCGTGGGTTAACAGGGGGCTCCAAATAAGGCCCTCCATTCTATAACATAAAGTAATTATATATAATGAGAAAAAAATATAACAAAAATCATCAAAGCTAGTTTTAAATTCACAGTTTTATAAATTAATTACTAATTAAATATTAATTTGTAGCTTAATATTTAGTCAGAACTAAATGTTGGAAATTGGCTGTTTTCACTGCCAAGCTCTTGTCCCTGTGGGCGAGTTTGCCTGTGACTAGTAGTGGGCCTTATTTGGAACAGGGGCTCCTAATAAAGCCCTTCAGTTATATTTTCAAAACTGTGCTATTACAGAAAGAATTTCAAATGCCAATAATTCTAAATTCACTTTTTCATAACAGCACACCTTAAACTACCTTTCAAGACAGTTTTCAGAATTTTCACTCTTACAGTAGAAATGTAAAAAATCTTGAAACGTTAGGTGGGCCTTATTTGGGCAACCTATCTTATTTCCAAACTTTTCCAGAAGACAGCTCTATTTTCGTTACTTAGTCATAAGTTCATCAATTTCTTGAATAAAACAAAAAACTTGATATAAACAAAACTTGAATCTGATTTAAAATAAATCTTCATTTCTTTCTTGTTTCATTCTTTTATTTATTATATGATTGTAGAGGCGTCTGATGAAATTGGGCAGCATACAATGAGTAAATATCAAATTATTCTCTTTGTATGTTGTCCAATTCAAATAATTCTGAAGCAAAAAATTGCTATCTTGTTCTCTGGCAAGAAACCCTTAAAGTTTTCATTTCTCTCTTTAAAGTCAATCTAACAAATAGTAAAGGCTGATAATATCAACTTAAAACTGTAATTTAATGTTCATAATCAAATAGTTTGCTAGCAAAATTGCAACTAAAATACAAATATATTACTAGTGTTATGTATATAAAGTATATTCGAATTATTGGAAGTTCACATTACCTTGATTCTGATTATAGAAGTTGTCTATGTAATATTGCATTAAATAGATCAAATAACTGTTTGTTTGGAATTAAAAGATGCAAATTAATTTAAGTTTTCTTATAGATTTTAGAAGTATATAAATATATATGTATACCTATTACATCAATTATTCATTTATAGATATGTAATATGTATCTTTTGTTCAATTTTATTCAATTATCTTTATTTTTTTGTTTTGTTTTATTTCTAAATTACAACGTCCTTGAGTGAAAAGACTGAAATTAATTTGAAAAATGGAAAAAAACAGAAAACTTTAGAAACTCCAGTTTTTCAGTAAAAGTAAAACTTTTACATGAAGTTTACTGAAATATGAAGTTTACTGAATTCAGTACGTATTTGTCAAGTATGCATAAAATGCAATGTTTGAAGAAAACTATGAACTTATATACTGTTTTCTAGATTATATGCTTATAATATTGTATAATATTCTGAAACGTATTAAATTTTGCAGGTTGCAAAATAATTTTTATTTAAAATGAAAAATAATGTTAATTTTTAATCAAATTTTTAACATAATGCTGAAATTTATGAAAATCCCGTTGTCATAGAATTAAGTATTTTGAGGTTTACCTAAATTTTAATGATTGAAATTTACTTAAATATTTTGTGATTCTTATTTTTGACAAAAAAAATAAGCTCACTAGAAAGGAAAATATTAAAAATATCATGGAAGCTAAAATAAAGTTAAAAATCTCTTGAGTTATTTCAAATTTTATCATTGTGATTATTTCATTGATTTGCTTTATATAATTTCTAGTCCATATTTGTTATTATATTGATGTTGTTTTTATTGTAGTTGGTTTTATATCGATATGGATGCATAATGGCGCCTTAGTGGCTCAGTTATCCAAATCCTTATCTTGATGCCTAAATCTATAATTGCGTCGTTCTGTCCATGTAAACACAAAATGAAGTATTCCAGTTCCAGTGGATGGCAGACAGAAGCAATAAAATTACGTACATGGAGGGACCGACTGGGAACCTGTTTTTTATCCACCTAGCTCTGAGATCACTGTCTTTACCATTTCTTGAATCAAAGAAATTTCTATATTCAATATCTGTAGCTGACCGGATATGATTATCCGTTCCTATCTACAGGCCATTCGCTTTAAAAGATTGTGAAACGGTCACCGTTTTTCCACTGAACACTCACTATATTCTTCCACATTCTTTCGTTTTCGTTGAGAATTCTCTAAATCCTATCGAACGGAATAAATTAACACTAGTAACCTATTTCTGGATAACAGGAAAAGTGATAGTTTAAATTTTTATCGTTTTCTTTTCTATTTTTTTTCCCGCAAGAAACTACAAAATTTTAAAATTATAACTTGTAATTATTTCTTTATTAATCCTCTACTCTTAAGGTATAATGAAATGATGTTTTAAATCACCAATTCGCTTTTATTGGTTGGAAGATTAGTAATATCAAGATGGTTAGCGTTTTCTTAAGAGATAAAGAGTCTTTGAAAATAGTTTAATTAGAGAAGCAATAGTGAAATCCTATTACGGAATTAGTTATTTACATCATCAATTCAATAAAATGTTGAAATTAATACATCGTGAGCTGTAATATTGAATAACCTTCGTTACCCATTCAAAGTAATATCATTCATTTTAGTCAGCTTCTTCAATATTTACAGACATATTTCTTCAGTGTTGTTTCTAATAAGGAACGGAAACTTGTTCTTTCACAAGCAATTAAAATTGACAAAAAGACCATTCGGAAATAGTTTCTACAAGCTGAACGTACTGTGTAAATTTCACTTTGACTGGAGAGAGAGATGGGCTGGTCTTCTCCGATTTTACCAATTACAGCTGCTTTTGTTGCTCAAATTTTTCTACACTAAATGATTTTATTGATTCCTAAATTTCATTGTTTGAATTCTTGACAAATTTAATGATTTTTTTTTTTTTTGCAGCTTAGTCACAGCTATTTTTGCGCCATTAAAAACCCAACCCTAATGATTTTTTGAATAATTCAAATGTGAAGCCTGCACACCCGTTTATGGCTTTTTAAAGAAAAATAATTAAAGGTTAAAAAACATCGCACGACAATGGTTTCCACTTCATAAAGAGAAGTCATCTTCAAGTCTTCAAGTGTTGTTTAATGGTTTTTTAATCGTTTGTCAGTTACTTTTTTTTTTAATGTTGAGCTGCTTCCGCGAAGCATGTTTCTAAAATGAACGGACTTTAAAGTTATTTCTAAGCTATATTGAAGAAAGCTTTAAGAACAATCAAGTCCTTTTACTATTTGCCATCCTTCCAACTGGAATTTTTCATTTACATTCTTCGTTATTAACGTCAGCTTTTTTTCAGTGCTACTGAGCAATGCAATTATGCTCTCTGTTTGTAAATTTACTTGATTATATAAAACTATTAATTGTTGACTTACACTTCAGATCATTCCATTATTTCCATATGGGAGTTTAATTTCTGACGCGATATAGACAGAGGAAGAAAAACATACAAAATATCCCTCCTGGAAATACTTTGTTATAATTAAAAAAAAATAATGGTAATTTTTAATTACTGAATTCGATATTGTAGTCATTGAAATTTTACATTAGATCCGAATTGAAAGCTAATTTTCATTTGCAAGCAGGTCCTGACCTTGCAATAACTGAGAAAATTCAGTCTTGTCAAAGGCAGCTAAAATTAAATTCCGATTCATGGGTTGGAGATATTTTTGTATCAAATAAGATCAAAAGCAAAGGCTGTCTTTATGCATATCCGTATCTGATCAACAATTTGTGATAGTCGACAACAGTGCGTTCTTAGCTAAGATGAATTGTGATGTTAAGCCAAGTAGGAATATATTTGTTTTAAAGAATTACGCAGTGACTTGTTTCATATCAGTTTGTACTGAAAGTGTTTGATTACTCTAGTCTTTCGTGATAATTGTAATATTCTTTCTTACGAAAAAATATGGCAAATACAAAATTTGTTTTCGTAACAGTATTTGTTACGCAATTATTCACCAACTGTTAAATGTCTGTAAACAACATAAAAATAATAATTTATTCCCTATTAAATCTTTCCTAGGGAAAATTTTCTATAGTAAATTCTACTTATGTCAAGATGTTCAAGCTATTATTTGTCAAAAAAAATGGTCTAACAATGCCACCCTGTTCCTTGCATTTAACTCTTTCTTAAATAAAATAATATATACTGTATACACACCAAGGCTTATTCTATGAAAGATAGAATAAAACTTGTCTATGTATATGGAACATTATTTTTCACTAATTATTGTAAACAACCTATATATAATAATAAAGGTGATTAATTGTTAATTAAATGAGGATAGAAATCAAAATTCTTAAGCAGATCTCTAATGAGAATTTATTGTGTATTTTTGTGTTTAGAATTGCCTGCATTATTCAGTAGTGAATTCAGGCTTGTATAGCATCAAATGTAACTTAGCATTTATGAGATTATGAATGGAATCTTGACTGTATGTATGTAAATATAAAAATAAAAATATAAGCAAAGAAAGCTGAGAAAGTTTGTGAATCATTATATTAATGCAAAAGTTAACGTACTGGCATCGAAAAAAGATGGGTTGGATCTCAGAATATAATTGAATTTTATTAATTTAGTATTACTTAAAATTAGGGATGGACGGGATCCGATATTTCGGGAAATTTTCGGGAAAATTATAATCCCGTTTATCGGGCGGGATTTGGTTTACTTCGGGATTTCTTCGGGACGGGATTTCGCGATTTATTTAAATTCAAAAAAGGCTTAATAATGCTGGGATTATTAATCCTGGCAACTGAAGACTACAATAAATCATTGAGAAATACTCTGGACTATTTATTTTCCTTCTATCTTCCAATATTACATCAACATCAAAGTGTTTTCGTCATAGCGTTAGCGATCGACCGGCGAAACCAATAAACAACAGACGACGGCCTTCGTGATTTCGACTAGCGACAGACAATAGAGACTATTCGTTTATCGAGCTAAGTACCAACTGCGCAACTGCAGTAAACATCTAACATTTTTTGTAAAAAAATAATAAAAGTAACAAAATAGTAATCACGTACGATCAAGGGTACGTCCTCAGTGCATGCCAATTCTAATTCTGCCTATCTGAGCTATTTAACGGAAGTGGCCTTAGAGGCAGCCGACAGTGCAACTTTGGACGCCTCCGTTGCTCCGTGAAATAACACAAATAATAATTTCTAGCGCCGTTAGCCAGAATCGGAATAGGAATCTAAATCGAACAACTATTTCCCATTTACTAATTAAGGACAATCCCGTCCCGATTTTCGTGAGGGAAAAAAAAATCCCATCCCGTCCCGTCCCGTCCCGACCTAAAAATCCAATCCCGTCTATCCCTACTTAAAATTATGGAATCTGCTCTTTTTAATTTTATGGAATCAGCTCTTTTTAACATTTATTTATACTTACAATTAAACAGCAAATTTAAAATTAAATTAGAATTCATTAATACTGCGTTTTAATAAGAATTTCCAAATTATTTCAAATTAATGTTAGATGCTGCTGATGAAGCAAATGCCAATTGGCATTATCATTGCAGAAACAGAAATATAGTCTTTGAAATTAGATTTTTACAAAATCCACGTTTCTGTCCAGCTTTGCATTTATATAAGTGTACAGATAGATAGATAGATAGATGGATGGATAGATAGATAGATAGATAAATAGATAGATAGATAGATAGAAATTGGAAAATCCACATATGTTTGGGGAGGCTTATTTTCTTACTTACAAATATCAGACGGACAAGGTTTTTCAATGATAGAGCCACGTGTAAAAAAGAAATAAATGAAATCCGTTTTTTATTCGGACTTCGATAGGTCAATAGTTTCGGGTTCGAGGAACCGTGTTTTGTTCCTTGGAGAAGTAAGGGATTTTTTTCCCCCAAAAATTACAAGAGCGAAATCCCTAGACCTGCTTTTATTAAGCTGATGTAAGGTAGGTTGCCCAAATAAGGCCCACCTAACGTTTTTTTACATTTCTACTGCAAGAGTGAAAATTCTGAAAACTGTCTTGAAAGGTAGTTTAAGGTGTGATGTTTTGAAAAAGTGAATTTAGATTAGTGGCATTTGAAATTCTTTCTGTAATAACACAGTTTTGAAAATAAAACTGAAGGGCCTTATTAGGAGCCCCTGTTTCAAATAAGGCCCACTACTAGTCCCAAATAAGGCCCATGTGTAAATAAATAATAAATGAGAGGGAAAAAGCAGAAATCAATTAAATTAGAATAAATATATTTAAAATAATTATATAATTAAATTTAAATCAAATAAAATAGGGTGTTTCAGAATTCGCTCCGGGATTCCTAATGTCTGTAGCTCACAGGCAAATTCGCCCCCAGGGACATGAGCTTGGCAATGAAAACAGCCAATTTCCAACATTTAGTTCTGACTAAATATTAAGCTACAAATTAGTAATTAAATAATAATTAATTTATAAAATTGTGAATTTAAAACTTGCTTTGATGATTTTTTTATAGTTTTTTCTCATTATATATAATTACTTTATGTTATAGAATGGAGGGCCTTATTTGGAGCCCCCTGTTAACCCACGCTTTCATGCATTGTTTTACTAAAAAGTATTTAAATGCACGTCAATTGGAAAATATCAAATACAGTATCTTATTCTACTCATTACACACTTTAAAATGACATAAAACATGTTTATGTATATTAAGTTACCAAAAAATGCAGACGATTTATCAAATTAAGTTGAAATAGTAACGACAAAAGCTTCGGGCGACTTTTACTGTTCCACTGAAACAAATATGGTGAAATTATCCACTTCAACGGACCTAATTTTTGGGGTAGTCGCTAGAAGCCAGGACCTGTCTGAAACATAACTAATCTTGGTAAATTGTCAACGTTCTATTAATAAAACGAAGGATGGGCCTTATTTGAAACCGGGCCTTATTTGGGCAACCTACCTTATTTTAAGTATTCTCTAAATTTTCAAATGTGCCTTTACTTCAATAATGAGATTCAGTTATTTCTGCTCCGGAGAATCTTAGGGATCACCCAACCCTCTGTAAAATGGGGATTGGGCTTTTTTCCGGAGGTTAATGGCGGGCGAGCATTGGATTGGCCATCCAATCTCTTCGAATCGTAATAGAAACATCACTGTATCCGTCTGCGTCCTGTGAGTTCCAAGAAAATTATCTATCGGCATAAACTACGACTAAAATAGTATATTAGCAAAGAAAAAAATGTTTTTAAGATACTTAAAAAAAAAAAAAAGAATGGTTAATATTTTATGATTTTTATTTACATAAATACTTTACTTATTAATTGCTAGAATGAACAGAGATTAACAATAACGGATAAATAGCTTTGGATTATCTTATTTGCGATAATAGAAACAAAATAAAACTCAAAAAAATTTCAAGAGCAAAATCCCTAAGCCTGCTTTTATTAAGCTCATGTATTTCAAGTATTCTCTAAATTTTCAAATGTGCCTTTACCTCAATATTGAGATTCAGTAAATGTAATACTCAAAACTAAAATATCCACTTCATATAAATTGTCTGCCTCGTAAATACCACCAAGAAAAACATGAAAATTATTATTTTATACATATTCTTCAAAGAATTAATATCGGGAATTTAAATTCATACATACAAATTATTGATTAATGTTTCACAGCAATCGAAAATATGAAAAAGATCAAAAGATACTTGAAATTACATTTACAGGTATTTTGATAGTATCAAGTTTATTTTCAGTGAATTATTTTTATCTGATGATTGTAACAATTTAGCTGCAATTGTAGGAATTTTTTTGTTTAAGATCTTTGAAATTATTTTACATGGTACGTTAAATGCAAATTTTAGCTTTTGAAAAGGATACAATACATTTGCTTTTTTTAATATATCACATTCGAGAAAAATAACATTAACTGTATTGAGGCTGCTAAATACAGATTTAGCATTAACAAATATATATATATATTTGTATTATTGTTTGAATAACAGTGATGTTATGATTCTTGGGTTTCTCGTAATTAAAAGTCCATTAAAACTTCACAATGATAGTATTTTAACAATGGAAAGAAGCAGCAAGCAACAGAACTGATAAAATAAATCTCGTTTTTAATATCGCAAATGGAAAATGGAATCCTTTTCACTGAAATTAAAATTTAAAAAAATAAAGCCTTAAGAATGTTTAACAAAATCAATGGTAAGTACTTTGACGAAGTTAATGAATTGAATTTTCAGTTCAATCCTATTTAAATCATTCCTAGGCCGCGCGGTTGGCGTTGTCGCTATGACATCGGCCTCTCACCTCTGAGTACCGGGGTTCGGTTCTCATGTGGGTTTCGTGATGGTGGACGATCCGCGCTGGGCAGGTTTTCTCGGGGTTCTCCCGTTTCCCCTGCATTTCTCCCACCATACTTTCTCAGTCTTTCTCTCCATCTGTCCTTCTTTCCGTGGGTTAGTACAATAGACCTCCGGTCGCAGTGCTTGGCTTCTCTGCCACCCACATTCACTACATAAACATAAACATAAATCATTCCTAAATAGAAAGTTTTTCAATGATCAGAGAAGGCTTTCTTGAGTGATGAGCTAACATTGTAATAAGAATTTCTCATTAACGCAGTTGAAAGGCTAAATCCTTTCAAGCAGCGACGGCTAATTTGTTTCCAGAAATTTTTAATTAAGATTCTACAAACTCAATCCTACATAAGCGGAGAAGAACGATTTGTTGATTCCTTTTAATACGAACATATTGTTCGCCTCTGATGTTATGTCTGCAATTCACTTCATTTAATTCCAGTAGTTTAATTTAAGATTCACACAATAAAGTTTAGAAATAATAAATAAAAAAGGCTAACACACTTGACTAGTTTTAAAAAAACATTTAACACATTAAAAATTACATAGGACACAACCGGTTTCGCCTCCTTTATGAGGCTTTGACGAGTGACAAAGATATTCGAAATACATGGGTATTTAAGGTCTTGCAAAGTCCCTTGGAATCATGGGAGGATGGGTGGTCCATCTATCGGGAAGATGGGTGGCACCATCTATCGGTGGAAATGAACCCTGCTGGACCTTTGAACCTTTGCAAGACCTTAAATACCCATGTATTTCGAATATCTTTGTCACTCGTCAAAGCCTCATAAAGGAGGCGAAACCGGTTGTGTCCTATGTAATTTTTAATGTGTTAAATGTTTTTTTAAAACTAGTCAAGTGTGTTAGCCTTTTTTATTTATTATTTCTGAAATTATGAAAAACGCACGTTAAATTTTATTTAACACAATAAAGTTTAGTTAACTAAGTTTTATTTTGGAACGGATTAAAAGTTATAGTTAATTTTTCTATGTTTGTACTAAACTTCAAACTAGGAAATTTCCTATTTACTCCAACAACATGGCATCAATAGTTTCTCTACAAATCTATAGAGAAAATCTTATTGAGGACTACGTATTTGCTTTATTATTTAAAAAGCGAGGCAATCAGAACTAATTCTTCTTATTTTTCTCAATTAATTTATAATATTAAAGCTGAAAATAACCTAAATTTAGTTAAAACATATTACAGAAATTGTAACTATGCAATATATTCAACAGATGTCTAGATATTCAATGTCTAATTTCATAGTTTCTTATTTTCGTATTTACATAAAGATTAAAAAATATCACACTATAAAATTAGTTTTTCTTCCTTCTTCGTAATTATAATAGGATATTTCCAAAACCCCTTTATCTTCCAAATTTGCACAAATACTGTCTTTTAAGGAACAACAACAAAAAAAAAAATATGGCAATTGAATGAAGCAAGTTCGGAACTGCCGTCTGGTTGTAGCAAAACAGTGTGGAGTGTGCTCAGTAGTGCTGGCATTGTTATGTAGCTTGACATTATCATGCAGAAGGTGCGTATTTGTTTATGAAAAACTTAATGAATATGACGTCAGTATTTGGGCAATATCTGTCGACATTTATTTTGATGAGTCATTTCAAGATGATATAACTTCGCCTGCTGAAAGAAGAAAGCGAATTTTCCTGTGGGGAATACAAGGCCTTTATTCTGTAGAGCGGGAAAAAAATAGAAAATCGATAGAGACTATATTAAATTATGTAATTTTTTCAATAATTTTGTGCCGAGATTTCGGATAATTTTTAACTGCGTTTCTTGTAAATTAATTAATTATTAGGAGGAATTCTTTCTTTCTGCCTTCGGCCATTGTATATGCTATCTTGAAAGCATTGCTCAGAATTCGCAGTATTTCTGCAATTTTCATTTTCAGCATAGTTTGATTTTGCCTTGTCATAGAGCGTGTTTTTTTTTTTTTTTAAATCGCGCGAAATAATTGCACTAGTAAATTATTGCACTGCAATGAATTCAAGATAGAATACTGAAATATAGTAATTTGTGACTTTATTTTTAGCTTCTCAGAAGGGCTTTTTATTTTCTTTTAAAAAAAGATTTTCCTTCATAAAAGTTTAACGTCTACAATGTTAAGACGTTTAGGTAAATAAAAACAATTAAAGATTAAATTTCAGCCTACTGAGAAACATTTTCACGTTTTCTACCATTAATCAAATTTGTGGCAAAATTAGATCAAATTAAAATTATCACACTATTGATTGTTTATTTAAAAAAAAAAAAATTGTTAGACCGACACAAGACTAGAATAAAAAAAGTTTATACAATTAAAATTTACATTTAAAAAACAACCGGTTTCGCCTCGTCACGAGGCTTTGACGCTTGATTTTGTGATTTTGACAGGTTTATGGGGCCTAATTGTAAATCACAAAATACAGATTTTAGAAGTGATATGCCAGTTCAATTTATACGGATAGCACTGGAGGTAAGGCTCCCAATATCTCTTGACTAACGGGACCAAGTTGAAGTTGGGTGATCAGTACAACTCCCTCCACCCATTTTATCTTTGGGAAAGAAACCAGGCCCTCGTTTTTTACAGATTGCTGGTAGAAACTAGGACCCATCTGCAGGGCAAATATCGCAGCTACTCCTGCTCATAGTTAAGTGCCGTACCACTTTCAGTCCACAAATTAATTTATGTCTTTACTTTTCGCATTATTTCATCATAATTTTCAATAATTCTTCACTTAGCTGTTTGCTAACCATAACTGCTCAATACATATTTGTGTGTTTGTGTTTATATTAGTAATTTCAGCAGTTTACTTATTTAATGTGAAAATATTGGTTACAATAACAGTGTTCGCATAACTATTCAATTAAAAAAACTAAATTTTTTTTAATTGTATATTGACCTAAACTTTAAGCTGTTAAAATTTTAATAATTATAATAAAAAGTATTGAAATTTGTTAATTTTCCAATTTTAATTTTAACTGCTTTTTTTGCCGTAATCGTAAATTCGGCATTTCCTGCTGATTTCTTTGGAGTTCAGAAAAGAGAGGCTGGAAAAACAGGAAACACCTTGATGAGATAGTATTTATCGATTATTGGGAATGAGCAATTTCCGTTCAGGTTTCCAAAGGGGACTCAATTTGAAGAAGATATTAGAACTGAAGATAAATCCAGTTGCTCATAAACGTGTTTACACGTAAACTGAAAATGTGTTTCTTGTATAAAACAATTCTTCCAACTGTAGAATGACCTGATGTACTAGTGCCACAAAAAATAATAGCAATAAAATAATTTTAAATGCTTTATTTAAAATTATATATTATATTCTCTCCTCAGAGATTTTAAGACGTAAATATTCAAAAAAATTTGAATAGGAGGCAATGTTTACTGCTTTACAAAAAACGAAAGATTTCAATTTAAGGTAATAGCATAAAAAAATTCTATTCTCACGATAATAAACAGTAAATTCAAGGCTTGTATTCAGCCTTTGGGTTAAACAGGTAAGTTTCAGAGAAATGGAAGTTTCTGTAAACATCAAAATGTGAAAAACACATGGCTCATACACGAAACGAGTAGAGTTAAATTGGAGGGAAAATGGTTGTAAAATAAATAAATAAATAAATAAATAAATAAATAATTTACTGTTCATATATATATATAGGGTGGTCCAAAAGGTGACGTCCGAAAATTTTTTTGGGATTCCTGACATCTGGGGGTACGAGGAAATACCCCATGTATGGACCTTTGTTTGTGTAGTTTTCGAGTTATTAGTTGTGTTGTAGAATTTTCGAATTTTCGACCGAACCAACTTCAAACTGGTGTTTGTTGCAAATTATGCAAAGTGTTTTGAGTTTCTTTTTTATAGCATAGTCCTCATAACGTGTACTTTCACACATAAAATACCCAGCGTCCTACCATTAATGTATGTTATAGAAATTACGATCGAAACGAAAAAATGTAGGGTAGAGTGAGGCAGAGTGCAATATATAACATGCAATTAAAAATTAAAAACAACGTTCCATGACTTGGAAGGAAGTAAAAAAACTTCGCGGGACCCTAAGCGTTCAGTATCATCAAAAAACTATGTTGCTGAATAGGCCTGTTTTAGCCGACATCTGCCTTCAAATGTACAAACGTGAAACTGGCCGAGGTGTTATTAGTGGTTAGGTTGTCATCCACAAGATTATGAAGCAAGGAAATTTCCCAGTTACGAAAATAAAGATTACAAAATTACCGTGGATTGACGAAAGATTGGAAAAGAACGTACAATGTATGTTATGATATTATAGCGGTATTATTATTTCACAATAAATGTTCGAAATGTCCCCCTCCCGCTTCAATTCCCAGTCAAAAACGCCTTACATGCAATTAAAAATTAAAAACAACGTTCCATGACTTGGAAGGAAGTGGAAAAGCTTCGCGTGACCCTAAGCGTTCACTATCATCAAAAAACTATGGTGCTGAATAGGTTATATTTTAGCCTACATCTGCCTTCAAATTTACAAAGGTGAAACTGTCGTAAAGTAATTAAGTAATCAATGTACATCGCGCGCGCGCCCAACAAAGGAAGGAGGAGCGATACTGCGTCGTCTGTATCGCGGCCTCTCGCTCTCCTCGGTGGGCCTGCGGTGTTCGTCGGCCCAAACCGAGGCACCACACGTCGCATTCCGCAGTTGTTCACAGCTTCCGGTCGTGGTACTACTGTTCCTGTTTCCGTGTACGTTACTGTATGATAGATTACTTTTGTCCGTACTTGTGACGATCACAAACCAAGGTTTGGTGAAACTGACAAACCTGTATCTAAGCGATGCCTTGCATTTCAATTTCCTTTTTTTGGTGTGTTTTCAGAGGGATACCATGCACTTCATATGCAACGCGTGCAACAACTACAACCTGAAGATTATGCCAGACGAGTGACTTTCTGCCAAACAATGTTGCACAGAACTGAGCAGGCTCCTGAGTTTTTCGATAAAATCCTGTGGACAGACGAATCACGATTTGACAGAACCAGAGTATTTAATATGCACAATTATCACCATTGGGCCGTTGAAAACCCACACATGGTAAGGTCAGCTAATTTTCAAACATGCTACAGTATCAATTTGTGGTCGGGAATTGTCAACGGGGAACTTATAGGACCTTTCGAATTGCCAGCTAGGTTAACCTTTCTACGAGATAACTTAAATGACTTATTGGAGGACGTAAACTTTAGTAACACGACGACACATGATATTTCAAAATGAAGGTGCTCCCTGCCATTATGCACGGGAGATACGTCAGCACCTTAATCAAACATTCCCGAGAAGGTGGATTGGGCGTGGCGGCCCGATTCCTTGGCCTGCATGTTCACCAGATTTAAACCCAATTGATATTTTTCTCTGCGGATATTACAAAGAGATGGTGTATGCACGCGAAACGACCACCGAAGCAGAGCTGCGACAGGCCGAAATAAGAATCAGAGCAAATGTAATTGCCTTTCGACGTTTGAAACAAAATTTTGTAAGGCGTTGTCGACTGTGTATTGAAGCGGGAAGGGGACATTTCGAACATTTGTTGTGAAATAAAGTTACTTAGAAAATTTGTAATTGTTTTCTTTATTTGGAATACTGTTCCTTGAAATACCCAATAACTATTACGTATCGATAATACCGCTATAATATCATAACATACATTGTACGTTCTTTTCCAATCTTTCGTCAATCCACGGTAACTTTGTAATCTTTATTTTCGTAACTGGGAAATTTCCTTGCTTCATAATCTTATGGATGACAACCTAACCACTAATAACACCTCGGCCAGTTTCACGTTTGTACATTTGAAGGCAGATGTCAGCTAAAACAGGCCTATTCAGCATCATAGTTTTTTGATGATACTGAACGCTTAGGGTCCCGCGAAGTTTTTTTACTTCCTTCCAAGTCATGGAACGTTGTTTTTAATTTTTAATTGCATGTTATATATTGCACTCTGCCTCACTCTACCCTATATTTTTTCGTTTCGATCGTAATTTCTATAACATACATTAATGGTAGGACGCTGGGTATTTTATGTGTGAAAGTACACGTTATGAGGACTATGCTATAAAAAAGAAACTCAAAACACTTTGCGTAATTTACAACAAACACCAGTTGTTGGTTCGGTCGAAAATTCGAAAATTCTACAAAACAACTAATAACTCGAAAACTACACAAACAAAGGTCCATACATAGGGTATTTCCTCGTACCCACAGATGTCAGGAATCCAAAAAAAATTTTCGAACGTCACCTTTTGGACCACCCAGTATATAAACACACAACTTAAAAAACCTGATCATTTTGAAAGAAAGAAAAACTATATATATATACTAGTTGACCCGTGCGAATAATTCGCAACAAAAAAACCAACTTTGAGAAATAAATCCAAAGCTGTCGTGCATATTAGTTAAACACACTGTCAATAGATGGCGTCTCCCCATTTTTATAAAAAGGTTGAGCCGTGCGAATAATTCACATGGTATCTTGATCAGTCACCGAGGTAATGTGGAAATAAATAAATGAACAGATTATGAATAGATGGCGCCTTCTACCTTTATATAAAAACATAATTTTTTAACGAAAACATTAATTTTAAATAATTTATTTAATCTTCAAAATGATATCTCAATCATTGATTTTAATAAAGTATTAAGGGAAATAAAAAAAAAAAAAAACTTTTGGAAAATAATATATGAGATTTTGACAAATTTTTATGTTTATTATTGTAATAATCGTTTATTTTTATAAAATCTTTGATGGTTTTTTTATCTGTTCTTATTAAATAAACGATGAAATATCATTTTAAAGTGCATTTTTATTCAAAAAGGATATATTTGAAGTCTACGACGCTATAGAATTATTTGAAATGCTGTTTCATTTTCGAAAGATCAAGTCGCTTCTGTTAAAGCGTGTCTACATTTTTATAAAACGGTTTTTAAAATAAAGTTTTT
>JAFIDM010009631.1:69229744-69249766 GCA_023159025.1 Thereuonema tuberculata | reverse complement strand
AAACAGCATAATCAACGTTTTTCTCATAATGGAAGTAATAACATTTACAAAATAAACGGTATGGCGGGAACAGTTAAATATATGGGAATCATGCCTTAATACGTACTTCTCTCCTATCTTACTATGTGATAACAATTTCACTAAATAAGAACTTTAGTAATTTAGAACAGAATGCTTTTTTTGCAAGAGAAAGGCATTACAAAGCTTTTCAGTCAACTTGATAGAAACAGTAAATGTCAATTGATGTTTATGGCAATAATCAATCATTACAGATGCTAGCCTACAATTGAGTCGATCAGTGCAAGAACGTCCAAAATCCAAAAATATGAAAATTCCAGGTCAAAGCGTTTTAGGTATCTTGAAGCATCAGTGCTGCGGTGTACGGAGCACCAACGTTTCAAGTCCATTGCAACTGCCTTGCTGAGGCTGGCATTACGCAACGGTGACAGCAATAACATCCCAAATAACGAATCAATACAGTTTTTCTTATTAATCTCAAAATAAAGTTACTTGGACTTGGGACGATCTTGCATTGTCCGACTCAATAGCGGTATCCATATCAAGTCAGTTTGTTTACGGTACGCGTAAGCATCTCTTGATGTTACATCTGTGATTAAGTGAATATTAAGTTGTTTCAAAATAAATGGGTTAACGTGCTGATATATTTCATTGAAAATGTCCGTAAAGCCCAGCACAGAATAAACAAAAACTGTGCTGGGTTTTACGGACATTTTCAATTAAATTGTTTCAATTTTCATTTTCTTATCGTTGACAATATCTTTTATTTTCACTGCACGTATACGACGATTGCAATGCAATACATATATTGATTGTGGAACTTCATGTATCGTAATACCATGGCCGTCGCGTGGTTTGTTGGCGCCCGGGGCAAGATTTCGTCAGGCGCCCTCCTGTTGCCTTTGCCGCGGCGCCCTGGGCAAGATTTCGTCAGGTGCCCCCTCAATCTCCAATTCAACAACCAAAAAAAAAAAACGGAATCTCCTTCCTTTTGCCGTTGCCGCGGCGTCCAGGGCGATCGCCCCGGTCGCCCCGCCCACGCGACGGCCCTGCGTAATACCTAGATATGCCTGTATCTAATATAATAACAAAGTCCTTCATCAGCAGTACAATCATCTTAATTTTAGTTTTGACTGAAATTCTCCAAAAGTAATTGCAAATAAGCAATTACTGGAAGAAACTTTCTTTATTTTTATTATTTTTATCACGCTTTTATTAACTCACACTGTCTGGTTTCCGGGTCAAATTCTATAATTAATTTTAAAGTCACTTCCCATCGGTCAATCATCTAGAAATTTTGCAAACTTGCTTAAGTCTGATGACAATACAATAATATACAATAATAGATTAATATATTAATGTATTCCGCCAAGGCAACACGTTCTTCTGTGCATCGTTCTTACTGAGACCAGTCGCTAGGCAGTGCAACATACTGTATATACTTCTCAATTATATTCTTAATAGTTGAATTACATATTGAAAGCGTAGTTTTTAAAAGTTTTTATAAATACTTATAAATTTAGATAGTGAAGATTAATATATTACTCTTTTTTTTATTAATTTATATTTTGATGTTTTTTTAACTTAAGGATCATTGTTTTGTTCATTTGTCCTTTGTTTATGTTTCTTTTTGTTCCACTGAACTATTGAATACTGGGCGAATCGAGCCGATGAGAGATAGGAATCTCGAAACGGTTCGTCTTGGGTTCCCGGTACAAAATTTCCAAAAGTAGCTCAGTGAACGTGTGCGTTTTTATGTCTTCTTTTCTTAGAAAAGATTGAAAGGAAGTTATTTTATAAAATTCAACTTATTCGCCCCAAAAGAAACATTCAAATTCAATTGGATTCAATAAAATATTATAAATTCAATTTTAGTAATTGGTCTCACAAAAAATTAGTGGTAATAGAATATGCTGGGTTTGAATCCAGCGTTTGAAGTGTTTTAATGATTAATATTAATATTAATTACTTATTGAAAAAAAATGTCATCGGTGGTTCTGTTTGATACACTCTTACAATTAACTCGGTTTTAGCGAGTTGCAAAAAAAAAAAAAAAAATGCTTCCTGTTCGCCTGGAAACGCCATGTTTCCACACTTCTGCCTGCTAGTGGAGAAACGCGTAACTAAGCCAGGGCATGTGACAAAGGAAAACTTGATTATGTACTCTTTTCACTGGCACGCTCTCCTCCCGCTCTCGTCACCTGTGGGCGAGTTTGTTTGTGAGCTACAGACCTCCGAAATCCCAGAGGGAATTCTGAAACACCCTGTATATATTTAAGCATCAAACTATATGTCGAGTGATTTCATTACGAAATACTTTCTATTTATAAGATTTCAAAGCATTTTCATTAAAATGAGATTAGCTAAATATTTGTTCTGAGGTATCAGAGAATAAAAATTATAAAAAAAGTTTCTACTGTAAATATCAAATTAACGCTTCAAATTAACTAAATTATTAAAACTAAATCTCAAATTGACACGTTGTTTTAAATTTGTCGACTACAAATTGTTTCTTTGTAACTAGGACCGTTCATATCGAATTACTGGATTCAATATGAATATAAGCCAGCTTCGCATTCTTAAGTCTAGAATTTAAATATATATATATATATATATATATATATATATTTTCCTTTAGAAAATGCTGCTGTTATTGATAATTGTATCTGTGCTTTTGTTTTTCGTTTGTTCGCACACATCCGCCGCTAGAGCTGCTCGAGAATGGCGCTATGAGATAAAGCTTTTGTCAGTTTTATTGATTAATTCTTCAGTTGATTAGCGTACTTAACAAATTCAGTTTTAAGGATTAATGATAAAACGAAAGCAATCTAGAAAAATTAGTTAAAAAAAACTACACCGGGCCCTCTATATCCCAGGGCCCCGGTACTACAGTACCGTTGACACTTCATTAATGAGAATGACCTGACGGACATCTCATTAAGATTTAAAAGTATGCTAAAACCTCTTTGTTCCAATACTTTTCACTTCATAATGCAAATTAAATGATGCTGTAAATGCTAGACTAGCCTAAAATAAGTTATTTATTTTATTTAAATTGAAATAGTAATTTATACGATTACTGTCATCATTTGCTTTGAAATTCATCCCATATTAACATTATTTGAGACCAATTAGTTTTTAACGTAACTTATAAAGTCCTAGATCGTAATATCATGACAGCTGGTAATTATGAAGATAGTACTGCAATTCCTTCTCCTTCAACAGTGTGGCAATCATTTCTGGGGAAAAAAAAAAAAACTTTCATTCGCTGTCTGTGCACGTGCCAGGATGTTATTACCTGGAGACATGCAGAATTCGTATGAAATGACATTGGGAATCGCAGCTTTATCTTTATGTCGGCAACCTCTTTGAGTCAAGATAAGAGCGTCACACCGTTGGGTTTCGAGATGTGAGTGGATTCTGGGAGACGGAGTTCGAACGAGTGACAGATAAGAGTAGCGTCACTGTCGTCAAGGCCTGTTTCCTTAGCTATAGTTAGTGTTCAGATTGAAGAAAAAGACGTCTCAAATTGTCGTTTAAATATTTAAAGGAACAATGAATACTAAAGGCACTAAAAAGTTCCGTTAGTTCAAAAACTTTTGAAAAGAAAACAAACAAAAATAAACAAATACATTCACTGAGCAACAAATACATTCAATGAGCTACAGCAAATTAACTTTCGTACATAATCTTAATATATAAAAATGAATGTTTCTTTGTTTGTTTGTCCCGTATGCGTTACTATACCATTCACCAGGTTGCGATGAAACTTTGGTGAGTTTTGTGCGCACGCCCGCGAAGGTTTCTGAATTAGTAGAACCATGTTACAATGTCTAGTTGCGCGAGGCGTTTCAACAATGGTGTATTTCCGGTTTCCACGTTTGCAGTTTCCACGGTGCAACTCGCATTTGCAATGACCATCAACAAAGCGCAAGGGACAATTGCTACAAGTGTGTGGACTAAATTTGAAAAATCCATGTTTCACACATGGACAGCTGTATGTGGCCTGCTCACAAGTTGGAAAACCTTCTGATTTATTCGTGTATACACCAGACGGAAAAACAAAAAATATTGTGTATCCAAAAGCACTTCAATAAACAGAATTAAAACACAAACACTTTCTTTCTTTGAGTGGCATTGCAACGTATGCCGGGTACAGCTAATTAAATAACAAATTATAAACAAGTTTTAATATCCTACTATTTTAATAATTAATTAAATTATAATGCAATTTTTTTCTCGGCTACATTTTCAGTAATAAAGAAATTTAAATACTGAAATAAATAAACGATAATACCTTTGCTTGACCACAAATAAGTCTATAATCAAAGTCATTAATTCTCTTGATCTTATTTTAAGCAACTTTGTCCTCAGAATATTTTAAGGCTTTTAGTTTTGTTAAAATTCTTGCTTTACGTAATTTATGTAATTTTATCTTATCTCAAGGTAGGGATAGTGATTAGAAAACCAATCACAGTGCTTCGCAACGGCTTCTGAGTCACCTTTACTTTAGAATAGACTGCGCCGGGGTGGTCTAGGAAATGCTCGCGCGAGTCTGTTTGCGACCTCATGCTATCTTACCCACCCCTATTTATATGGAATAATCGTCATTCTTAACTTAAATCTTGTTAATACACTGAATTCCTAATAATGATTTAAGTTAAAAAAAAAAAAAAATCCAAAAAACTTAAGTTGAGAAACTGAAAAGATTTAAAATGGGGAGAAAAAAATGAAGCAAAAAAAATGACCTTGAGGGGATCGAACCCACGGCCTTCGCGTTATTAGCGCGACGCTCTAACCAACTGAGCTAACAGGCCACATACAAAATTCAACATTCAGGCCATCTACAACTGAGCTAACGGAAGCCGTTAAGAAAGCATTGTGGGATATGTGTCCACAGACAGACAAACCGGGGATATAAGGCATCTTTCAGAAGCCTAAAAAGTAGAACCTTAAAAAAAAGAAAAATGCTTTAGCCTATAAATAAAAATTGAGGTAAAGGATCTAATAATACCGGGTGATTCATAAAGTACTGGAAAGTACTGGTGGTTTTCACCGCCCCATATCTTTTAAACTACTGCTTATAAAAATCTGAAACTTTTTATATAAAATCGTCAAACATATAAAAGTTATATTTTCATGTTATTATTTATTCATTATTATTGAAATTCATTTTATTTGCATTCAAACACCCTCAATAAATGGTATATTTAAATAACAGTGGTGATGTTGTTTAAACTCTAAAAGTCTGGATCCAATATTCAAATGATACAGAAATATAATTACGAAAATTTAATCTAAACACTTTTGTCATTAATTCCTTTGTTTAATTTAAAAAAAAAAAAAAAAACTATTTTTTTGAAAATGCTTTCTGACTAATGACTTTTTGGGGAGACAATCGAATAATTTTTTTTGGATAATAATTTCTGTATATTGGAGGTGTTTGAATGCAAGTAAAATGAATTTCAATAATAATGAATAAATAATAACCTGAAAATAAAACTCTTATATGTTTGACGATTTTATATAAAAAGTTTCAGATTTTTATAAGCAGTAGTTTAAAAGATATGGGGCGGTGAAAACCACCAGTACTTTCCAGTACTTTATGAAACACCCGGTATAAATAAGAAAATGATTGACGTTGATTTAAAAGCTTAATTCATTTATTTTTATTTAGCCTCAAGTCATTTGAATAAATCTT
Organism: Thereuonema tuberculata; assembly: GCA_023159025.1. Classification (NCBI taxonomy): domain Eukaryota; kingdom Metazoa; phylum Arthropoda; class Chilopoda; order Scutigeromorpha; family Scutigeridae; genus Thereuonema; species Thereuonema tuberculata. The sequence continues at coordinate 69,244,047 of JAFIDM010009631.1, read as the reverse complement.
CTCATGCTTTCTCGAAATTGGTTAGCAAGGCAATTTTAAACAATGACTATGGAATTTGAAAAAAAGTTTAATTTGGATTTTAGTTAAAATTCAGAATGTTTCATTTTTCAAATGGACAGCTGCTGTTAATTTAATTCTACTGAAAATTACCAATAAAAGAAATTAAAGTTTGTATTTTAATAAACTAAGGTTAACTCTTAATTTCTAAATTAATTATCAAGATGTAATTGACTTGATTTCTTAATAAATCAGTTCATGTCTTTTATTGATTAAATTTTAAAAATCTCGTCAAAATTAAATCATTCGAAAGAAACGAAGAACTTATACTCACAATTCTGAAAGACATCTTTTCCTTATCTGTTATTTCGTTTCACTCAATGTAACGATCTTTGAATTGTTTTAATAGTATCAATAGCTGTGTTACTTATGTTACTTGATGTTGCTTATAATATTGTAGAGTCAGTTATTTAGAATGTAAAATCAGTGAATTATTAGAAATATCTGTTACACACCAACTGTGCACATGGCAACAAAATCATAAAATTCAGACGTCGCGTCTTTCCAAGGGATGCAGGCAGCTCTTTTGAACTGCTAATAGCAACTGTTTTGTTTATTTGGAAAATGGTTTCAACATTATTTTGATGGCTAAATTTAAAGAAATAAAATGAAGTGATGGGATTTTAAATTTACTGGATATTTATTGTTATAGATATCATTTTAAATGATAAGATTTGTTTTTTTTAAAACCAATTGGGGGTTTTCCATAAATTACGTCACGCTAATTTTTTGATATTTTCGATTCCTCCCCCCCCCCCACACAATGTTGTGAACCCCCTCCCTAATATTACGTCACAATAACAGCCCCCACCCTCTCAAATTTACAATACATTAAAACCTAAGTATTTTAACTAAGTATTTATAAGATTCAGTTCCGAATCCTATTAATCAGTTCAATTCTATTAATCCTATGAATCAGTAGTAGAACTGACATAGAACCTTACCTTCAATTGGACAGACCATGGAACAATAGAAAATCAATTGTGTTTGTTATTCTCTAGGCAATTAATAACCAAAAATAAAATTAAAAGCCTGAATGTATTTGAATGTATTTTAATTCTCAACATAGTTTAATGCACACTCTTTGACAAAAAAAATCGATAACTCCGAAAAAATATTCCGATATTAATGAAACTTCACATGCAAAAATCTTTCGACCGAATATGCAATTGATCAAAAATTCACACCTAATGATTGAATAGCTGGAACTACAACGCATCGAAAATAAGCATCGCGATATCGCGATAGCGAATCTCACTTTCAAGAACTTCTAGTAGATTTTGATTGCGTTTTCTTACCTTGTCTGTACCAACGTCTAGCCGAATATTTCCTATCTTGACTGTACCAATCACATAACGGAGTTTGAAAGAGAAAACCACTGATCAGTACTCCCTGTCAAGAGCGATTGCAGTGGTGCCGTGCACGATCAACGTGGAATTGTGCTGATTAGGGACGACTTGTCTTCAGTGATGAGTCCCGTTTTGAACTGAGCCCCGACGACCAGCGTAGACATGTCTGGAGACGAACCGGACATCGTCAGGATCCCGCTCTTACTGTCGCACGCCCCACAGACCGATAACAGAGAGTTATGGTCTGGTTTGCCAATTCATTTGGTAGTCGATCTCCCTTGGTAGTCCTCCATGCACAGCGGTACGTTGACGAAATTCTACCACCCTTTGTGTTGCCGTTTTTTTCGCTGCATTCCGGGTTTACTTTTCAATAAGATAATGCCTGGCAACACACGACACGCCTTTCTATTTATTGTCTTCGTGGCTGCGACACACTTCGTTGGCCAGTTAGATCGCCAGATCTCTCTCCTATTTCGCACATATGGGATGTGATGGGGTGTCGCCTGCGACCATCTCAGAATATCGACGAATTAGCCCGCCAATTCCTCCGTCTGGCAATGAAATCCCGCAGAAAAACATCCGCCAACTATATCAATCAATGCCACGTCGGGTAACAGCTTGTAGCCCAGGAAATAAAGGGAAAAAAAAGATCGAATGTCGGGAATAATTAGTTACAAGCTGAAGTTTGGCCAGTTGTTAGACACCGATGTTAGAGGTATATCTAAGTCCCCTCCCCTACTCCTGGTGCTTCCCCCCCCCCCCCATGCCCCCGCAAACTTTGATTTTGTATGCTTTTGTATGAAAACCTACATCTCCTTATTTATGATCCTACCTATTTTTTTAGTTTCAATCCTTACCCTCAAAGATTTATTCTCTTACTTTTTCCGCTAATTTTAATAGTTTAATGGGAAATTAAAGAAATATGTCAAAAAATTATTTCTCGTTTGCGATTTTTTTAAATTTTTGCAGTTTAACTTTTTATTATGCAATAATTCGACAAAATGTTTGGTATAAAAGTTATATTATTAGCTTACAAGCTTTACAATAATATACAGTTGAGCTATGGCTTGCCGTCTACGAGGCAGGAACTGCGCATTGAACCAACCTTAATGCCCCACTTAAGGTTGTGGTTATAAAGTTTACAAAAATACATCTGTTATTTCTGAGGAGTTAGAGCAACCAACAAGACTAACAGATCCGTGTCAGACCCAACAACCTCAACCTTAGAACATAGTTGTAGTTTTTCAACAGCAGTCCTGACTATATCTACATCAGCGTCGTCTTCGACAATAAATGTAGAGACCTTTTTTTCTCTAATTCTGATGCTACTGACTGCAATAATCTTTTCTTGTTCTTATTTCCTAGGAAATTCTCCTTTCAATACATCTGCTATTGAAAAACTACAACTATGTTCTAAGGTTAAGCTTGTTAGGTCTGATATGGATCTGTTAGCCTTGTCGGTTGACTCCTGAGAAAAACAGATGTATTTTTGTAAACCAAGAAGTGGTAAGAATCCAACAAAAGTTTTTTTTTTTTTTAAATCGAATCTTTGATTGAGCAGCACAGTCATATTAGAAATCCTTTATTTGCTCAATTTTTGGTTGCGATATGACATTATGCTTCTTTGGATTGGGAAACATAAAATGTTGACATCATCATCATCTGAAGCTATGGCCCAAGTCTTAACATTTACTGAAGGCACAATGTCTAAAGAACAATTACTAATCAGTGGGGAAAATTTGTACTGGGACAGTCTGTGATGGGCAAATATTCAAATTTGAATGAAGCACGATACTTCAAATTCACTATCTTAACGAGAAAATCAGCTTTGAGATCAAATTTTGACTTGGCAAAACTCAAAAACTTTTGAGAGTCTATTTACAAGTTCAGAGATGGTTAGGAAATAAACTGCCGGCAACTGAGTGGGGATGGAAGATGGAATCAGTAAGTGAAAATGGAGGAGCGAAAAAAGTACTTAAGCCAATTGGCAGTTCACTGCCTTTGCACCAAACCATCGTTTGTGTTTGGTAAATCTCTTGCTCTTGTAAAACGGGATGTCGCAAGTCTAAGTTAAGATAGTGAGCATTGCAGTAGCCTTTCATGCTACAACTCACCAGCTGGAATGAAGATACAGACTTACCGCACCTTATGACGAATAACTATGTATATATTGTAAATATGAAGTAAAATACTAATGATAGGTCATTGATGATTAGGATTCTACATACAGGATAAAAAATTAAAAACAAAATTAATGGAGGGTGGGAAGACCGTGATGCTGTTTAACGGCATTCTGAATTACACAGAGTTTACTAGAAACAGTGTCCATTCCAGACACAGCTGCCGGTTATTGCCAGTCCGGGACACGGCGAGTCCATAGGTGGTGGATAATGAAATGGCCCTTTATTTAAGGGTTAGAGGCAAAGCTTCTCCCCCCCCCCCCCCCCCCAAAACTGATAAAAATAATATGGAAAATTGAACATATAATTTAAAAATGTGTATTTTACGGACAAAAATTGAAATATCTAGCAGCTATAGGCCTGTCATAGTGTTCTCTGCGAAGAAGAATGAGCCGTACACTATGTTCTCCGAAATGGCACAGAAAACATTCATTTTCGGGGAATCCCGCACGTGCTCCATGTAAGCGTGGGGGTTCTCCGTTCCCCAGCATTGTGCCGATTCACTCTTCCGCTGACATGAAAGGTGGTCTCGTCACTGAAAATGATGGTGGTGGCAAAGTTCTCAACTTCACAACGCTGTAATATCGCCTGGCAAAATGCCTCGCGGAGACGGTGGTCGTTCGGTGTCAAATGCTGCAGCCTCTGCAGGCGATATGGACGCATGTGTAGGCGTTTCCGCAGCACGTGTCCCACAATCGGTACTATTGATTAAACACTGTAATGACTCAAAAGCTACTTAGAAAGCTGAAACTTTAAACTAAATGGATAATGGATGAAAATGAATAATGGATGTTAGCTTCCTACTGATTATGGTACAATTGGGCCTGTAGATGAAGAGATTTAATCAACAGTAAGTTCTTGAAAGAACCTGAAAATAATACTAACAACAAGACATAACATCAGTAGAATCCAAATAATAGAAATTTTCCATTTATTTGAAAAAAAAATGATCATTAAGTTGTAAATTCATTATAATTTGAATTATGGTAAAAACCGTTTAACGAAAATAATCACTTAAAATAAATATCCCCTTAAATAATACCCCCTTCAATAATAAACTCCCCTTAAATAATAACTATATCCTTAAAAAAATAACTACATCCTTTAAATGTTAATTTACTATAAAAGTAAACAAATAAATAAATAAAAATAACTGTCATTATAATTTTTAATGCTATTTAGTTCAACCTCCTCAACCTTTATGAAAATAATTATCAAAAAACTCTCCAGAAATTGAATTCTGTAAATCTAATCTCGTAGAGAGAGATATGTTAAGGTTTTTCCTTTTTCTTGCAAATAGAACTGGGAGAAAATTACGGATCGAAGCAAAGGCGGAAATTGTGCTTTTGATTGGCCTTCCAAAAGTAACCAATAAACTTCATCTATTATTGGTTTTTCTATTTAGATAAATACTTACGGTGAATGCAATGAAATCGGAAGAACTGCATCTTTTCAAAATTGCATTATTAACTTTAGATTTTTATGAGATTTGTTGCTGTGGTCTTGCAGTGATTAAATAAGATTGGAATCAATTTTTGTGTTGGCAAACAAAGTTTCCGACTCAATACGTATTTTAAATTTCAAAAATTGTCTACCAAGCTATCCTTTTACTTAACAGCTTGTTGGGGATTAGTTTTAAATCTCTATTTAATTTTCTTTCTAGCATATTTATAACAATTGACTTTAAAGCCAACGATGTTTAAATCAATAATAGAAATCATGACATTATAAGATGGCTTACTTTATTTTTAATGCTTTGTTTTATTGGATTTATTTTATATCTCATTCATAGAACACTTAAAATTTCATAATATTTCTCATGTAGTCCCTGTAGGGCTTCCAAATTCGTTTAATTTCACAAACATATAATTTGTAAATCCATTTACTGAGTGGAAAGTCGTTGTGTTCCCCTCCAAACGGGTCTTAAGAGCCAGTGCAATATCTTTTAACTTATTCATTTTAACAACCAGCAGCCGACAGTCATCCCTACGAAGAATAAGAACCGGGTTTCTTTCCCGGAGAGTAAAGGCGGGCGGGCGTTGGGCTGATCAGAAGACTCCAGGAGCCTTACCTCCAGCGACTACAAGGACCAATAGGCCTGTATTGTGATACTTAATATGAAGTAAATAAATCAAAGTTAATGACCGGAATTGGACTAAATATGACAATCGCTGAACAAATTTAGCACAACATTTTTCTTGTTCAATTATCTGAAATTAAAAAAAAAATATTAATTCTAAATTATAAGAATTCTTCCTTCTCAGTTTTCAATTTCACTCTCATAACTTTTAGAAATAACAAATTCGTAATTGCAAAATATCTTCAGAAAAATTATATTTTGTGTCTTTTCGCAAGACCTTCCGTATTGTGGCAAACGCCAAAATCCAGTTGTCGCGCTACTCCGCGGACCAGCACGGATCCCCTCTGTGCCATCGATGATTGCAGTTGCATCATCTGTAATTGTCTGTTCTGGCACTGATTTCTATCCTCTGCCAGACTGACTTGCTATTGATTCTGTTTCTTCAAACTTCTTGATCATCGATTTTAATGCGTTAACTGACAGCGGACCTTAACGGAGGTACTTACGGGTTCTAAACTCACGGGAGGAGCTGCTGCGTTGGACTGGTGAAGATTAAATAATTTCACAAGCAATGCACGATGAGGTAAGACGCATGTCGATCAGAGCTGGTAATCAGAATGTCTTTCTGAAGTTTTCCAATCCCTTTATAGCCCGAATTAGTTTATTGCACCACATTTCCCCCTATCGGCGACTTTTGGAGCTACTTCTTTTTTTTTCTTTCGCGGAATCCTTCTTCTAATGTCTTCATTAGTCTCCCCACCAAATTGGGTGCCATTCCGGTTGTTCGATCGAGCTACAGATGGATTTGGCTAGTGTCAATTTAATTACGGCGACCTTGTATTTCTTTATTTTTGAAAAACAGTATTTTTACCAAGCATAACGATTCTAGCTTAAGAGGTTTCTGAGATATTTGTTCTTCATCTCAGTTTCCTCTTTCCGTAAACCTTTCTGGTATTTTTTTTTTTTAATTAGTTCAACATGTACTTCGTCATTTTTTTTAAGAAGACAGGTTTTTTCCGAGTTTAATGTTTCTAGCCTAAACAGTTTCTAGATAGAAGTACCCTTCAAGAAAGTTGCCCACCCCTACCACCCTTAGAATGAAAATTCGTTGAATACGTATCTTTTTGATTTTGACAAAGAACACTAATGACAAATTTGGAACTCAAGCGGCTTCCCACTGAAGTTTTACTTATACTTTAAGAAAGTTGGTTCCTATTTACACCCCATAGTCGGGATTGGGGTTTTCGTTGTTCTTAAATTAAGAATAGTAACAGTAATTAAAAAAAAAAAACTTCAGAAGAATATTATTTATTTCTAACTAATAAAAAAAAGAAAAGAAAACTCATTATCATAAATAAAAAAGGCAATTAAAAAACTAAAAAAAAAAGAAAAAATATCTCCACCAGGAAAAATTTGGTAAGTGTATTTCCAAGGTGTATTTCACCTTGAGATTTGTGAAGTGATTTATAATACCATCCAAGTCCTTAAGGGTATCTATAAACGTTTCAGCTGAAAAGCTCAAAATTGACGGCAGTTATCCACGTCACAACTTTGAGATCACGTCCGACTTCTAAGCCTTTGTAATTAAACGAATGCCCTAAAAGCTCTAAAAAAGTTCTTGGCAAAAGCTCTAAAAACAACGTGAGGATAAAGCTTTGAAGATAGGAAAAACGTCAAAAAGTGGAAATTTCTATCGGCCACCATTTTGAAATGGATGAGCCGATGGTTGAAATGCAATTAAGTTCTTAAGTTGCTCTTTTTTTTTTTCCTAAGAATTCTTAAGTTGTTGAAATGTAATACCAGACGATTAACCATTGGTTATGAAATGTCAGGAGTCTTATATCTTGCGGACTTTTTGAATCTTCTTAATTAATGAAACGGGACTGTACTCGGAATTACAATTAAAATATTGGAAGGTATTAACAAGTCTAATAATTAGAATTGCGCAAATCCAGATTTTGACCGTCGAAGTCAAAACTATTTTTCTTCCTGTCTAGGTAACTAGATAAGTTAAACCTACAGCGAAATGCGGGTTATTGAAGAATATTAAAAAATTATTTAATTTCATAATTTTTTGCATTCATTGCCAATTCATTACATTGTGAAATTCTTAATATCTATTCTTGTAAATTAAATTATTAAGATAAAGTATGTGTATATATACATACATATACACTGGTGGAAAACGAAAAATGAACATCCCTAAGGAATTGAATGGGAAGCAACGTATTTCCGTGTGGTACTGGTAGAGGGCAGGAAATGCGATGATCAAAAGCGCAGCGCTCTGGAAGAATTAGGAAACGAGTATTGGCCGTGGACAATTTGAGCCCCTAACAGGAGTTGCTGATCTGCCGAAAAGTTGTCGGTTGTTTCTAACATCGTATCGTGCATCAAAGTGGTGGTGAAAGTTGTAGACATGCCAGGAAGGCGTAGGCAAGCACAGTTTGTGCAGTTAAGAGAGTTAAGCGAGGTTGTATTGTGGGTCTGTGCCAGGCCAGGTGGTCGTTCCGGAGAATCGTTCAACAAGTTGGACGTGAAGTGTCCGTTGTGCATCAGTGTTGGCGCCGGTGATCCGAGGAAGGTGTAGATGCTCATCAGCCTGGTTCCAGACGGCAGCGGGACATGGATGCATCGTATGAACGACCATCGCGGATCGCAGAGCGACCGCAGCACACATGAGGAGCAGTGTCGCACCAGGAGTGTCAGCTAGGACCATCTGCAACCGTTTGTTGGAAGCTGTGCTACGATCACGGGTGCCACTCGCCATACTTCCCCTCACGCCTCGCCACCGTTCAGGCCGTCTCCAGTTGTCTCGCGAAAGAATCACCTGGAGGGATGAATAGCGCAGCGTTGTGTTTAGTGATGAGAGCAGGTTCTGCCTTGGCTGTAGTGATGGTCGGTTGCGCCTTCGGCGTCGACCAAGTGAGCGATATCTGACACAGTGTATACTGCAGCGACACACAGGAACCATCGTCTTGCATCATGGTGTGGGGAGCCATAACCTACAATGATCGTTCGCCTCTGGTTTTCCTACAGCGAACACTGAGCAGTGCATCGTACATCTAGACCATCATCCAACCCGTTCTGTTGCCATTCTGCAACATCATAGAGATATACTCTTCCAACAGGGCAATATATACCGCTATACCAATATATAACGCCCATATACCGCTCGTGCAACCCAGCGAGCTCTCATGGCGTTCGTCAACTCCCCTTACGATCACCAGACCTCTCACCATTGAGCATGTGTAGGATTTGATTGGACGGTCTCTGACCAGATCTGGAACATCGGCGACAAACCTTCACATTACAAACATTTCTGTAAATCTCTTCACTGCGCCTCATTTTTCAAATTCTCCCACTATATCTGGGGCCCAAGAATTTTCGTATTACCTTTCTTTCTTTCTTTTCCATTCATTCATTAGTCTAATCATATTCATTGTCGTACATTCTGATGCATAAAGACAGTCCGATCTTATTACAGTGTTACAATGCCTAATATTGGCTTTTAATGATACAGATTTTTTATTATATATTTTTTTAGTGAGGTGAAATGCAACTTCCATCTTTCTTGTTCTCGCCGCGTTTGCCTCTCCATCCAGTGCGTTTGGTTGTCTCCATTAAACCTAGATATTTAAACTTGGTACTTTCTTAATCTTTCCATAGTTTGTCTCCGTTATCCATTTTATTGTATAATAAATTCTAGAACAATTTATCCTTGCAAAAAACATTCCGATACCTCTTGTTTCGTTGTTACCACATTAACCGTAGAAGGAATTTGGATGTTTTTTTTTAATTTTTTTGAAGAAAAAGTCTTTGAAAAAATTGTTTAAGCAGAACAAGGCTCGTAAATTGGAAGAACACTTCAAGAATAAGAATTTATTACAGTTTGAATAGCAGCTTAGAGATCAATCCGCCTTTTCCTGTACGTAAGTCAGATAAACCGGAATGCTGGTTCATGGCCTCCATCAAAAGGAATTGCGAATTGTTTCTGCTGTAACGAGACAACTGAGTGTCTCAAAATGGGACCAAATGTTGTAGTGACACGATTAATGAAGGCATTGATATCTCTGGGAAACAAATCTTCTTTTTCAAATCAAATCCTGTTTCAGAAATTACATATTTTTAAAATTAGTTAGTTAGTTTGCTGTCATAAATAAATAGCCGATACACCTGATGAACTAATCAGGTGTACCGGCTATTTATGATCAGTAAATTATGATCAGTACACGTAAAAAACTAGTATTTATTAGTTAGTTTAATGTGACTTAATGGCGCAAAGGGAATCTTGATCATGCTGGACCAGTTTTGCAAATTTTCAATGATAATACATAAATTATGTAATTGCAATTTCCAATTCAAGCTCCGATTTTCCTAACTTATTATATATTGTAGAAACGTAATTGTTTCACCATGCACCTTGAAACTTTTATAATTTTATAATTGGACAACCTCTTGTCTCTGTACAGCAAGTGGCGAACTTCTCTCTAAAATCCTATATTGTCCTGCTAAATTTTAAATAAATAAATCAAAATTGAGACCTTATTAGAAACGTTTTATATGATTTCATTCATTACCTAACCGTAATATGATTTGAGGATATTTCCAAATTTTATTTAATTATTTAGTAATTTCTTTCAATTTAATATTTAGTCTTTGAGATCAAAACGTAGTAACTAATTGTATTATTCATCATAGTTTGTTTACGTAATGTTAATGAGCACAATTTTAAGTTGAATAAAAGTTTCAATGAAAGTAATCAGGTTAATCTAAAACCTCATCGACAATCTCATCTCTTCCAATGATTAAAGATGTGATTCCATTATTTATAGTAAAACCATAATGAAAAATCTAAATTTCCTCCAGTATGAGCTGCCCTGTTAGCTCAGGGGACAGAGTAGGAGGCATAATCGTGGGTTCGAATCTCACTTCAAGCGGTTTCTTTTATTTCCTTCAATACAAAATGCCTGTACTTCAATAAAGCTTTTCCGAAAAATTAAAAAAAGTATTTCTTCGACCTATTTGCAATCTCTCTTTTCTTGCTTTTATTTACTAATAATTATCAATACACACGTTAAAATATTATAATACTTAATTTTATTTGCAACCTAAAATTAATATAAAATTAATTTATTCTCAATTTCCTTCAATGTATTCGGAAATTATAAATGTTTTGTGAGATTCGAGTCGGAAAGCCACGTATTAAGATAATACATTGATAGAATACAAAAATCAGTCCAAAATAAGATTATTGGTAATAATAATATAATTCACTGATGAAATAATACCATTGAACTTCCCTAAAACATGAATGGTTATTCCCTTAGAGAAATTACTTTGGTGAATTTTGATTGGTTAAAAATAACTACTAATTTTGATAAAAAGATATGTTTTTAAAAAAGATATTAGGTTGAGAATGGGTTAGCTGTGAAAGAACCCGACATATCCCGGAGATATGTGATGTATTTTTAGAATTGATTGTGTGCTTTTTTTAAAACTTTTAAATTTACTAATAATACTGGATGTTTTAATTACTATTTGTTTTCTGTATTAGAAAATTATACAAATTGAGATGTATTTGATGGATTGTCTACGGGGTTCACAACAAGTTTCAAAAGTACGAAGTTTAGACCATTTCAAATTTTAAAAGTGTGAGGTTGATAGTAGGCTATTAATACGATTCAGCATTATCTTCCGTTTGAGTTACGATCTGAAGATAGCTGGAAAGAAAAATCAGTGACATGAATGTGAAAGACATGTTTCCGGATATTTCTGTGATGAATCTTCTTTCCTAAGCGAAAAGCCACTTTTGACATATCATTTCAGTAGGTAGATTACCAGTAAATGAAAAGCTTTAACCCTTCATCTTACACGAGCCGGAATGATTTTGGATTATAATGTAGCTTTTTCTGGAGGTATCCACGAAAACATAGGGAAAAGATGATCTCTGTTCATGAAAATCAATTTTGTAGACAGTAATTTCAGTTCAACAAATACAAATCAATTCGACTTCTTCAGTTCTCCACCAGGACCGTATGACACATTTCAATTATTGCAATCTCTTTTCTATTAAAAAAAAAGAATGATGGCAAACAATTTCATTCAGGCACACATTTATAAAGGCCGCTTTAGACGTGCCATTGGAGTAGGCTATATCGATGGCAATGTCAGGGTAGGTTGCCAGTGAATAAAACACTTTAAGACTCTGTCTTTACATGTTCCATGTCGCCTTCCATTAGACGGAAAATTTACACTTCTCAGTTGTCGTCATACCTACATTTTATTTGCGATAAAATAACATTGATTTATATAAAAATCATTTATTCAATCCATCCAATAGGCATTTAAATAGGTATGTTTTTAATTAATTAAAATAGAAAGTATTCATTTTTTCATCTTTTTGTATTTCTTTGTTTTAAATTTCGATATTTCTCTTTAACTCTCGAACAACAACGATATGTTTTCGAGATTTCAATTAGTCGTCGATTCAAATTTTCAAGCTGGAATTCTACATGATTTTGATTAATAATGTAGCTATTTCTGGAAGCAACCATGAAAACATAAGGAAATATGACCCATTCGGGAAAAATCATTTTTGTAATCAGTAATTTCGAATAAACAGAAATAAATCAATTGGACTTCAAGTTCTTCAATTCGCCACCAGGAACGCTGGTGTCAGATGGCTCCATTGAGATATTTGCCATCTCTTTGAAATAAGAACAGTTCTAAATGAGAACGTTCTAAATGTGCTTTCCATTCCGCTAAGGCACATATTCTTGGTTGAAATGGTATGTCTAAAGCGGTCTTAAGAGTAGCATTATTTTTTCTAAATTTGTCCAATTATGATCAAGAGATTCATCTTAATGGTATTTTCGAAAGCTTCATACATGTTGCTTTATTTATGGTAAAAGAGCCATTGGTTGTGTATTAAGAATGAAAGTGCTAACTTTTTTTTTCTTTTCTTTTACTGCTATATTCCAGACCAAAGAAACTTTCTTAGGCTGAGAAAAAAGATCAAAACTCTTTCTCCTCTTCTTCTTAGTTAATATCTTTCCTCGCTGTCTAGTGATCTGCCCATTGTGTACTGAACTCTCCCTCTGTTTTCGAAGCAGTTCTAGCAGCAGGATCCTACAGTTCCCTAGGATCCATTACGTCAACACATCCATTCTTCGAGAAAACGATCCAATTAATCAACGAGATCAGATCAATGAAGTACCAGCCAGTCTCCATATCGTTATTATTGGCACTCATCCTTCAACTTTAGATGTTTAACGCTGATATTGACTAGGCATTCGAAGTCTTACCAAACCATTGAAAATTTCCTTCTCTGTACATTCATTGAAAATTTTCTTCATCTTCTCTGTCTGTTTGTATGCGCATTACATTAAAACGGCTGGACAAATTTTTATAATTTTAACAAAATTTGTCCAGTTGATGCTCATCCAACTTAAAATATGAGCATGATTATTTTGTTCTACATCCAGCCTCTCTCCAAAGCTCATTCCAAAGGAATCCTCAGCTGTTTCCTTCAAATCCCTACCTCGTGACAGATAACTGAATATTTACTAGCAAATTACATTTATGAAATTTATATAAGAGCGTTTATAACCTTCAAGTAATTCTAAAAAGAAATTGACGTTACCTTCTGTTTTTTTTTGCCCCATACTTCCTTAGTTTCTCTTTCTTTCTTTTTTTCTGTTGTTTGTAAATGTACTCCTTTACATAATTCCAGAATAATCTTTTTTTTCTTTTTTTTCTTTAGGTATATATCTAATGGGCCAGGTAGCCGAGTGGGTAAGAGCGCTTGGCTGCGGGTTGGAGGTGGTGGGTTCGATTTCCGGTCTCAGCGGAGGACAGGAATTTTTCCGCGCTCCTTTCTCCTCCAAACGGGTCCTAGGGCCTACCCAGCCCTAACTTCGTCCCTTTGGTTCGCTGTGCTGGGAGCCTTACCTCCAGCAACCCCAAAGGCCTAAAACGGCCTGTATTGGGTATGTTTTTCTTATATATGTAATCAGTGATTCTCAACCTTCTGGTTCTTTGGCGATTTTAGGATTTCGTTTTTGTTTTTCTCCATACTATAATTACATTGGTAAAGTATAGTTTATGCTAAAACAGCAGATATATTTGAACTAAAATTTAGTAAGAATTATTTTCGATCACATGTTCAAATTGAAAGAAATATGTCCAGTAATCTCTAATTTACCGATTGACGAATATACAGTCTAGCCTTATTTAACTTTCTGAATTCACAAGTATAGTCTTAAAGCAAAGATGGAGCTTCTGGTCTTCTATCCCCTCTTAGCAACTCGGCCGTTCTAAGGTAAAAAATTTCTGATTTTGCGTTTTCTGCATTTTCTACGTAAGGAAGTATCTACACATCTTCCAAAGCAATTTGATAATGATCTGCTGTTAAGTATGGCCCCTATTTCGATGAGCAAAGGTAGCTAATGACTCACAATATACTTATATCTACGGTCAAAGCCAGCAAATAATCAGTTTCCAAATTGCTAGTTGCTTCCTTTTACCGTAGGACGGCCGAACTGTTGACAATGTTTATAATAAACATGTAAATACGCTCTCCAACATGTACCCAGTAGTAACAGGTGATTCAAATTAAATCCAACATGTACCCAGTAG
>JAFIDM010009631.1:69176874-69218678 GCA_023159025.1 Thereuonema tuberculata | reverse complement strand
AAAATTTTGTCCTCTCAATATGTAAATAAAAAATTATGTAAATTCATGATAATATTTATTGAGAAAGGGAAAAAAATGGAATTGAATTGATTGGAAATGTAGGTTTTTTTTTTGTTTTTTTTAACTTCTTTTAATTTGCCATTAAGGAATTATATATGTGTAAAATAGTTATAATTTTGTCTATTTCTGGTGCTGCTTTGTTCGATTAATGAAATTGTGTATGTGTGTGGTTTGTATAGAGATTTTTTTTTCCTGTCTTAGGATTGATATTATTTATATGGATATATTTACATTTATATTGTTAATTACTTATTCTGATTGGGAGGATAAAGTTAAAATCAAATTTAATTTAGGATTAACTTATATTGTTGTAATTAATAACTAAAAAATTTTATAATGTAAAATAATAGTCTAACAGCTTTGGAATCATATAACTTGTAAAGGGTAAAACCCCGATTGAAGTTAAATAAACTTAATTACTTACTTACATATCTGTAATGCAATCATACAAATTACCAAATTCTAGCATCTTCTTTTATTTAAGTGATTCTATTTCTCATCTGCAAGAAAATTGAGAAGAGAATAATACTTAACAATAATAATAATAAAGCTTTACCAACAGAAACTTACCATTCCCCAGGATAGTCAACAGAGTTCAACAACAAGACGCTCAAGATTTCATCAATGACAAAACAACCTAGAATAAATAAACGACGAAGCTTCACTGCAGATTCCAATGATGACGTCATTGCCCACTGAGCCGTAGATCGCAGCGAAGTTCATATGATAACCAAGGAGGTGGCTCTCGCTTGATCAGGTTAAATCATTCGAATAATAATGTTGGATTGGTTTTGTTAATTTTTTAAAGTATAAATACTCACTTTCCACAACAAGTATTGCACAGGCTGAGGATAAGCCAGGTTATAAGGCATTGAAACCGGTTCCATGTTTTTAATTATTGATACGTATATGTTAAAAACAATTCATTATTGTTTAGCTATGTTTGTTTTTATTCTTTCAATCAATATTAACTGATTTTGTTTTGAGGAAAGAATGATTTGT
The DNA here is from genome assembly GCA_023159025.1 of Thereuonema tuberculata. NCBI lineage: Eukaryota > Metazoa > Arthropoda > Chilopoda > Scutigeromorpha > Scutigeridae > Thereuonema > Thereuonema tuberculata. The sequence continues at coordinate 69,217,616 of JAFIDM010009631.1, read as the reverse complement.
CTTTATGATTCTTGATTGTGCCTGAAGTTCAGAAATCAAACTGAACGAAATAGTGTTTATTAAAGTAGAATGTTTAAAGATTTACTTTAAATGGGATGACTTGGCTAATTACGCCACGATTTGAATATTTGAATAAATATTGTTGCCAATTATATTCGACAGCCAACGGTTCAATCTGTAATTTAGGAAAAAAAAAAAAGTTGAAACATAGTATTTAACCTTATGCGCAATAATTATGGAAATATATAAGGAAAACATCCTCCTGCTTGGAAAATTGAGCAGGAAAATTAATTAATATCTCAAATCTTTTGCTCTTCTTTATAGCACAGAAATTAAGTTAACAGAGGGAAACACTAGGGAAAAGATGCTTACAGAGGGAATTGTTTAAAGAGTAAGTAGCAGCCCTCTCTCTCTCTCCCATAGTGTAATTACACTATAGATATGTGAGGTTGGTCGACTCATCTATATTACTAAAATCTTTTATTTCTCTATCTGTCTGTCCGGCGCAATTAATTAATTTCCTGTGAAAAAATTACTACAATGAAATGTTCGCGACGGGAATCGAACATGTAACCTTTTGATCCGACGTCAGTCGTCTTATCCATTAGGCCACAGATACTATACTCAAATTATCGTTTCTTATCACTCCCTTTCTGTGTGTGTGTGTCTACACTACTAGACTAAAATATAAATTTCAATGTTCTTTTTTTTAGCTTCTCTCCGTCAACAATGGCGCGCGCTATCAAATAATGAGTTCATTCAAAAAAAGAATAAAATATCAATTTTTGCCATAACCGCTTGGATCGATTCTTTTTGGATTATCTCTTACTTACTTACCGTTATTACTATTATTACTTACCAGGGGGGGACACTGGGATGGCCTAGTTCTTACTAAGAATAAAAATATTCTATACAGGCTATACAGTACAATGACCACCGAAGATAATAAACAATGCTGCTGTGTTTGTCACTGGGTAGGATGAGTTTTCTCTAGTTATTTCTCCCTCCAGACGCATCCTAAGTTTCAATCAATTAAATTACATTTCTTTTTTGGAGGTGCATAAGGTGAGCGAGCGTTCTATTGAGCCTCCAATGTTCGTCTTGTTGCAATCCCACGACCAATTTCTTTTGTGTTGTTCATCCATCTGTTCCATTGAGGATTCTATATGTCGCTTTAACTTGACAGAAGCTTGACATTAGCTGATAAAAATATGGAGGGGGTATCTTATATTATAAAAGCGTTATTCTGTCTGTAAGACTTTACGTTTTTCCAATTTTGTGACCAAACTATAAGAGATAGATTGGTCATGTAATTGGATAAAATATAGATCTTTTTAAGACAAACAAAATGCTACAAAAATCTTTCGCAAAAAGTTTTTGGTTTCCAAGATGGCGCCTTTTAAAGGGTCAAATTTTGACTTTTTCTCAATTTAAACGAAAAGTATAAAAGATGGAAGAGAACATTATATGGAGAAAATATTGGTATTTGAAAGTTCTATCGAACAATGTATCACTTATTCACAATCGCTTCAGCGTTTGCAAGATACATGCAAAAATGTGAATTTTCGGTGTGTGACGCCGACCCGCAATACATCCGAGTTATTCGGAGAAGCCACAACGGGCTGGGAAGTTATATATTCTCCGACGATCGCAACATTAATTTGCTAAATAAATAAAGTTTGATTTTTAATGCTATATATGCAAGGGTTCCGGAGCGAAGTGACGGTACCCGGCTATTATTATTATATTTTATAAAAACGTATATTATAAAAACGTTATTCTGTCTGTCATTCTGTAAGCAAAAAAGTAAATTACAAATTACTAAAATGTTACTAAAATAGAGAATCTATTCATAAAAAATAATAATATATTAAACTGCTGTCCAACTATACTGATTGGGGACGTAAATATATATATTTTCAAAATGAATAAAAACAATGCAGCACATAAATACGTAAAACTTATGTGCAATAATGGTTTCAAAAATCGTCTTTACGGAACAACAAGAAACAACTGTACAATTCATGGAAATACGAAAACAAATATAGATCATATTTTCATAAATAAACATGATATCAAAACACCAGGAATAATATGTAAAGCACGAATCGGGTAAGAGTTTTAAATGAGAAAATAACAGATCCAAATATAATCTATAAAGAACTAATAAATGATGCTAACAAAACAAAATTCATGAAAATCTACATATATAAAAAGACCTGACTCACTCACTGACTGACTCATCAACATCCACCCCAACCCCTTGGATCTAGAAAGCTGAAATTTTGCACAGAGGTTTCCTTTATGATGTAGACAAGGAATAAGGCCGATTTTTCGAAATTCTTACGGGATAGGGAATAATCTGGCAAACTGACGATGAAGTGTATGGCGGCAACCCCAGGTGTGTGGCGCAAACCTGCAATACACCTGAGTTATTTGGAGATGGCCACAACGGGCTGGGAAGTCGTATATTCTCCGATCTTAATTTGCTAAATAAATAGTTTTTTTTTTTAATGCTATAGATGCAAGGGTTCCGGAGCGAAGCGACGGTACCCGGCTAGTTTATGAAATAAAAACGTATATTTACACATTACAATTTACAAAAACAACAGAATTTTAAAAAGTATTGAATTTATAAATATCGTTTTCCTTTTTTTTTCATTTTCAATATTATTTTAATAATATAAAAATGTTATAAACTACTTTTTAAAAATCTATTATGGAGAGAAAATGAATGAATTCGTATTAGCATTTTAATTTCATTCAAACAAAACAAAACTTTTAATGGTATTTTAATTTTAAGTAACAGAAGCTATTTTTCAAATTAAAAATCGCAAGAAAGGATTTTCATAATATTATATTATATTTATTTATTACGTAATGTGTTAAATTATTATTTTCATACACTATATATAGTTTTCTAATTCTCAGTGGGTATCCCTCTGTTTGTAACGCAACAGATCAGAACGCTATCCACGCCAAGTCTCGCATTTATTGTAGCGCAGATGTAGTTGTGACGGATGATACAAATGATGAACGAAACTATTCTGCAGAGTTTCTTCACAGTCTCACATTTTCCGGCATGCCACCTCATCAGCTGAGCCTGAAGGAAGGACCAATCTCAATCCAAAGAAAGAACTCTGTAATGGCATACGATTTGTCGTTAAGGTGTGTCATCGCAATTTAATCACGGCAGAAGTTCTTTCGGAAAGCAATAGATATCGTCACTATTCCCAGGATCGATTTTCAACCGAGTGATGTCAGTTTGCCATTCAAGTTGAAGCGCCGTCAGTTCCCAATAATGTCCGCATCAAGCCTTCCAATAAATAAATTCATTTATATTCCTAGCAATGCCTTCATTTTAATTTTCTATCCGTCATAATATATGAGGGGCAATACACTAGAAATCTAACATAAACCAAAGAAACTTTTGTGAAAACGTGATTTGTGTTGAATTTTCAACTGTTGTTGTATTAACTTTGTCAAAACTTCAGAGTTGTTTTTTTCTTCTCAGACAATACCGCCATGACAACAGCTGCAAATTGTCTAAATCTGGAAATTTATTATTGTTGAAGTTCCATACATTATTTTATGCTTGTAAGTTTCGTATTTAAATTCCGATTGAATTTCAGTATTCAACAATCCCTCGTTTCATTTGCTTTTCAGCTAAAAAAAATACAAGGATGATAATAATAAAAAAAAAGACATTAAAAAGACGCGACCTATGATGCTACTATGGCTGAAATTTCAGTAGCTTTAATTTGATGCAAAATACAATATTGGACTTTGCTTCGAGGAACTGAATTGCAATTGTTTCACTTTAGAATATCGAGATATTCGATATTTACTCTTCTTCAAATAGCGAGAAAATGTAGCGGAAATTTAATTACAGATTTTAAGTAGCCAAATTTAAGATGACGCCTTTCTTTTCTCTCAGAAGAAGTTCTAATTTAAATGCTAATTGTTCCAATTTCTCTTTAATTGAGCGAGATGAGAATCTGTAAACTTATATCTTTTTGAAAAACTCTACACTTTTCCAGATTCTTAAGAAATTAAAAGAGCATTTTAATTTTAATAATAATAATAATAAGCCCCCATGGACCCTATCTCCTCGCGGTGGGGGCGGGAACTACGCTTGCTTTAGGGTAGGCTGAAGGTCCAACCATCTATGATGACATCTCGTTCTAATATTGAACATGCTGCATCGGGTGTGACGCAGGATAAAGTTCGGGGGTTAGGCAGAGGCCATCGTTAGAAAAATATACTACAGTCTCCGGCAGGTGGTGGTGGAGAAAGTGGCACCCCGTCTCGTTGTACGGCTACCAACAATACCCGGGTATCACCATCCAGCCCGAACGGTCGGAAGTGTTTCGTCTGTGTCAGAGCAGGCGACCCCCAAGACTGGGAAACCACGCCAGCGCATCAGATGGTCATTGCAGATGAACCAGGATCTTATGCGCGACTTCTACACCGTTACACTGTTAGGGACTCATCTAGGATACAGACAGCCACTATACCACGCATTCACAACACGTTGTCTATCGTTAGGGCTTACCGAACAGCGAGTAGCGGATCAGCGACGTTCTATAGTAGTATACAATCTTATTCCTCCATGCATACTTACACAAATTAGGGAAGAAGTCGCTGAATCCAACCACAGGACACCACACCCCATCCCACCAGAAGACACTACCATTATGGAAAACACAGAAACAATCTCTTTCCCTCAGTATACATGCCCCAACAATATAAATAACGCCATATTATGTGCAGCACATGATCATTTTTACACTGAACTCGCTCAATACACAGGCACAGACCCCAAACTCAGGCCGCCACTCCCAAAGTACACACATCAAAACAACTCTCCACAGTCACATGCCATCTCAACACACCCACTATCCCACAACACCTTGACAATATCCAAACATTAGAAGGCATACAGACAACGCTCTACTGCGCCGTACAAGGAATCATTCGGGCATTTGGAATCAAACAACATAACATATCTCCCACTGCACGGTCACAAGAATACATCCCCCCTTGGAGACGTCGCCTTGAGGGCCGCATCAGAGACCCTAGAGGAGACATAGCCAGGCTCACATAATACTGTGCAGGAAAAGAAACTTATGTCCCAGGTTAGGAAGATATTCATACACATAAACACTCGCCCTTCACATTCAAACCATCATAACCAGGTTCAGGAACATCTCGACACACTTAAACAAAAACTTAGTGCACTTGCAAAAAGATTATAAACAGTGCACTCTGCGCAAACAACAGAACAACACTTTCCAATACAATGAGAAAAAATTCTACAGATCCCTTACATCTTCCTCTACTACCAACACAACCAACACAAGCACTCCCATCAGCGAGGCATTACTGGTCGTCTCTATGGTCAGACCCTAACCCCCACAATGATAAAGCACCATGGATCACAGATGTACAACAACTCAATGAACACTTACCCTTGATGTACAACAACTCAATGAACACTTACCCTTCATGTCCTTCCATGAGATTACTCTCGCAAACATACAGACAGCACTAAAACATTCACACAACTGGAAGGCTCCTGGTGCAGACAGCATCCAGAACTTCTGGATCAAGAGGTTCACGTCCTTGCATGGGAAGCTAGCGCTTACACTCACTGATATAATCCAACACCCAGAACATATGCCTCTTTTCCTAACGCAGGGTGTCACATACCTACAGAGCAAGAACACTGAAATAGCGCACCCTGCAAACTACCGTCCACTCACTTGCCTCCCCACACTTTACAAACTCCTCACCTCCTGCCTTGCAGACAAAATCTACACACACACATAGAGACACACAACATTCTTTCTGAACAGCAGAAGGGCTGTCGCAGGAATTCCCAGGGTTGTAAGGAGCAACTCCTTATTGACTCTGCAATCCTGCGCCAGGGGCGCGCGAAGAATAGGAACTTACATATCGCATACATCGACTACAAGAAGGCATTTGATTCGGTCCCTCATTCCTGGCTTCTACACACACTTCATCTCTACAAAATACACCCCAAAATACACGGCATTCTTGAATCCACGATGAAGAGTTGGAACACAACATTACACCTATGCACCTCCAACACCTCCGTCACTACATTCCCATAAGGAGCGGTATTTTCCAGAGAGACTCCTTGAGTCCTCTTGGGTTCTGCCTCGCCTTGAATCCATTAAGCCACGTACTAGATAAAACAAAACATGGTTATAGGCTTACCTCAGGCCCTCTGACACCATACAAAATCACACACTTACTCTACATGGATGATATTAAACTCCACACCACAAACAATGCACAACTTACTAATTTACTACAAGTCACAACACAGTTCACCAAAAGCATTGGGATGGAATTTGGAATCGACAAATGCCGCAAGCTACACATAACATGCGAGAAGACTACGAATTTGGAGGGTTTTGTACCATTCTTCCATGGATTGGCCATCCAATCCATGGAAGAGGGAGAGACCTACAAGTACCTGGGCTTCCAGCAAGCGCGCGTCATTGACAACGCAAACATCAAAAATGCATTCAACATACATTGCTCGCGTTCACAAACTCCTCAAAACACAACTCAATGCCAGAAATAAAATTCAAGCCATCATCAATTTTGCCATCCCCACACTAACATATTCGTTCGGCATAATTCCATGGACAAAAACCGCACTCGAAGCACTACAGCGCACAACACGCACTACATTCACGAAACAACATGCACTACCCCAAGTCCACTACGGAAAGGATGACTCTTCCCCGCAAGGAGGGAGGCCTAGAACACATCACTCTACACGAAAAACAAGTACACACACTTAGAGAACACTTTCACCAAAGAGCACAACACTCCTCACTACACTCAGCCATTGTAAAGACTGACACACACCTCACACCTCTGGATCTGGAAAAACCCTTCTCGAACACTTAGCAGCTGCGTGAATCATGGGCTCGTAAGGAACTCCATGGCAGACATCACCACGAACTCAGCCAGCCTCATGTCGTCATGGAAGCGTCGAACAGATGGCTGACGAGTGGCGAGCTGTTTGGGGAGACGGAAGGGTTCATGATCGCGATACGGGACCAAGTCATCCCCACACGCAACTACATGAAACACATTCTACACGATGGAAACACGCATGACGACATATGCAGGAAATGCCATACTACGCATGAGACGATCGACCACATAATATCAGGCTGTTCCCTTCTCTCCCAAACAGACTACCTCCACGACACATCAGATAGCCTCAATCGTTCATCAACAGCTAGCATACAAACACTCACTTATTAAGAGCACGTAATACTAATACTTGTAATACTACAAGTACATACCGCAAAGCGCATTAGAGTCATCCTCATATAAGCTGTACTGGGACCGTCCCATTCACACAGACCGTCCCATACGTCACAACAGACCTGACATCACACTTGTTGATAAGATCAACAAACAGACCTATCTCATTGATATTGCAGTGCCTATCAGCAAGAACCTGCAGAAAACTCACGCAGACAAGATCAGTAAATACACCGATCTAGCACACGAGCTCCAGAAGCAATGGAGTTAGGACTGAGTACGTGTTGTACCCGTCTTCCTGTCCGCTACTGGTCTGGTACCTCACACATTGCACCACAGTCTCAGCACACTAGGACTTCACTAAAACACTTATGCACAACTCCAGAAGACTGTGATACTCAACACGACACGTATAGTTAGGAAATTTATGGACACAACCACACATCCCTAATCATTTTTGCACACGTCTTTACACTTGGAAATATGTGCTTTGGTCCTTGACCCGCCATGTTGTTCTTGCTGGGGAAACCCAAGGTTAGAATCTTTTATTATAATAATAATAATAATAATAAAAACACTGAAAAATAGAAAGAAAGAGCTGAAACAGAAAAAAAAAGTCCTAATACACTCGTGACAAAAAAATTTGAGCACCATGAAGGAGGCGTTGAATTCACTTGAAATTTTATTAGTGGGATGGTAGAGACAAAGGAACAGGAATGATTACAATATCATAGCAGCAGCACCATGTCCCGCGGAGCTACTGTATGCAATAAGGTCATCTTTAGTGCCCTTACATGCCGGGATACATGTCTGGATATACGCGGTGATATGGTCGGGCATAAGGATAAGGATAAGGATAAGGATGGTAAGACGGTCGGCACCTAGCCGTTTAGCCACTTAGACCACATAGTTGGATCCATTGTGTCCTCTCAAATAAACAATTGAAACCAATAAACCATATTAAATCAAGGATTGCTCAACAAGATCATGTCGAGCTTCATTGGTCATTAATAACCCTGTAGAGATACAAAAGGAAAGAATGACCTTAATTTTAAATGTGGAGATAATATTAGTGGTAAAACGTATTTTACTAAAGATCTCCCACCTATTCCTAGCCAAAGCTGGACAAAAGCATAAAATGCGTTCAGGAGTTTCCTGATCCATTCCACATTTCTTACATATAGGACTTCGGCAAATGCCAAGTAGATGTAGATGTCTATTAAGCTGATTGCAGCGCTCACCTGTGGTCCTCCAAATTTGACACAGAGGTCATCCGTTCTCAAACAAAAGAGGGATTCGTCGCTAAAGACAAAAAGTCGCCAGTTCGTATCATTGCACTTTGCAGTGCTGACACCACTGCAAACGCAGCCAAATGTTAAGGTGTTAAAGGCACAAAACTAAGGGATGTCCAGAATGTAAATTCGTTCTGGCACAGACAGGGATCCCCTGTGACCCCTGCCACGTGGATAGTGGAGAAGGAAGCTATTGGATCTGTTCGTGCCTCTCTGACAATGAAATGATTCTCTCCTGGTGGTCTGTCTGGGTTGTTCAGAGCCGGTCTGCCGTGTAGAGGTACCTTCACGTTTCCACTGCTCCTAACACGAACTGACTGTAAAGTCAGAAAGGTCTAAATGGAGGGATATTCCCACGCCGCCCAGCCCGCCTCTCGCAGCCCGATGATACATCTTCTCTCATACTCCGTGAGTTGTTCATACTGATGTCGAAAAGGCGTCTTCGCGGCATGTTGACCTCTCACAGACCTCTCATGATCACCTTATAGCGCATGTTAACTTCTCTGCGCGTGCCTTATAAGCCCCGCGGCTTCCGATTGCAGCGTCGCTGTAAGACGAGCAATCGCACCGAACGTTATTCATTTCCATATTTACCCTCGCCTTAGTTATTTACTTATGCGTTTATAGAATGATTTTTTTCGCTTGGTACGAATATTTTTTTGCCAATAAGTGCAATTAAAGACCAACTTAACGCTAAAATTGAACAGAAAAATTCAAAATAAATGGGAGGGGTTTTGAGGGTTTTTTTGAGGTTTTTTTTTTATGTTTTAGCGTTGGATGTCTGTATGCCAAAAAACAAGAAAAAAAATCGAAACATTAAACATTTAAATCTGTCTCTTTTCCTTCCGTAATTACTGTAAGTTAATAGTTTCGAAATTTGCATTTTCTTGGTTTTGGATTTTCGTTATCTCCTCTGATATCCATTAACATTTCCAGCTATTCCTTTATTAAGAAAAGACATTCAATATCTTCAATATAATACTTTGTCGTACTCTAATAATATTAGCATTTTTCCTCGTGCTAAATGAGGATTTAGGTTTTTTTTTTTTGTTTTTTTAGATTGTTTTCCTGCTCTATCGGCCATTCTTATTTTTTGCCGCAACTGCAGTTTTCACTTGTACGAAGTATAAACGAAAATTGCTAGATGATTGCTAAATGACGGTAATAAGCATGAAGGCATTTCATTTTTGCTAATTAGAAAGAAACTCGGTTTCTGCTGCTCTGAATTTATGAAGTTACGATGCCGTAGTTCAGTTTGAATCTAGAAAGTCTGCCTCTCCTCTGAGCATTTATATTTTTATTTTACCTACGATATTTTGCTATTTTACATTACTTTAATACACTGTATGCAAAAAAAAGCAGTTGGAAAAATACTGTGATCATGATCAAACACGACATGTGCACAAGAGCATGGAAAGAAAATAACGCCACAAATACTGTGAGAGCAATGCAGCTATTTATTTCGGAACCACAGGCACAGAATCGATACATGTTAGTATGTTGTGGGGTCTCCTCTTGCGACGATACATGCGGATGTAGGGTGTGGCATATAAACGTATAAGGGTGGTCCTCTGGAAGATTTATCCAAATGTCTTGGAGTTGGTGGGCTAGTTCGCCCACATTGCGGGGTAACTGTAATCGCCTGCCCAATATTTCCCAGACAGGTTATATAGGTCTGGTGATCTGGCAGGTCAAGGAAGTGTCGGAAAAACACTTAGGCACTCTCTTATGGATATTCGCCGTATGTGGTCGGACATTATCCTGCTGTTAAACGGCTCTTGGAAGACCTAGCAGCATAGGCAGGACGACTGATCGCAGGAATATCCTGGATGTAATTTTGTGGTGTGACAGTATTCCCAAGGACAACTAAGGGTGACCGGGTGTCATTTGCATTGGCTCACCAAACGAGAACGCTAGTTGTGATGACCATGTGATGCTCCAAGGTTAGAAGAGGTGAGGCGCGCTGTCCTGGTCGTCTCAACACACATATTTGATGCTGAATACTACACTACACGTAGTTACATTCTACGCTGCTCTGGCGCGACACCACTTTTAGTTTTATCCAGCTAAAGTGATAAGATGCTTGTCTAATTGCGGAGGAGCCTGGTTCAATATCCAGTAGAAGATTGCGAGCGCAATTTACCCAGCCTTCTATTAAATCGGTACTGGATTTCTGGCCTTGAGATTTTAAGGCAGATTAGCTTCGGTTTGCCCCTTAGACCTGAATTTAGTCCTTTTAACTCCTGTGCTGCCAACTATCTAATGAGGATAAGTGCATGAGATTGGTATGCATGATTAAGTCAACAAAGGTTTTCACAATTTGTAAAAAAAAAAGATTTATTTTTTTAAATTCTGCCTACAAATCTTGATGAATTCTTCCATGTTATTACAAGCAGATGAGCAATTTCAAAGTATTTTATGCAATCCTGTCTATTAAACTATGACCTGTTTGAGCTCTCACATTATATGTTGTGAAATGTCAACATATCATTTTAATTTAATACCAAATAAAATAGAAAAAAATCACAAAATATACTTTGCTCTTTGGAGGATGGAATAAAAGTAAAAATAAAACAAAATTGTTCAACAAATGTTATTTTCACCCATTCTTCATAAAATTAAAACTTAATTACGAATGGGACGGAACGACGTTGGATTTCCTGTCTTCCCTCTAATGATATAGTGCTTTTAACGAATTAGGCATCGTTACATCCGAAGTAGAATGAGTGAAAGCAGAAACTTATTTGAAAGTTCATTAAGTTTTCTAATTAAATAATTAGAGACCGGCAAAGGATGAAAAAGGCTTTTTGTTTTCTCCAATTCTTTGTAATCAACTTTTCATTTTAGATTTGGAGGTCGAGGGGACCCAGGCCGTCACCCAAAGTCTGAAAATGTTTAGATTAGCCCTATTTTCTGTTTTTTAGTTGGTTGTTAGTCAGTTCCTAACTTGCGACCTTGCCCCCCGCAAAATAAAACCCCTGTGTGCGCCCCTGCAATAATCTTAAAGTAACTAGAGCGATTTCAAACGATCCCATTATAAGTCCCCGTTACAACTCCTCTACTTCCACCACAAATCCCACATTAAAGCAACATTAATTTCTTCTTCTATTCTACTCCGTCCCGATATCCATTACTTGCAAATTATCGAAAGTGTATACTTTGAATATCTTTTATTTTTCTTGATAATCTATATTTCTGCAAAACTTTGCTACCCTAAAGGTTTCATTAATTTCTAAAAATTTGCCTTCTGAATTGTGGTCGGTTACATCCACGGTGGACCACAAGTTACCATACCCTTACACACCTATGGTCTAACGGGTCTGTGTGAGTTCTATCGTTTTTCCTGCAGAGTTGGATACGTCTCCACGTCCTTTGCGACATTTTGCGTAGAATCGCTGATGTTATGGTTGTGAAAGCGGCTCTCACAGCAGCTTGTAGTTCATCATTAGTTGCATTGCGATTTGCAGCCACTTTCTCTTTGATGTTTCCCCACAGGCTGTTTTCCGGTGTAGCCAAATCGGGACTTTGTGGAGGCCATGGTAATGGTGACGGTGATGTTGGGGATCCACGGTCAATCCATCTTCCTGGGAAGTTCTCGTTTAGGAAGTCAAGACAGTTAGCACGAAGTGTGCCGGCGCACCGCTCATGTTGAAACCAAATCCACTCCATTTCAGTCAGTTTGAGTATTAAGCAATTCGTGAATCTACAGTTCAGTTCATGAAAGAAGAGCTTTTGATGACGTAATTTCCTTATAAATTAATGTTTCCAGGACGTAACAGCGCCATCTATTGCTAAAATCCGGAACTGAATCTTTTAAACATTACGAAAACATTCTGATTTTTGTATTTTCTATAAATGCGAATATATAATAATAATTAAAATTGAAATAATTAAAAACGTTCCACACTATTCCCATTGCTTGGCTATGCAAAGTTTTTCTTTCTTTGTCACGCTTATACGATCACAAAACGACACCATGTTCGACTGACTGATCGGAGTTCAAGTTGAGGACGTCATGACTGGTGATGATTCGCAAAATCGATTGTTACGCAATGACCATATATGACAAACCCTTTTGTTTTTTGCAAAATACTACACTCACAACTAAGCTATCTTCAACAGAAAAGCTACTCGTAGCTGCCATCTTACGATCGCTTAAGTCCACGATTCCAAGCGCAAGTGAGAACCTTTTTGTTAGATTCTATTGGCGCGATGTTTTGCTCACCAGTCATTGTTACCAACCGATTGTTACGAAAACTTGGTATTCCAAGTAAGTTATATTTATTAGTTAATAAATAATAACAATAATAATAATAGTTATGCAATACGTAGGAGTACGGTAACTTATGGCTCAACCATATGTTTGTCTAGTATCTTATATTATAAAAACATTATTCTGTCTGTCATAAGACTTTAAGTTTTCCAATTTTGTGACCAAACTATAAGAGATAGATTGGTCACGCAAATGGATAAAATGTAGATCTTTTTAAGACAGACAAAATGCTACAAAAATCTTTCGAAAAAGGTTTTTGGTTTCCAAGATGGCGCCTTTTAAAGGGTCAAATTTTGACTTTTTCTCAATTTAAACGTATAAGTATAAAAGCTAGAAGAGAACATTATATTGAGAAAATGTTGGTATTTGAAAGTTCTATCGAACGATATATCAGTCATTCACAAACGTTTCTGCGTTTGCAAGATACATGCAAAAATATGATTTTTCTCTTTAAATTTTTGGTGTATGGCGCCAACCTGCAACACATCTGAGTTATCCGGAGAAGCCACGACTGGCTGGGAAATCGTCTATTCTCCGACGATCTCAACATTAATTTGCTAAATAAATAAAGTTTGATTTTTAATGCTATATATGCAAGGGTTCCGGAATGAAGCGACGGTACCCGGCTACAGAGCCGTTTCTAGGTGTTCTGCCACCCTAGGCGAGAACTGAAAAATGCCGTCCCCTCCCCCACCCTTATTGACACCACTCAATACAACCGACACTTTAGAATGGCCTGCGAAACAAAAATGTCCTTGTGCACATGTGTGCACAGGACGCAAGAGGGAGGGATGAATCAAATCGCGACATGATCGCGAGATAGCGCACGCACCTCTTTCCAGAATTCTTTGTTTAATAATTAATAATTTCGCTGTTTGATATATATATATATAAAATTAATTTTTTCCGTCCTTCGGCCGCCCTAAAATCTTGCCACCCTAGGCGGCTGCCTAGGCTATTATTATTATATATTATAAAAACGTATATTATAAAAAAGGTTATTCTGTCTGTCATTCTATAAGCAAAATGTTAAATTATAAATTACTAAAACAAGAAGCAAGAAAATCTTTTGGAAAATGATTCAAGAATTTTCACAAAACACGTTATTTATCATGAAGTTTTGTAATAAAACCTAATATGTTTCGTTATCAAAAATGTGTTTGTGTTATCAAACACAAAATATTAACATTTTAGCCATGTATAAACAAACAAAACCCAAAGAAAGGTAAATTTACTGAAGAATTAGAGAATCTATTCATAAAAAATGAAAATATATTAAACAACTGCCCAATTATACTAATTGGCGACATAAATGTAGATCTTTTCAAAATGAATAAAAACAATGCACGTACAGAAATACCTAAAACTCATATGCAATAATGGTTTCAAAAATTGTCTTTACGGAACAACAAGAAACAACTGTACAATTCATGGAAATACGACAACAAATGTAGATCTTATTTTCATAAATAAGCATGATATCGAAACACCAGGAATAATATGTAAAGAACGAATCTCTGATAATAAGAGTTGAAAAGGAGAAAATAACATATCCAAATATAATCTATGAAGAACTAATCAATGATTTAACAAAACAAAATTCATGAAAATCTACATATGTAAAAAGAAAATTCCTGACTCCCTCACTGACTGACTCATAAACGCCCACCCCAAACCCTTGGACCCAGAAAGCTGAAATTTTGCACAGAGGTTCCCTTTATGATGTCGACAAGGAATAAGGCCGGATTTTTCGAAATTCCCATGGGATAGGGAATAATCTGGCAAACTGATCATGAAGTGTTTGACGGCAACTCCAGGTGTGGTGCGCCAACCCTCAATACACCTGAGTTAAGCGGAAAAGGCCACAACTGGCTGCGAAGTCGTATATTCTCGATCTCAATATTAATTTGCTAAATAAATAAAGTCTTTTTTTTAATGCTCTATGCAAGAGTTCCGGAGCGAAGCGAGTTTAAAAATAGTACACTTAAAGATTTAAAAAGATATCAATGATTCGAATTTTTAGTTCTCTCTTGTTACTTTTGAGGTTGTTGAAAAATCTATAATTACAGAATATCAAAGTGATTACAGCATGAGATTTCAAAATAGATAAGTAACAATTAATTCAATAGAATACTGCTGTTTTTTTACTGATACAGATTTTACAAAGTAAATTCTTTCACAGAAAAGAAAGATATTATTTAAAGACAATCCAGATTACAGAAAAAAAGATAAATGTGTAATTATGGATATCTCCTGGTCTAATTACATTAAAACAAATTCCCTTAAAAATCTGAGACATCTATAATGAGAATATTCCACAGTGACTGATACTAGATGATGATCTCCAACTAATGTAAAATACCCTGGTGAGGTTATAATTCTGCATTTCATCCGAAAAAAAACCCTAATAAATCCAGCATTTTCCATCCTCTTTTTTTTTTAATTTGGGTTTTAATAATATTCATAGGCTACTCCTACCCTCAAGTCCAAAATTCCCAGTCTGTCTTCAGTTAACACTAGATCTCCTTTCTATATTCAGGTTATCCAGTCAAACAGCTCATTTATTTTCTTTAGAATGGAGCTGTTTGATTGGTAAGTCTATGGTAAAAGAAAAAGATTATTTTATTGTGAAAATACATATTAATGTTTAGGGATTGTCTTTATTCCTTTTAATTTTCCTTTTTAAAAGTTTTTCCTTTTTAATTGCCAAACGACTAATTTTATCAATATTTCCTATAACAAGACATCCGCAGAAATTCTTGATATTGTAATAATACAATATTAAATGCTTTTGATTTTGTGGAATAATTAATATTGAAAGTATGTACTCAAGTCAGATAATGCGGCGCTCTCAGTGTTTGTAGATTCTAGGGCAACCATAAATTACAGAGATCGTACATAATACAAAGAAACAAAATAGAAATACAGTCACATCCCGCTTTACAGCAATTCGCTTTCCGATACTTCGCTCATACAACTAATTTTCAATTTCCACCATTCTCAGATTTTGCTACAGATGAATCGCAGATATAACATTTTTACGAGCTGAGTCTCTTTGTGTTAAGCGCTGAATTAACTGAAAATTAAACTGTTTTCAACAACGTCATTTTCTTTTTTTTTTTTTTTATTAAAATGTAAAATAACCCTTCAAAGTCCTATGTCGACCTAAGTCCAATTCTCTGATTTTCACTGCATTTATATGACAATTACAATGTAGTACATGAAGCGATAGATAGAAAAAGTCAGTGCTTCCCAATCTAACGATTTTCGCTTTACGACAACGATGTGTCATCTAAACATGTGATAATACTGGGCTGGGCATGTACTTTTCTTCCATTTGTATCTCCTCCGTAATGGAAGGAGCAGCTGTACTTTCTATAGCACAAAGTTTGCTGGTGACAGGAGGATAAGGATAGTAAGAGGGTTAGCCGTTTAGCCACTTAGACCACAAAGTTGGGTCCATTGTGTCCCCTCAAATAAACCATTGATTAAATCAAAAATGACAGGAATGTTGGTGACAGGAGATTTACATGCAAAGAATCAATAGCACTACGCGTTTATGGAATCAGAAGAAAATACAGTGGAAAAGCAGCTAACGAGGAAAATAACAATAGAATTCTCCCTGAAATCCAGTTTGCCAGGACAGAGTTGAGATGATTATTTATATTGGGTTATCTAATATTAGAAAAGACTACTTGATTTTAATTATAATTAAGCTCGCGCAGATACTAAAATGATTTTATTGCACTACTGTTTCGATGTCTTCTTATGCTTCTTGAAATTAATTTTCATTTGTTTTCTTTGCTTAAAATTGTGAAAACGTCGAAAATGAAATTGTGACATCCCGCTTAGAAAATACAATATACAAAATTTCCATCAAAAAATATTAATTAAACTAGCGGTGCCCCGCGGTTTCACCCGCGTTAAATTAAATATCTGTTTCGTACACATTATGAGTACATACCTAAATGCATCGCATTAACTATAAATACCATCTGGAAATTATGTGGAAACATAAAAGGACCAATCACTAAAAAAAAAACCGACTTGACAGAAAGTGTCTTCAGTTTGGTGGCTATATACCAAGAAATAATAAAATAGATAATGAAGTTTTTTACGAATACGATATATTTTAAATTATTTAATGAAAATTTACAACACTTCATTGTAGACGATATTTTTAGTTTTTTCTCCTTGTCTATAATATATTGTTACATATTCATAATACGGTCGTTGCAACCTATTAAAAAAAAACTACCTACAAATTGATTTTATTAAACGTAAAAACTAAAATTTATATATATTAAGTCAAACGTACGCTTACCTATTACAGTTAGTATCTATTATATAGGAACGCATAGAATTATTCAATGAAATTAACCAAGCACATCCACAAAAATTAGTTCGTTGAAGCAAAACTGTTGCTTAAGAGGCCAATCATATGACTGAGCCATACGGCGTTGAATTTAAACCTTTATTTAAATATTTTTAATTACTTAATTAAATTATTATCTTTATTGACTATTTTATTGTATTAATTTCATTATATCATACTATGTCCTTGTTATTATGCATAATTATAATTGTAACTTATTTTATATTGTTTTTTGACTCATGCTTCCTTCACTTTCCCCCTATTAATAGTGTGTTGGACCTCTTTTTTGAATCTCAGATTGCCAGATTAGTTTATGTTTATGTTTACTGCTCCGCTCCTATTGATCATAGCGTGATGTTATATAGCCTATGACCTTTCTCAATAAGCAGGCTCTCTAATGCAAAAGAATTTTTCAAATCGGACTGGTAGTTCCTGAGATTAGCGCGTTCAAACACGCAAAATTTTCTGCTTTATAATAGTAGTATAGATAAAGGAGCTGTTCGACTGGAAAGATTACGAAAAAAAAGATTTTTTTATTGTGAAAATACTTACTAATGTTTATGACTTGTCTTTTAAAAGTTTAATCTTTTATTAATTTTCAAACAACTAATTCTCAATATTTCCTACAGCAACATCATTGCAGAAATTATTAAAATGTTATAATAATACAATATTATATGCTTCTTTATTATGAAGAATTATTTTTATTGAAAATGTAGTCTAACATTTACTTAAATCAGCTAATGCGCCATCCTCATTATTACTGGAAGCTGGAGCAAGTATCAATTATAGCGCTCTTACTTAGATTTTCCACAATGCACTCGGTCCGAGATCCTTGATTTTCACTGCGCATATATGAGGATTCAACTATATTAAGAAACATATCGAAAAGACAAATCGACCCATATAATAAGCATTATAATCTAACGATTTTCGCTTTAAGATGCCGATCTATCAAATCAAATCAAATCAACTATTAGAAAGCGAGCAATTCTTGTAAATTTTATCTTGAAAACGGACTTAAGGATTTTGATGAAATAGGATGAATCTACCATTTTCGGATGCGACAAAGCGATTTAGCTAGGTCTCGACTTCGGGAAAACTCATTTAAGGGGTAAATGATTGACCTGGTGCCAGGTTACTGTCTACAGTGTTCTTACTTTATTTTTGTTTTATTTTATTCTTAATAAATTCGTGTTCTGTGTTTTCTTACAATTTTACTTAATAATAATTTTTGAAACTTTATCCTTTCAACGTTGCCTGTACGCGAAGCTGTCCATTATCCCCCAAACGGTGTTAAATAACCAGATGATTGTCTACAGTGTTCTTACTTTATTTTCGTTTTATTTTAACGAGCAAAGCTCAGTCTTACAGCACTCATCTAAACATGACGTAATATTGGGGTGGACATTCCATTTGTATCTCCTCTGTAATAAAGGGGCAGCTCAATGGGAAATATTATGATAGTCGTCGAAGTCATTCAACCAAAAACAAAAAGAAGCATTTCGTATCCTTTCTTGGATGGAGGGAGCGGGGGATAATAGAACTCTCCCTGAAAATGAATTTCACAGGAAGGAGTTAAGATGATTATTTATGTTGGGTTATCTAAGACTAGGAGAAGTTATTAGAATAATTAAAAGTAATAGCCTAATTATAATGACGAAGAACAACCGACGTATATCATTGTCATCTTGTATCGAAGAGAAAATCAAGAAAATTTGAGACCAATGTTCAAACTGACATCTCAAGACAGCCTGTTTCAAGCTAACTTGGCGATCATCAGTTGAGAGTAGTCAGAATGAATAAACAGGTCTCGGAAGGGAATTGACGTGGCAATGGGAAGACTAATGGAACCTCCACAAATCTAAACTAAAAACAATAATACACATTAAAAATAAAGAAAAAGAAAAGCGGGCCAGCCTCAATGCATTTCTAATGCGCATTTAAATGAATAAAATGCGCCTAAAAATGCATAAACACATTAATTACGAAAATCAAGAAAAAAATTACTTTTCTTAAGTAACTGATTTATATAAGTAGAGGTTCTTAGTTAATTAAAGCTTCTATAATAATAGATTCAAGAAAAAAAAGTAGCTTTTACTTTAAGACTTACATGGGTGAATCTACAGAAAACCTGCAATTTCGGTCAAAAATTTTCGAGATTTTAAATTACAAGATTTTCTTTTCAAAAAAATTGAGATGATTGCTTTTGACGTTCTTACATCCATGATATATGTTGTCCAGGTCAACGCATTTTGGTTATTTAAAAAAAAAAATTATGGTAGGCTATGTCCACAGAAGTGACTTGTGTTGATAACGATGTCGAATTTTAATATAAATTATATTTGAAATAGTGAATTTACGTGGGAAAAACTATGAAATAAATAAATAGAAGACTATAATTTATGAATTAAAAAAACTTTTTATCAAAAGAGGAAATCATGTACAATTAAAATGAATCAGACTGTCAATCTTAAACGTCTATAAAAATGTAAATATATAATTACATACATTATATATTATATTATATATACATTATATATTATATTATATATACATTATATAATTATAAATAACCTTATTGGCATTTAACAAAGACTGGAAGTGAAACACAAGTCTTAATGAAAAACATAGTATCCGCTATTGTTGATGATCATCACTTCCATGGACCTCAAATGTCCACGGAAGTGATGTCCATGGAAGTGACGAATACTTATGTTTCTTGACCCATGCGCTCTTCATTTTGAGGTTAGGAACACGTGTCATTCAGAAAATGAAGTTTACAATATTTCAATTATCATGCCTAGAAATAATCATTTTTCCATAGAAAAATCAGGTTCTAAACAAGACCACAGAAGTGATGGGATGAGCTTTGCAAATTACGAAAAATGAATCAAAAGATAATATTTTCCTGACAAAATTGCGACTCAGATGAATAAAATCACTTCCCAATCCCAAATCGCCGTATAAACTTTTATTTTTAAGTGAAATGGAAGACAACTATCGCATCGGGTGGATTTTTAGAAAGTTCAGGAATGTCCACAAAAGCGATGGCTAAACCTTGTGACAAGACTTGAGGTTGCAAAAAAAATTTACTGATAATTCGAAAAAAAATTTCACTCAATATTATGTTAAATTTATTTATTTTCTTATTTCACAATATATAAATTATTTGAAAAATATTAAAAAATAAAGCAGTTTGGATCTTTAGAAGCTATCCAACTGTAGCTTGTGACAGTCCACGGAAGTGACGAATCACCTTCTGTGGACAACTTTTTTTTTGGAAATTCCATAAAATTAAAAAAAAAAAAATTATACTAAACTATAGTATATTTTGTACTTCAATGTCTGATTTTAAAAAATGACAAATATTTTCAATCATTTTCAATTTATTGCTCTGTAACACGAATTACAGGTTTTCCGTAGATTCACCCACATGCAACATTTTGAATAAACACAGTGATTTGGAATAAAAATTAAGGCATTTCTTCATTAAATAACCTAGAGATAAATTCTACAATTTTTTTTGTCTCTATGATGAGGTTACTAAATTACAGAAACAAGCCAAAGAAAAAAAAAAAGTTAAATGTTAGTTGTGCAGTCACTAGAGAAAGCAATAATTTTAAGAGGGATAAAACCATTCTTTTACTATTTGAGCGGAAAACGTTTGCTTGGAAATATATAAAATAATATAAGACAATCATAAGTCTCTCTCCAGTTCTATCATCTCTTAGATAAGCATTAAACTGCAGATTGATACTTTTTTGTTATTTTTAACCAGTTTATGAGAGAATTCAATGTTCATTCAACTAAACGAAATTTTCATTTCACTTTGCAGGACACGCAAAGATTGCTTTAAAAAGAAATCAAATATCTTCTGTTAAGCAATTTCTTTCAAATAGACAAAGTTTATTTAATATGGAGGTTTTCCAGATCCTGTGTTCTCATAATTAACAGCTAAGTTTCGGAAATAGTAATCAATCAGCGTTCTGCGGTCTAAAAAATTGCAATTCCACGAAAGGAAACCAACAATACATTGTTTTGGAACTAAAACTTTCGGATACAACTTTAAATTCCTGACTTACTAACGAAGAAAGAAATTATTAGTGTTTTACTGCTCACTGATTCGACTCCTGCTTGCTAAATGTATTTTAAAATTAATCTCATTTTATTTTGCATTGAGAAAGAAATTATCGACGCCGACAGAAAAAGAAAGAAACAACGGATTTTTTTTCTTTTTTTTTCAGTTCGATCTCCGAGGCAGAGCCGTTTCTAGGTGTTCTGCCACCCTAGGCGAGAACTGAAAAATGCCGCCCCCTCCCTTTCAAATGCCGCCCCCAACAAAAAAATCTTCAATTGAACAACCAAAAAAAAACGCAATCCTATTTTAACAACCAAAAAAAAAACGGAATCCGTCCTTCGGCCGACCTAAAATCTTGCCGCCCTAGGCGGCTGCCTAGTCTTGCCTAATGGTAGAAACGGCCCTGCTCCGAGCACAGAGGTACGCATTCTATGGAAATCTGGAGTTCCATTAAATAACCTAGGGAAAGATACTGAGGTGGTTTCCCGTTGCCGTCCTCAGGAAGCCTTTAGGGAATGGCTTCAGACCCGAAGAGAAAAAGAAAAAGAGGCTGACAAAACTAGAAAAGGAAATTAAACATCCATGCCGCTATCGGGATTCGAACCCAGGTTCCGACACATTTGCCTCGTGGGAGGCCGCCGGAACGGATCACAGAATAAAACGAAAAAAGAAATTGAAAATTTGAAACTCAGTAATCTGCCCATTCAAAGACAGGATAATTTTATGTTTGCTGCTTTTAAAAATTTTGTTAAGTTATTAAGAAGTTTCGGCCACCCGAATGTGCTAGAGGACACTGTTTGACAGCACATTAGTTGCATAGTGTGAGCCATCGTCATTTGAGACGTTGACTTCGTATCTCAAAGCCATCATCTACGAGACCCCCGTTGCCTCTGACGCTGATCCCGTCGCAAAAATCTCTGTGGAAGCTGGATGTGTCCGCGAAAGGCCTCGCATTTTTGCACATTTTCGGCAATCCATGCATCGACGCTGTGAGGCGTGTATTACTGCTGGCGGAAAACTTTGAACACCTACTGTGAACCTGTAATTGTACACGTTACTATCATACTGTGAACATAGGCTAATAAATATGTTGTTGTTGTTGTCTTTTATTTCTGAACCTTAATGTACCTTCTAGCACATTCGGATGGAGTTTACGGACATAAACACTATGAATACGGTTTGTTTTTGTATTCCTGACCTACCTTTAAAGTTTCTACAGGGAATTTTGAATCATCCTGTATAAGTTCTACATATATACTAGCGGAAAATGAAAATCTGAACACCCTGAAACCATGGTCCTAGGAGAATTTTATTCACACATTCTACAGGTCGTACACTGTACATGATCATGCGCACTGGGTAATACGCCTATGTACAGAGGCTACAGTGTGTGTCAAAAGACCATGTCAGTACTCTGTGTACCCTCCTCCAGCAGCAATGCAGGCCTCACTCTCGCATGGAGACGATCGTAAAGGTGCCGAAAGTCATCTTGGGGAATGGAGATCCACTCACATTCCACCTGGTGGTGCAGTTGGTGAAGGTTATCGTCGGTATTGCAGACCGGGTAAGACATGCTCAATGGGGGACAGATCTGGTGATCGTGCTGGTCAGGGGAGTTGACGAACGCCTTGGAGAGCTCGTTGGGTTGCACTAGCGGTATGAGGGCGGGCATTATCCTGTTGGAAGAGCACGTTGCCCTGATGTTAACTCAGGCAACAGAACGGGTTGGATGTAGCTGCACTGCTCAATGTTCCCTGTAGGACAACAAAAGCGAATGATCATTGTAGGCTAGGGCTCCCTACACTATGATGCGAGGCGTTGGTCCTATATGTCGCTGCCGTACACACTGTGGGAGATACCTCTCACCTGGTCGATTCCGCACGCGCAAACGACCATCACTAGTGGCGAGGCAGAAGCTGCTCTCATCACAAAACACAACGCTGCGCCATTCATCCTCCAGGTGCTTCTTTCGCGACAACACTGGAGGTGGCCTGCACGGTGGCGATGCGTGAGGAGAAATCTGGCGAGCGGCACACGTGATCGTTACAGATGGTCCTAGCTGACACGCCGGTTGCGAGACTATCCTAATCTGTGCTGCTGTCGCCCCACGATCGGCGATGGCCGCTCATATGATTCTGGCGTGCAACCGTGTGCCGCTGCCTGACGAGCATCAGCCTGACAAGCATCTACATCCACTGGTGGCAATTCTTATGCTGACATCCTTCCAGGCGATCGACTCCTGCCAGCCTCCAGGTTTTTCTTCTACCTGCGTAGCTCTTCCCGCTCTCGGGGATCGGCTTGCTTCCCCACTGCTCTTGTCTCTCCTGTCTCTTGCCATGTTACTCGCGATTTTATTGCTAAGATCCATTTAGTTGGGTAACAGCTAATGGTATTTCTTTCTGTTTCCTTTCCTGTTTGAGATCCTTTGTGCTTCAGGCTAGGTACCACTAAAAGATAAACTTCACTATTGCAACAATAAGTGAAAAATTTACTTTCCTTGATTCTCCTCCATCTTTCAACCTTGGAACCTTCTAAGGGCCTTACTTCTTCCTAACTTGCTTAGATTTTTTTTCACACTTATTTTTTCAATCAGATTAAATGCATTCTTCAATGGCATGAGCTTCAATCCTGGTCTCTCCAATCTTTCTTAATCTTCTTCTATATCAGATATTCCAGCGTACTAGGAATTTTGTTGGTCTTCTTGGCCGCTATTCCTCCCCCCACCCTAGTTATCATGGCTGATTAACCACAGGGGCAAAAAGGCGAAGCTTGGCTCTCTTGAACTACATAAAACTCGTGGAACCTCCATCATCAACAAAAAACACACAAGAAACAAACCCTCCTAATAGAACGGGAGAAAACCAGGTACAAGAGACCAAACTTCAGATACCAACCACGCAAGTATCATCTGACTCTGATACTGGAGAGCCCTGCAGCGACATAGACAGTAGCGAAGGTCTCGCTATGAAAACTTACACCATCCTACGCCAGGCACTTCTGTAGAAACTACTGTACAGAAACCTGGTAACACGGTACCCGCCACCCAGCATGTGAACTTCGAACAACACAACAGTAGGCACAGATCAGCACACAAGACAAAGCCTATCTGGACTTGACTCCGAGGAGGTCCTGACTCCTATTAATCATTGTGCAAATGGTGATGAGTAGAGGCGTCAAGTCAGCAACAGCAATGCTTCAAAATTACCTTCTAGGACATTCGCAAAGAAACATCCCCTCCGAATGCCAATCATTGAATCTATTCTTCACATCTTAAATGAACATGGGAATGAATTCCAGTTTTTTTATTATGTTAAATATATAATTTTAATAATACTAAATAAAATTGTTTTAAAGTCAAGTATACATTTTCGACTTTTTAATCTTTAAAGTTAATCGTTTAAAGTTAATTAAAGTTGATCAGGATATCAGCACTTTTTTAGAAGCTTGCTTGTCTCATGTTATTTGCAGAAAAATCAGTTTCGTCTTTTTTTTTAGACTTCTAATATCTTAATCTTCATATCTAGAATGCATTGCATTCAGAAAAGAGTGATGTAAAAGTTATCACACTATCAGTTGTTATTCTTTACGTTTTATTAATGAAAAAGTAGTCTGTATGTTCATAAAACCACGGCCAAAAATCTATTGTGGTAAGATCAGCTGATTAAACGAATTATTCGTAGCATAAATAGTAACATATTTTACAACCTGAATAAATGTTCTACAATGTACATCAATTCATTAACAGAATGCATAAATAGAAAGCTCTTGCACGATATTGTATCTAAAACTAAAATTATAATACCGTAAACTGTCACTGTTGGAGATTTCTTACAAAAAAGTTAATTGAATAATGTAAAGATTTTTATAGTAGTAGTAATTTTTATATTCATATTCATTTATTCCATTTATCCTTATATTTTTAGTGTTTTGTATTAATCATCGTTTAATCTATTGTACATTTCAAATCTGCCGTTAACCGTCAATTCTGTTTGTTTATTTTTAAATTCTTTCCGTTGGTGTGCTTCCCATGATTCATTTATAGTTTAAAGTTTCAGTTAAAAGGCGGTTGATAACCACTTGTATTTAAACCCCCCTCCCAATCAATTTGTAAAGCACACCAACCAATAGCAATCCATGTACATAATTTAATTCACTGACTCAAAGAATAAAGAAAGTTCAGTCACAGCTCTCACTTGCTTCAGTCTAATTCTCATTCTACGAACCAGAGACTAAAACAATCACCACAATAACAAAGCCAATCGAAAGCATGATTAAAGTATGCGGGGCAATGTTGATAAGAGAGATGTAGGCTCTCATCACTACTTTGCTAAGAGGCAAGTCCTGATTTAAATCTTTGGAAAGAATTCTCCATCATAGCTGGAGTCAAACTCACATCCATACACAATCATTTACATCAACTGAACTATCTGGCTAAAAGAAATCATACACACAGCCATACTCCCCTTTGCGACAAGTTGCTTTCCGACGCCTTGCTCATACGACAGTTTTCAATATTCCCCAATTTTACAGTGATTCATCTATATACTTTGAAGACATGATAGTCCTGCTGCCCAGTTTCCTTACTAACACGGAACGCATTGAATCTGTTTGTGTTAAGGCTGTAATATTAAACTGTTTTATAACTTTCATTTTCTTTTTTTTTTCTTGCAATATATTGCACTATATTTTCTTGCAATCTTTTTTTCTTGAAAATAAGTTGAAGATGAATTTTAAGAGTACGGCGGAGTTTGTTTGTGTATATTATTTAATTTAATTAAAATTGCTTATTAGGGGATTATTGTTCACATTCTCGAAGCAGAGAAACAAACAAAAAACATTGGATGAATTCTTCCAACTCCATTGCTTAAACTCTATATGGTAATATCCTTATAATTCATCGAAACAATCGATCTTTTGAATCTAGACTGCGATATTAAGAGGAATCAGTGCCTTCGGATTAGGTTACTGTGATGGCCTTACTGGTATTGTCTCGTCTGCAAATAACAAAGTTCAGTTGACACAGCTTAATCCCTGAATCAAAGTACCGAATAAATGAGGATATTCACGACGTGAACACTGGCTGGTAAACTTCTGTTTATTTATAAAGATTCAGATCTTGATAGAATTTGAAAAGAATCATTTGGGGGAATATTTTAGAAAAATTAGAATACTTTAGAAATATTGATATAGAAAGACTGAATAAATTCTAGTTTAGATCTTTTAAAATAAAGCTCAAAACTTTAGATTTAAAGCAAAAATATATAAATTTACTCTAAAAATTACACTTTAAGGATTTTCTCCAAAATTTAGAAATACAAAAGAAAGTTAACGAGAATGAAGTTTTTTACTACTTTGATTTTACTTTGAATTCCATTGTTTTAAAAAGGAATTAAAAAAGTAATGTTTTTGTTCGATTGTTTTCTGGCCAAGCCCTATCTTTGCTTTGTCTATTAGTGCTCTTGGTTATCATAATACAAAAGTAACTCAGAGCTTAACAGACAAACGATACAGGAAAAAAATAAAACATTTCCTTGGTTTTCTTTTTTTCTTTCTTTATTTTTTTTTTGGTTCTGATGATGAGTATTATTAATTCAGTTTTTTCCTGTAAAGCGCAGTTGGGGGATTGAGGAAAACAACAGGCAGCTATACTACTCGGAGGAAAAAAATGAACAATTTTACCATCGTTGTCTATTATTCTTTTTGGGTTTTTTTTTTTCTGACTTGTGAGATTAAGGGTTTGGGAGAAACAAAGTGTGACAGAGAAAAATGATAGATATCAGAAATAGGGAAAGAAAATTTTGAAAATATCATCAGTATCAAAGACAGAAATTTATTTATTTATTTGTCATAACTTGATTTTTTGAGAAAAAAAGGATGATTGAAACGGAAGCTATCGCACAGACTGAAAGAAGTGGGCGACAGAAAAAAAATTTAATTCTTCTCAATTTATTATGGACGAACTTTTTTTTATCAAAAACTTTGACGAACCGTTTGATATGAAAATGATAACTCAAGCTTCAATTGGGAGTAGATCGACAGATACACGTGAGAAGAACAAGAAATAACTTACCTTTTTTTTGTAAGCCCATATTTTTTATCATAATTATTTTATTTCCATTGCTTTAGGAATAACAGCTTAATTTAAGGATAGGAGGACATTAAGCAGATAAGACAGATAGAAAAATAATCAACTTTCGTGTTTAGTTATTAGAAAACAAACAATATTGGTCGTAAACATTTACTTTTTCCAAATAAATCTTTTTTTTTTGGGGGGGGGGGGGAGAAGGAAGAAACGAGCCGACTAGAAACAGCATTCCTGCAATTATCTCTTGAAGAGTATAAATATTACAGTTAATATTACCCAATTTAACTATGACAAATTTTTCGAGATTCTTGAGAGGAAACAATGAACGGAAATTTGCTTTTTATTTAAGTTATCTAGAGAAGTATTTAATTATGTTCAGCTTATTAGGATTATACAAAAATAAGTCAAATAAAAAGTATTTAAAATCGGTTACATTAACAGGAAAGTTTTTATAAATAAAAGCAGAAAGAAATTCATGTAAAAATCTCTACAATTATATTGAATGGTATTTTTACAATTACACCAGAAATTTTCCGCTTTCACCTGAAAAGATTTTTTATTATTTCGAATATTTTTTTTTCTTTTTAAAGATATTTAAAACTACAGAATTTTATTAACGGCCAAAGGAGCTAACTACATTACTTTATCCAGTTTTGAATTTTACTGCTTTTTACTTAATGGAAATTGTGGTCAAAAGACAGCGGGAAGATAAACGATTGGGTAACCACATCAAGGCTTTGCCATAAATTACGCAACGATGTTATTGGTATTTTGTCGCTCATTGTAAAGGATGGATATCAGATTACTCTCGCCTCTCACTTATAGTTAAATTAACAGTTAACGAGATTTTTCAGCTTTCAAAGAAAGAGAAATAAAGAATTTCCCACCACAAGGTTATTTAGTTAATATTGAAGGAAAAACAGAAGCAGAAAGGAAGGTGAAATTACTTGTAATAATTAGCCAAAGCAAAGAGAGTTAAAGTGGCCCCTATAGGCAAAATTTGAAAAGTAAGTGCCATTCAGTGATTTCGAATTTCCCAACATGAGATTTCGGCCTTCTGCAACAAACTCCTATGAAGAATGCAGAGTAAGAAGCTTTACAAATTATCTTGATAAACGAACTACACTCACGTGCAACTAATTCGACTCACCCCTTCAGAGCACACAAAAAGGCGTATGTTTTTTAAATGGCTTAACCGATTTTCAAAAAACATTTTTTTTTTAAAGTCTAATGTTTTTACTTTACAATTACACCATTGTCATTAAAATCTGTACAATATTTTGTTTTATAATGCACTTTGAATGAAAACGCAAGCAAAATGCATGCATAGGAAAAAAAATTGTGGATACTAAAAATTAAATTACAACAAAAAATTCAAGCAAAACAAGGAAACTTTTATTAATCAATACTTGGTATTGCCTCCCCTTGCCTGTACGACGGCTTGCATGCGGTTCCTCATAGACCCTATTAAGGTTTTGACAAAATCTTGGGGGATCCCATTCCACTCCTCCTCCAGAGCAATCTTGAGCTCTTTGATATTAGACGGTGCCGCATTTCTGGCTCGGACCCTCCGTTTGAGCTCGTCCCACAAATGCTCAATCGGATTCATGTCGGGACTGAGGGCTGGCCACTCCAACGTCTCGAGACCAACCTCCTCCATGAATTGCCGAGTGGTGCGTGCTGAATGACACCGGGCATTGTCATGCACCAACATGAAGTCTTCCCCGATATATCCTGCGTAGGGCACAACATGATCCAGGAGAATGTCCTCAATGTATCGTCGAGCAGTCAGACCCCCCCCCCCTCCGGCCTCCACCAGATATGAAAACAAGATCTGTTTTTCCCTCAAGGGATATGCCAGCCCACATCATGCAGGAACCGCCGCCGTACGAGACTGTTTCAGCAAAACAGCACTGTGAAAATCGCTCTCCTGGACGCCGGTAGACCCGGCCTCTCCTATCATTACCATGGAGACACATTCTGCTCTCATCAGTAAATAGGACGGACCGCCATTGCTCGCTGCTCCAATTGACGTGTTCCCAAGCAAATTCGAGTCGTGCTGTGCGGTGACTTACGGTCAATTTTGGGCCTGTAGCGGGCTGTCTTGGAGTGAGGTTGGCTTCCTTCAAGCGTCTTCTGACTGTCTATAGACTAACAGCTACTCCACGAACTTGTCTCAACTCCTGTTGCAGATCGACGCTCGTGAGATGGCGATTTCACAGTGAAATTGAAACCATAAAGCGATCGTCCCTCTCAGATGTGCATCGGTGCCGTCCAGTATGTGGTCTCCGAGTGAAGGTACCAGTTTCCTGAAACCTTCTTCATACTCTTGAGACAGCAGATTGTCTCAAGTTTAGGTGACGAGCGACTTCTCGTTGACTGTGGCCTGCTTGTAACAAAGCAACAACTTGTGCGGCGTCTTCTGGCGTAGTATCCATGGGTTTGTGAAAACAATGAATTATACTTGCAGAGATGTGTACAGATGAACGTCTGATAAGCGACTGATTAGAAATATCGGTCCACGTGGGATTTTATAGGGGAGTGCGGCGCGACACTCGTGGTTTCCGTTAAGACTGCATTTTGCTACGCTTACGTTCAGATCACATTCATTTGGAAAATATTGTACAGATTTTAATGATAATGGTCTCATTGTAAAGTAAAAATATTAGGCTTTCAAAAAAAATGTTTTTTGAAAATCGGTTAAGCCATTTAAAAGATATACGTCTTTTTGTGCGCTCTGAAGGGGTGAGTCGATTTAGTTGCACGGCAGTGTATTTCCGAATTAGTAGGAACGAGGAAACATAAATTTTTGAGAGCTACATATCATCAACACTGGATTTTTAATTGAACCAAAATATTTCTTTAGCTTTAAGATGTCAAAGTCTTTTCAATTGTTAAATATGTAGATTTATCTTGAAGAATATTCAAATAGCGACCGAAAATACCCTGGTGGTCAGTTGAATTAATGGATAATCTATAGAGTCCAATTTACTTTTGAAAAATATCATACGCCACTGTTACTAGCTAAATCTGCTCAAAAAGTATTATAAGGGAAAACTATCAATATGCTTTTCAGAATTTTATTCAGCTATAAGTTTATCGATAAGTTTATCGGGTTTCTTTCCCGGGAGTTAAAGACGGACGAGAGTCAGACTTCGCCCGACCTCTTTTAGTCACGGAGCCTTACCCTCGCAACCCCAAGGTCCCCTAAAAGGCCATTAGTAAATCTCCTTCTTATAAATGGTTCGTCTCATCACTTAATATGTGATCGCGTTTTTCGGTATAAATAAGGCAGAACAGCCCTTCTAGAATATGTTAGGAGTTCAAAAAAAAAATCACCATAAGGGGAAAGCTAGTTTTGGCAGTTGGCTCTACGCGTGCTGGATCGAGCATCTCAAACGGCTGTTACCCTGGGCTTTTGACGCACCATAGCTTGAAGCGTAAATTAAGAGTGGCACGGGAATTAAAAATAAAAAAAAACTCCACAAATTTCAAGTGATTGGCCATCTATTAGAAGAAAAGTGCTTGTGGATCCGAGGGATCACAACAGAATGATGATAAGATAACCGACAGACCACAACCAAGCAAATCAGAATTAATAGTAATATGTAAAACATCATCTCCGAAAGCACCACTCGTAGAGTACCTTCTCTCGAAAGGGTTAATAGCC
This sequence comes from Thereuonema tuberculata, assembly GCA_023159025.1. Taxonomy (NCBI): domain Eukaryota; kingdom Metazoa; phylum Arthropoda; class Chilopoda; order Scutigeromorpha; family Scutigeridae; genus Thereuonema; species Thereuonema tuberculata. The sequence continues at coordinate 69,186,526 of JAFIDM010009631.1, read as the reverse complement.
TTCGACCACGTCGACCACCAATGCTGTGTCGAACAAGAAGATAGCGCGCGTCCTGTGGCCACCTGAGCAGCAACACTGGATGACTGGATAAAAAGGTGCTTGCTCTAGAAAGCAGGTTTCCTTTTGCATCAAAAAGATGATCAAAATAACAATTGGCGAAAAAATATGAGCCAATGAACCCCTCGCATCTGGTGTCAACAGCATAAGCTGATAAGCTGATGTGAGTGGAGAATGGTGTTTTACTGCTACCCTTTAAGGCCCCAGATACCCATAAATTTAAGTCTAACTCCCTATCGTATCTGAATATCGTTGACCAAGTGCATATTGGCCACAATTTATCCTTAGGCAGATGGAAATTTCCAGCAGGATAATGTAATCGTATTTTCTCAAAATGAAATGAGGTTTCAGGAATATTACAACGAGTTTTCGTTGCTTCGATGGTCTGCACAGTCCCCGGATTTCAACCCTGTTGAACATATTTGGGATGAGATAAACAAGGCTGTTCGTCTCAAGAATGTGCCCCCGTCCAATTTGCGTCAACAGCGACAGTCATGTCTAATGGTAAAACACACTTGCACCAAGGTCTCCAGCATCTTGAAGAATCCATGCCAAGAAAATTCAGGCTATTTTAAAGACCAAGGCTCAATACGCTACTAAGTGTATCTCATATAATGGTATCTCAGTGTATGAATCAATCAATAATTTAACAAAAATTTCATCACCATTGACTTGATAAGGCTGCCTCTCGACAGCGAAACGTCGTTGTATTTCAATTCATGTCTATAAATTATTTTGTTTAATCATGTGTATGGCTTATTTATTGTATTCAATGATATTCAGTGCACGTAAATTCATCGTATTAACAATTTCATCAATTCAATAAAATTCATTTTTTTAAAGCTTTAATAGAAAACAACCAATAAAGAACTTTATAATTGAAATATGTATACGAAATGGAAAAATAAACTATATAATTTACTTAAACATGTTTTAATAGACTGAAAATTAAAAGCTTGATTCAAGTTTTCTTTTGTACAATTGTGTTAAATCTAGTATCCCAGATGTGTAGTAAAGTAAATGACATTTTATGTGTAGAAAAATATTCTATTAAGAATAGGGTTCGTTTGCAGTGAGGTATAGTGAGTGAGGCATAGAGGGCTGTAGACTGGCAACGATTCGTGTTCAGTGACGAATCCAAGTTTGTATGGACGCAGATAACCACCATACTCGAGTATGGAGAAGTACTGGGAAGAGCACAATTCCGAACCTCACTTTTCAGGGTACATCCCAGGAATGGAGTGCGAAGTCATTTCCTTTGATTCTCGGTCTCCGCTGGTAATGATCAGGGGAATATCGATGGTGCAGCGATACATTCAGGATATTCTGCGGCCTCGCGTGTTTCCCTTCATGGAGTGGTTACAGCGGTTTATTTTCCAACAACATAATGCCTGCCCACATACAGCACTGGTTTTCGTGGACTGCCTCTGTAATGTCGACACGCTTCCTTGGCCGCAAGATAGCATTAGACGTCTGTATGACTCCATACCAAGCCGTACAGCCCATGTATCCACGCTAGGTACCCACGCTAGGTCTTAATACTAAAGGGACTATTGATCTGTAGTGTTTTTCACGAATAAACGACCCATTTCCTGTGATATTGTAATCAGTTATTTGCATCATCATTCTCATTGCCTATCCTAAGTGTCATTCCATTTTGACTACTACTTCTGGGTGCGCTAAATTGTTTGACAATGAGTGTACTTGTAGATACTTGATATTCCTTAGAATATGCAAACATTGGTGAAAAAAAAAATGGCGCGTGATTCAACTCTCTATCTGCTATTAGCTGTAATTTTGTTGTTAACAAATAAGTATAACAACAAAAACAAACCAATTAAGAATTAAAGAAATAGGTTAATTCTGTAAAAGCGGTAATGCTGCATTGTTAATGCAATATTAATTCTTTCTTTTACATCTCCTTTTCGTATGAATTTACATTTTTTTTTTTGGCAAATTAATGTTTCTACTGAGAAACATTAAAGTAATGTTTGATATTAAATTATTAATTTTTGATTTTAATTTAATATTAACTATGAAATAATATTAAATAAATTTCTTAGCTTTGCCAAATTATCAGTTAAACATACTGGAAAAAGTAAAAAAAAAAAATATTGATAATATTCTGTTTAATTTCGATCAATATCTTGAATAATTTCTTCCAGATAAGATCACTTGAAAAGCCAGTATTCAGATCAATTACCTACCATAATCCAATAAGCCAATTAATGAAGCTCAAAAATCCAGCGACATCCTAAAAAGCAATTCAAACCTGAGATTTACAGAATGAAATATTTATTTAATGGTTTCAAAGGTAAAACTTTGAACCAATGAAATCTAAAAAAAAAAAAAAATAAGTAAATAAATAAACTTAAAAACTCTCGATGAAAACTATATCAGTGAAAATTAAAAAAAAAAAAAACGAATAATAAATTTATTTAGAAAAATATGAAAAATCATCTTCTTTTAGATAAAAATTACATCAGCCACCGCACTTGATTAAAAAATGGAAAAATCATCTTGTTCTTCTTCATTACTATTTTCTAACTTTCGATAGGGAGGGTATGAAGGTCAACATTACATATAAACTAAATTACGATGGATGCGCCACTTCTAAAGGCATTTGAAAGCTATTATCAGCTGAAAGAAAAAAGGCAAACACACAAGAAAGGAAGTAAACATCCATGCCGGTACCGGGATTCGAACCCAGCTTCAAGCATATCAGCCTTGTGCCTTGACTGTGCCTGAATGGCTATGAAACATGATATCGTTACCCAAATGCTCCATTGAAATATCCTAAAAACTTAAAAACAGGTTTATTCAATTTATATTTATTATTTAGATTGATAGGTTTTCTTTTTGTCTCCTTATCTATTATTCGGATATGCGCCAAAATCAATAATTTTCCTTGTAAAATCAAATAACTGCTTTTAAAATTGAAGCTTAGTTAGATATGTACTTTTTGAATTACAGCGATTAATGTGAGATAAGAACAACATATTTTGACTGTCTTTTAACCTTACCACCTTACCTATTAGTTTTATATGCAACAAAATCAATAGGAATCTTTCTTGTTCCAACCTACACCTGCCTCTAAAAGTTTAGCTTTCTAAAATTTAGGTTTCTAAGTTTCGTAAAGAACATAGGCATTTTCTTCACACGTTTTCTTAACCGGCATTATCAGACCAAAGCTATATCATACTGGTGATTAAAAACAAAATAATAAAGAAATATCAGCTTATAAGCATAAGCCAGCGGTTCAGTCCAAAACACAGTAATTCTCAAAATATGCCAAAGGTTTTTAGCTTCATTTCAGTTCAGTTCATTAGTTGGACTGTTTTAAAATTACCCACGCGAAGACGCTTGTCGTCCTCCTGACTTCACACATACAGTCCTTGGAAATAGACAAAAGTTAATGTCTTTTTTTTGTTTGTTTTTTTGGCTAACTAACTGTTATTTCATAGAAATAAAAAAAATATTGTATGGAATGTAACTGTAAAGTGATATCGTTCGCATGTCTATAGATTTCTTTATGGTAAGTCGTAATTTAGATCTATGAAAAAAACCCAGAAAAATACAACTGATTCCTTTTAATCCTGGAAAAGAAGTAGAAATAATTCACAGCTTAACATTGGCGTTAGCATTGACTTATGGGCAAGCATGCATTGTCGATAAACGAAAACGTTTTATTTTTCTGGAGAATGTGAAAATCGATGAGCAATTTGTAAAAATTTGTGAAATTAAAGGGTATTTTAGGACATGAATTCGGATTGTGATTGAATTTGCTTCTCTGAATTTGTTATACTTACTATCCCGACAGGCTTTAAATATAATTTTTATGATAGAGAAAAGAAAATAGGAAGAGAAAAAAAATGACATTTTGTTCGTCAGAAGACAGAGAAAGATTCTTTTAGAAATGAGTTAAATTACTAATGAACCTACTAACTAAGGAATCATTAACAATTGTCAAACACTTAGGTGATTTCTGACGCCAGAGAAACAGAAATAACAGAAATCAGTCAAATCTTATTCGAGATGTTACATGATTTTCAAGAATATTTTCATTTGGTTTTGCCTTGACGAAGAGTTGAAATTCCTGTTAGATACGGTTCTTTATTTCGCTAGGAACATCGAGATACACCAAAGAATCAACGGCAAACTGGTCGAGACGCCCAGCTTTCAGGTTCAGTTTTCAGGACAGAATTTGAAATTTCATTATCATCCAAATATATCATTATCACCCGATAGTTTTTGTGCTTGAAAATACAATTATTGAATAAATATTAATCACTTAATATTAATGTCAAGATTTTGTATTGGTTCCCTGTCCACTACAGAATAATCCACACCTAATAAACTTCAGGTTTGTGCAAGTATTAATTACGTAAGAAAATAGTTGAAAAAAAATTAATGGAATTTTCCCACATTAAGAAGCTTTTCTTTTAATAACTACTAAATTGAGATTTTATATTTACTTATTTTATATTTATATCTGTTACTTTTCATCAAATTATTAAATATATATGGAAAATTAATATTGATTTAACAAAAACCGAATGGTTTTTAAATTCCTTTTGGACTGGGAATCGGCATAACGAATTCTGAAGTTCTGCAGAAACGTCAAATTCTCCTTTTGCTTCCCTTCCCAACCGTATATATAAATTTTAAATTGACTTGAAAATTAGGTGGTTTTCTTTAGGGATGTTCGCAGACCTCCCACGACCATAGATTTCCTTGGAAATGGATGGATATCCTTCATTTTAACAAATTCTTGTTTTAATAGCTCTTGAATGTTAACTATCTTTCATTCGCTCTTCATAAATTTGTATTTATAAATATTCAGTTATTTAAATCAAATTAGATAAAACAATATCTTATCTAAATTAGAGAAATTCTTAGTTTCCTCTGTTAACAAACCTTGAAATTCGAAACTACTTAAAAATTATCGGAAGGTTTTAAATACACTCTAAAAAGATATCATACTCTAAGGAAATTAAATTAAATTATCTTTTGTGAGATAAAATTGCATATAAAATGTTTTAAATATATACCTACAATCCACCCAATAAGACCGTGTTAATCGGATTGGCTTAAATGTTGTTAAACACAATAAATACAAAAAAAACATGAAAAGTTCCGTCAATCCCTCAATTTAATGCAGTCAAACTTCTTTCTTAAATTACTATTTAAACTATAGGACACCAAGAATATTTTTTCTCTGTCATCACACATACAGCGAAAACCTTACAACATTTAAATTAAGAAATAAAGCTGTAAACTAAGATAGCAAATAAGAAAAGACTAACAAGTAATCAACTCAACTAAAACAAATTAAATTAATTAAATATCTTCAAGTGGAAAATGGATAAAAATAAAAATTTAACAAAAAAAGAAATGGATTATACAAAATGATAAAAACAACCAAATAACTAAGTAAAAATAGAAATCGCATCCTTATTGATTTAATTGATTTATTGGTTTTAATTTTTCCATAAGATTATAATGGGAAGATATACCAATCATGCAAGCGACGTACAAATACAATTTTTTTTTAATAAATCTATTTATTTTAACTTTTTAAAAACTTATGTTTAAAACAAAACATTAATCATTCTAAATATTCATGCCCATATTTAACGGAATTTCGCGTCCTTTTCTTCCTTGAACAAATTTAGACTCTTTTTTTTTTTTTTGAGTGACATGTGAATATGTGTGAGATAAGGTCTTGTAATTGAGAATTCTGGGCGCAAAATACTCAAAAACTCAAGATAATTTAACTTGAGATAAAAAAAAAAATCAAAAAGTAATTAACCGATCTCCAACAAGAGCTTAGTGTTATTATCCAGATCTTACTAGATACTGGAATACATCTACTAACAGTAAGGGCCACTTTAAGGTCACTTGGTATTTTGACCCCTTTATAAGGACCAAAATACAAAACAGTGATTTCAAAAAAAAAAAAAATTAATAAAAATCTTATTGTCTTGTAACTTACTTACATCTCTTTGGATCCTATCCAAAAACCACGCTTCCTCAAGCTGGTTTTTTATTACAAAGCTAAAGCCATTGCTTCTAAAAATCATTATGTTTAACTATACTTAAGGAAATACGATTAAGTCAACCTTGAAAATGAGTCATATATTATTTAAAGTATTTTCACAGCTGCTTCACAAAGAGACAATTCCTTTTACTATGAAAATATTGTTCTCAGAATAATTCTCTTCTGATAACTATACTTGAGTTTATATCTACATGATATCTACATGATAGATTGATATTATAAAATAGAATTTATTGATTTCAACTAGCTAACATGCAGATGATTAGAATATAGATTAGAACATAGCTTTTTTTATTTATTTTATTTTTTTTAAAATTTCTTGACTTAGAGAAAAGCTGTTTTTTACCTTGAATTTTCTTTCGAGCTAACATCGTTGTTTCTCTTACACTTTTCCTTTAGGCAGCATGTCTAGATGGATGAACTGTTTTCACTTAAATTACCTTGTATTTAAATAAGTAAATGCACCTTCAAAATTATTTATTGAAAATAATAAGAATGCATTAATAAATAAATATGTTAATAAATAAATCAAACTATGAATTGATTCTATTTCAAAGCTTGTTTCCTGTTTATATATTTCAATATAGTCATTGATTGAGTGTTCCTATTCTTCTCTATTTGTCTCTTATATGTATATTACGCTAAAACCGATGGACAGATTTTCATAAAATTTGGTTCCTTGTTTATTTTTGGTCAAGTTTAAAGCATAGGCAAATTTATTTTGGTCTTCATCTTACCATTGCTCAAAAATGACACCCGAAATCCCTCTAAAACGGCAGAACTTATTCCTTACCATTGCGATGATGCTTATTGATGGTCTAATTTAAATAACGATTACGATTATTTTGGTCCCGAATCATCACCCTCCCAGGCCTCAAATTGAGCCCTGTGGCTGTAATCATTGTTCCCACTAGATAACTGAGAGTACATTTAGTCTTATCCAGCTCAGTTGTCCATCTCATAGTGGAACTAAGAATGTAGCAAAAGAGGGTCATTTTTGAGAGATGGAAGAGTGTAGACCAAAATAAAAATGTGACTACCTTTTATTGGCATAATTAACATGATGAGAATGCAATCAGAGGAGTAAAACAAAGGGGGAAAAATGTTCAAGTAGAATAGTAAGATCACTTATATAACCAATAAAGATAATCTGTAGAGTCTTAAGTTAAATAAACTAATAACCTTCAAAGTTATCATTGATTGATTGATTGTGGTGTATGTAGGTGGCAGGGAAGCCAAGCACCGCGATCTATTGTGCTAACCCACGGAAATGAGAACAGACGGAGAGAAAGACTGAGAAAATATGGTGGGAGAAGTGCAGGGAAACGGAAGAACCCCGAGAAAACTGCCCAGCGCAGATCGTCTACTATCACGAAACCCACATGAGGACCGAACCCCGGGTACTCAGAGGTGAGAGGCCAATGTCTTGGTGACAACGCCAAAGTTATCATTAGAGTAATTTTAAAACTCAAGTTTAGGTATACTCATATTTATAGAATGGATTTGACAGACTCTTTCTATATGTCTAAATGTTTTTCCAAAGTATTGAATCATGAAGATAAACAATAAGGGAGGGTTTGTCCCACAGAAGGGATTGAAATATGATCAATGAAGGCATTAGAGGTAAAGATCCCAACGTTTTGCAATGCCAATGTGACTGAGTATGCGAAGGGTTGCTATTGTAATTGGTCATTTTTATTCTTTGTATGTCTATTAAGCTTAATAAGCCATTAATTTAAGAATAAGTAAAAAATCTCTGAATTAATAAAAGAAAACAAGTGCATTTAAAATTACCAATAAATTCATCCCCCTTTCTACTCCCCCCCCCCATGCACCAAAAAAAAAAATAGTATTTAAGAATGAGAAAACACAGCTTCACACCTAAAAAATAATGGAAAAGGTGCGTGATTATTAATGCCAAGAACTTACATACAAAATGCAACACTTGAAAACATGCAGCAGAAATAAAAGAAAGTAGTTCCAAACTGACAGGAGGTGGCGTTGAGGTGAAAAATGCAATGATTAATATATGAGACCTCTTCCACAGAGCATTGGCAATATAAAAGAGAACATCTTTGGCAGAACGCTCCAATAAAATGTTTTGGCAGAACGTTTCCACCTGAGATTATTGTTTCGGAATTCAAGCTCTGTGCTTTAGGAAGATGTGAAATTCGTGGGGATTGATTCTCCGGATACATCAGAGACGAGGGTTTTTAGTCTCAATTGGATTGGGTTCTTTTGTTTCTTTCGTATTTGTCTCTTTCTCCAGGTTAACATTGATTATCGACTGTTATGTATCCACAGCAGTTTAATCCGACATTACATATTTATTAAGAAACACAAAAATAAGCTCCAATCACACTACTTAACAAAAACAAATAAATTGCAATAGAACTATTGAAAGACTTTCCCGATACTAAGGAACTACAAATCGTTTCAAAAAGTAAAATGTCTGAAAATTTAGTCTGGAGATTATCGCAGTAACGTAGATAAGCTAAAATCTAATCACAATCCACATAGTAAAAAATCATAGTAAATTTACTTCACAGCGACAAATTTCATACTTACGGAACCTTAAGAAAAAGTGGATCTGTAAAAGGTGTCCAATCACCAAAATTTAACAAGATCTACCCAATAATGTTAAATTCGTAAATCTGAAATTTCATCAATGTATTATTCATTGAAAGGGCATCGTATTTGGGCCCTTATTTAAAAAATGTCCCAGAAGATGGAATTATTATATAAAATGTAATAAGAAATACCCAATGATTATAAACTACAAAATATAAATGGATTACTGTATGTATTCTAAAATCAACCAGATATAGATAATGGCATTAAACTCTTAAATACTGTACGAAGTTTGGTGAAGATCGGTTAATTACTTTTTCGAATTATCGTGCCCACAAAATTCTCAATAGGAGACAACAATACATATATAGACATCACTGAAAATAAGTCTAAATTATTCTAAGGAGCACAAATTCCGAAAAATCGGGACATGGAGTCTCGTACAATTGATATCTTGTTTTACATAATTTTTAAAAGTTAAAAGTTAAAGATTAAAAATAGATTACATTTTTTTTTTTAAGAAAAATTTTTTAGGAATAAAAATGAATACTTTGCCATTATGATCGTATGGAGAAAGTAAAACAAAGAAAAAAAAAATAGAAGCCTAATCAAATAATCCAAAACAAAAAATAAATGACTCCATTACAATTTTTTCCCACGAATCAATACATTAGTAGCGCTGATCCTAAATAAAGGTTTATTCTGCACAATAGTCTACCCTTTCTACCCCTTAAATATACTCATGGACAAAAAAATTAGCGTACCAAGAAATAATTGCGGGATCGTAACGAAACTTGCAATGAAGGTGCATGTCGGGGAGATATGCAAATGATTAGAAATGCAGCGTGATTGCGCATTACGTATAGCCGGTAGATGGCGTTGAACATCGTACTCTGTGGAGTATAAAACAGGTAACCAAAGCGTGTTTGAGTGTGCTGAATCATTTACAAAGGAAGAGCTGAG
>JAFIDM010009631.1:69116562-69164724 GCA_023159025.1 Thereuonema tuberculata | reverse complement strand
CGTGAAATAAAACAAAATGAAAGTACCATATTTTAATTACTTCCACAAACACACGTTAAAGTATTGTACAATAAATTCATTAAATTAAAGAAGAATAAAAACTAAAACAAGGAAAAAAAAAAGATTTATAATATCAATAATAATTAATATAAAGGACCAAACACACAAAAACAATATAAATATATATAAATAATTTCATATTAAATAACATTACAGGTTGCGAAAGTTCTATCCTTCGTCGTCAAATGATCGTAAATAAATAATGGAATAGAGAAACAGGCTCGGAATTGAATTTTAAATATAACAATAATTTAGGATAACAATAAATTTGTAAGTGTAACAACAAATAATTACCGTAAATTGTACTGCAGCGCGTTTTTTATTGAAATATCAGTATTGTAACATGGTTTAGATTTAATTAACAATGATATTTATAATATCAATGTTGAAAACATTAGTTCAGTTATTATTATAAAAACATTATTCAATTTCAATGAAATATTTAATTACTTACAGTGTTTACATTTAATTTAATTAATTTTAAAGCGGGGAACGCCAGGCGTACGTGCGTTCATCGACGCTACGTCATTAGAAGATAGACACGTGATAGGAAAGCCGAGTTGAGAGAATCCAACGCCTCACAACAAATCGAAGGTAAATACTGTGACAAATAAAATAAATTATGAAGTATAGAAATTGTAGATTTAATAAATTATCAAAGTTAATTGCCTCAGCATGCGAAGTATTAGTAATCCACTTGAACAATTTTCTGCTTGTTTGTCTATTTGTAAATTCATCACGATAAAACGGTTTGACGGATTTATACAAAATTTATTTTACGTAACTTATTTCAGGTCCAACGCAAAACATTTATTTTGGTCTCCGCTCCTCCCATCCATCACAAATGACCCCTGAAATCCTCCTCTGAAATGGCTGAACTGTTTCTTTAAAATTTAATACGATGTTTATTTATGGTACAATCTAAAATATTGTGTTCTCCACCCCAGCCCCAGCACTGCAAGGGGTGAATAGTTGAGCAAATACCGAGTTAAATAAGTCAAATAATAACTTAAATAAGCTAAATAAAATTTTCTGATAACTTCTTTTAATATTAACTTTAAGAGGTTAATATTAAAGTTATATATTAACTTATGATTCTGAAGGATTCAAAATCATACTTGATACACAGCCAAATAGCAAAAAAATAAAAGTACAAAATTGTAACCATCCCCCCCCCCCACCACCACTTATGTATCTCAAGAATGAAAGTTAGTAAAGGAAGAACAATGTGAGAAGTTTTAAAAAAATTAAATCATATATTGCTTCAAGACTTTATTCCTAATTCTAAAATATTGTCGTTGTTGACTGAGGGAAGCCTTATTATTCCACTTGAACAAGTTTATTCTTTGTTTGGCTGTTACTTTATTTGTCCGTTCGTTTGTTCGTGGAAAGCGCTAAAACGGCGGGGCGGATTTCCTTAAAATTTGATGCATTGCTTATTTTGGTTCAACTGAAAGCACAAGAACATTTATTTTGGTCTCCTTCCTCAAAAATGACCCCGAATCTCTCGCTAAAACGGATAGATTGATTTCTTTAAAGTTTGGTAAAATGTTTATTTAAGTTCCAACTTTAAATATGAACACGATATTTTGGTCTCCAACCTCTTCTCACAACTGAAAATTACTCTCTAGCGCTGCATGATCAGTCCGTACTATGCAATGAATAGCCAAGCATACACCTAATATGTATTTGTTAATACCATTGCTGGTCTATGGGGAAAGAGAGAAAAGCATTGTGCCTCACCATCAGAAGGATCTTAATTCGGCACTGGCAGCAACAACGTTTTCTTTCTATTTAAATTACTTTAACATATAAATAATCCTAGAAATATCATTCAAAAAAATTTCTGTATTATGCTATGAACGACTGTGGTGCTGCTGAATACTCGGATGTAAACATAAATGGCAATAAGACTTAGAAAAATCTATGCAAACATACATAACTAGATGAACTCAAATAAATCCTCTATCTCAGATTTGTAACCACAGGAAATAGAAATGTATCCTTCAGAAAAACATAATTAAAAAAATGGGAAAAATATATAAATTAGTAAAAAAAAATACAATGATGAAAAGAAAATATACCTAGCGAGTTGAAGCATGGGATACCTAATCCACTTATTAAAATCCTATTACTTTTTTATTTTAGAAAAACTAAAACAGGATAATTTCAGTTAATGTGACCTTTATTTCAAAACAGCAACTACCGCGTTATACTTCGCAGCTTCCGTCATGGAAGCAAATACTTTTTCTAAATTATGACATTTAAATGAACTTTATTCGTGAAACTTTCGATTAGGCGATTCTTGTTATTAGATGAGGTTCAGTTGATGACGACATTTATCTAATCAATACTGGAAGTAAACAAGTCCTATTTGTTTTCGCTATTTAATTGATTTCCAAGTTAAAAGAGAATTCCTAATGTTGGTAGAAATGTATAGGCCTATTTTCATTAATCAATGCTATAATAGCGGAGAAGTCTAATATAATACAAGAAAATAGGTTCATTTTGACAAGGGCGTAGATTCGAATTCTGATACGTATGGACATTACGTTCCTCCTCTCTCCATGTCAAGATTGAGAGGATCCTATTTTTTTTCTACTTCTCTAAGATTAGCAAAAGGACATCGTTGCAACATCTATCCTACAAGGTCAGGAAAGAAGTTTAATGGCTACCAATGTCTTATTACACTAGACTTACATACTTGTTTTTTTCATTTTTCTAAATTAAGTTTACCTAAAATTTCACGTTCATTATGTAAAAGTTTTTGTCTTCTTCTTGTTCAGTCATTGTCAGTCGACTGCTGAACAAAGGCCTCCCCCAGGTTCTTCCAGTTCTTGTGACCTTTTGACTTCATCCATTTTCGACCTTTAGATTTTTCTATTTCATCAATCCATCTTGGTTTTGGTCGTCCTTTGTTTCCATTTTCCTTTTGCCTTACATTTTGTCACCCTTCATCTATTGTCTGTTGTTCTAATGAGATGGTTTGTCCATCGACATTTTATTAGTTTTATTAGTTTTGTCCATCGCCATATTCAATTGCATTTATTACTTTTTTTTAAGGTGATTTTGTTTAAGGTGACGAAGAGGAAATTTTCTAATATTTCTAATTATTCGTTCTGCTTTCGAGAAAGACTGAACAATTTAATTGTCTCACAATTATCTCAATTAATTCTGATTCTGAGGTTCCAAGCAAACCTTATTTTAGGCCCTCCACAACACGATATAAAAAGGAGAAAAATACGGACACAAAATAGATGGAATAATTGACTGATCATGCTACGTGTTACTACTCCACTTTACTTGAATGGTTTTTTTTTTCTTCTTTGTTTGTCTGTTTATCGCGGGCTGAACAGACTTCTTTAGAAGTTTGGTACAATGCTTATTTATAGTCCAACGTATATTATGCGCATGATTATTTTGGTCCCCAACTCATCGACACTCTCAAGCTGGGCACGCATTACCCAAGAAAAAATAGACATCAGCGACACTTTGCGTGTCTGTTGCCGCCGAAGACAGTAGGCTTTAAAGATCAGCGGTAGCGGAATCATACAATCACGTTTTCATAAGAGTGGAGGGAACCAACATTTTGAGAAGTCAATCACGAAACACTTGTGTTGCATAAAGAGAAATCGGCATCCATTTTCTCGCTCGATTCATATTTTCTTTTTAAATTTCTGAGCGAAGATCAAAAAGCGATTAATTAACTGAGTAAATTTCTTTAGTAAATATGGGTAAGATAAGGTAAGATGGGTTTTAAGAGGCTTATAAATAAAAATAAAGAAATAAAATCAAGAAACTGGAAGCGAATCGGTGAGGTTGTCGTCTCGTTTCTCGCCGAAATGATCGCGAAATCACTATCTACGATTTCTAAAATAAGCAATCTGAGTGCATTCTAATTCTACATTGAATTTATTTTTTGTTTTAATTTGTAATGAACTGTTTATATTGGACTACACTGTTCTATTGCAAATAAAAAGGTTTATTGTTGACATATGTTTTATTCCGTGTCGATGTTTTCAAAATACGCACGCCAGAGAGCGGCGACAACGGACATATAAGCGCGATATTCGCACATCACTGCAAGCCACAGAAGTCAGTTCCGCAGCTGGCGTTAACAAATGTGCGTCCAGCTTCATAAATGAGCCCCTTCCCCCGATATCGTCCCCGCGATGCATGTAATATCTGAGTGTATTCCTATTATACCTTTTTGAATAAATGGATGCTCTCTAACTTTGATATGCTTAATAATTTCATTTGTATCCAGAAAGGATAAAGTAGCAATTTTTTTTATTTGTTTTTATTAAAAAAAATTTTCTTTTTAGACTATCACTGATTCTTCTCATCTATATGTCGAGAGTTCTTTGTTTATTGTTGACTATTCCTAGCTGATGATCGCCAAATCCCGGTGAAAAAGCTATTTTAGTAGGTCATTTCTAACATTACACCTCACTGACTAATTATTCTTAATATTCAACTTTCACATTTCTTGTTTGTTTGATTACATCCCGCTAAATGGTTGTTAGATTTTCTTAAAATTTGGTACGACTATTTATGGAATAACTTAACACAAGAACACGGCTATTTTGATCTTTAATCCCCACCAAACTTCTTCAAAATGGCCCAAACATCCCACGCTAAAATGAAATATATGTATACTATATGGCCAAAATAGTATATATATATTTCATTATTTCCCGACCTCGTGGTCGGGACGCGGAGGCTCCTGAGGCCGTATTAATTATGATGTAGGTCCCCGTTTTGCATCGATGAAAGCCTGTACACGTCGGGGAAGACTTTTCACCAGGTTTTGATAGGTGGTCGCAGGAACTGAATTCCAGGCCATGACAGTTGAAGTGAATCCGGCCACAGAAGATGGGCGATGTGGGTGAGCCCGTAATCTGCGTTTTATTTCGTTCCACAGATGTTCAATGGGGTTGAGATCGAGGCTCTGAGACGGTCAGTGAAGTTGTGGAACACCCATGTCGTCAAAGCACGGCCGCACAAGCTTCGATGTGTGTATGGGACAGTTATCCTGCTGGAAGAGAAACGGCGTTGTCCAGAATAGTACGATACATCGCAGAGTTCATGTTGCTCGTCACAGGAAATAAGGATCCAGGCCGAAACACCCCCACACCATTATGCTGCCGCCAACGAACTTAACAGTTGGCATAATGCAATCGGATAAGAAGCGTTCGCCGGTCATCTGCCAAACCCACATGCGTCCATCGGACTGCCAGATCGTGAAGCGAGATTCATCACTCACAGAACGGTTTTCCACCCCTCCCAGAGGCGTAGCGTAGGGTTCAGCCCGGGGCGTAGGCCAAATTCTCCGCCCCCTTATTTAGGTATTTAAATTTGCCGCCCCAAAAAATGGTCCCCGGAAAGAAAATCATGAATTGTAGCAGGTTAATTGAGTCAATCTGAATTGGACGATTGATGTTGCAGGTGTGATTAGACCATTTTGAACTCTATTCTTTATATGAAAGAATTAATTTTCGCTGAATACCAGGCCATCTCCCATGTACACGCGCTTGTTTTTCTATATCACATAGATTTGGTTAAGTAAGAATATTATATTTAAAATATTGCATCGTTTCGGCAATTATAGTTTTAATTGTCATTTTCGAATTACAAATAAATAGACGGATCGGAAATAAATAAACAATCTTGAGATTCAAAAAACAGGTTGAATACATTCATTATTTAATGAGGCGAATGGGAAGGACACATAAGTCAAAAAAAATAAATAAAGTGAGTTGCAGTCCCGGTGGCCTAATGTATAAGACGTCTGACTTCGGATCAAAAGGTTGCAGGTTCGATTCCCATCGTTTCATTGTAAAAATTACTTATATTTTCCATTCTCACAGGAAATTACGCCGGACAGAGAATAAAAGATTTTAGTAATATAGATTCGTCGTGAACAATCCGAGCACAAAATAAAACACGGGAATTACGCAAGGCAAAAGTTCGTGCTCATTTTAATCGATCCGAATTGTTGATGAAAAGAAATGGTTCAAATTTTTAGTTCAGATTATAGATATTATTATTATTTATTGGGAAATTTTGCCGCCCACACCGGCACGCTACGCCCCTGTCTCCTCCACAGTCCAATGGTGGTGAGCTCTCGGCGAACAGTCCTGCTGCTAGCGACAACGCCCGACGAATCTTGGAACTCCGTCGTCATCACTACCAACGGAGACTTGCTATTTTGCTCTCTTCAGGGTTCGACGGCTACGGTCAGTCAGTTTTCTCGGTCTACCACTTCGTGCACCTGTCGTTTCACTTCCTCTTTATCTCCATTTTACAAACAAAAATAGCACCCCCAGATCAATGTGTGGGCTCGCCTGCAAAACATTTGTTATGGTGTAGCAAAGGATATGTTCTCTCGGAAAGGCTCACTTTAGGACCACCTAGCACCTTAATGGGGCGTTTCCGGACATTAGGAATATATTGATCCTTAGCCATGCCCCTACAAGTGGTTTGAATATTACACACGAATTTTGCAACACCCTATATATATATATATATATATATATATATACTGTCCGGACACTTTATTAGGCACAAGCCTGCTATGGGCAGAAATGGTACGGGTAGTGGGAGCAGTGTCATGATGTGAGGGATGCTTTCCTGGCACACATTGAGTTCATTGATACCTCTGGAGGCATGTCAGGATTCTAGAGCGTACTCAACATCGTAGCTGACTAAGTGCTACCGTACATGTTAACAGTTAATCCTCATACAGATGGCTACTTCCAGCAGGATAATGAGCCGGTGCACAAAGCCCGCATCACTATGCGATGGTTTGAGGAACATGACGATGACTTTTCCTTGCTGCAGTGACCCGCTCAGTCCCCGGATCTCAGCCCGATTGAAAATTTTGTGGGATGAACTGGAACGGGCTGTTCGCTCTAGGCCTACACCTCCATCAAATCTTCAGGAACTGCGTAACACACTCATGTCTGCATGGTACACAACACTTCAACAACGTTTTCAGCATCTTGTGGAATCCACGCCTCGACGAATTCAGGCTGTTTTGAGGGCTAAAGGAGGCCTAACACGCTACTATGTAGGTGCACCTAATAAAGTGGCCGGACAGTGTATATTGATTAATTCCAACAAAGATTCTGTTGCTTAAGCTTCAGAACGAATAATGCAATGTCGTGTTGTTAACCTTTGAATAATAATACTCCATTTTTGTAAGAGGATGTGAAAGATATTAAGAATCTAGAATAATTTATAGTGTTCATTGAAATGTGGATGTGTCTCAATTGTAGCTGAATTATTTAACCTCCAATTCACCGGTTGAAATATTATTTTGTTTACGATTATTATTATTTTCTTGACTTTCCCATTAAATAAGAAAAGCAAAAGGTTATCACTACACTTTCTTCTCTCTCTCTTCCTCTCTTCTTCTTCTCTTTCCGTAAAGTGTTTCTGTAATTGGAAATTTTACTCTGCCTTTGCTTTACAAATAAAACAAATTTTTGGTGTAAACCTACAAATTAAGCAATTCAACAATTCGTTACATTAAAGATTTAAAAATGAAGACAAATTTCGTGAACATGTTAGGAAAATACAGTCTTCATTAAAGCAATGTATTTTTCTAGGCTACGGAATAATTTCAGTAATCACAGACATTTTGAATAGTAATCACAATCAGGATACTTTGCTGCCATTAAAAAGTTTGATTTAAAAGCTTTACGGTAATTTATGGAAGGCGATTTTCGAACTCTAATTTTAATTGCTAAATGTTCAATCCCTATGCGACTGATAGCTGAGCGTATTCCTAAAAAATTAATATTTATAGATATTTGAGTCAAATTTTGCGTCTAAACAAATTTTGCATTTAATTGAAAAAAATAATAATTTCACTTGTGACGAGTTTAATTAAACAATGGCATTTTATTTTATTTGTTAAATAGACTTTAAATAACATTAGTTTTATTAATGATGTTTCGACTTGATTAAGATTAAAAAAAAGTAGAGTCGTCCACAGATCAGAATTACTTTACACAAAAAAATAAATAACTTAAAAGCAAAAACATAACCATGTATTTTTTTTACATACGCTACTTTTAATGGAGAAACTAGTTTAATCAATTAATAAAAAAAATAAATTCGAGTAACAATTTAGTATTTGGCTCATCAGGTAACACATTGTCTTTAATTAAAATTTCAAATAGCATTTTCCTTAACTTATTTTTTAACCGTGAAAACATAAATTACGTTTTCAAAAGAAAACTTAATTAACTTGAATTTCCAAAACAACTTTATATTATAACTATAAATTTATAGATTTATAACTATAAATTGCAACTTTTATTTTTTTAATCAATAATTTTGTTTTTCTTCTTATATTTTAATGATAATTTGCATCAATATTTTAGCAATGTAGTTTCATTTTTATTTTATGTTTTTACTTGGAACCTTCTATATCTAAATTGCATTATTTATATTTCTTGCTTAGTAGATCTTCTTCGAAATCGGCTGCTTGTAGTGACTGTTTTTGTGATTCGAAGGTCTCCGAATACCTTGGTCCAATGAGGCTTGTTATGATGACATTACTTACGACCAGACCATTCTGAATAGCTTAATAATGTGCAAAGTGAAAATTTGGAGAACATTATCCTCCCTTCCAACTTCACTGTGTAAACTAAAATCATCTAACTAATATCTGAAGTTTATCATGCCTTCGTCCAGGGCCGTCACGTGGTTTGTTGGCGCCCGGGGCAAGATTTCGTCAGGCGCCCTACACTTGATATTTGCGCCCCCCCCCCCACCATCCCAAAAATCTACAACAAAAAAAAAAACGGAATTTCCAATTTTTTTTTATTTTTGCCGTGCCGCGGCGTCCACAAATTTCAAATTCAACAACCAAAAAAAAAACAAAAACGGAATTTCCAATTTTTTTTTATTTTTGCCGTGCCGCGGCGCCCCGCCTGGCCGCAGTCGCCCCGCCCACGCAACGGCCTTGCCTTCGTTGATCAGTTGGCTGTCTTTAAATCGGCATTGCTTTCAATAAATTCCGAAACTCAGCTGTTAGATTGTTACTGAAAATAATTTGCCCGATTCACAGTACAGTGATCAAATTTTTTTAAAGTAAAAAACAAAATGATCTTATTTCCCACTTTTTTTATAAAAAGCATTAAGAAGTTTATTATACATATATTTATAATTGCGATAGGCCTAATCTTAAATGACACATTATGCTAATTGATTTGAAGAAATCATAAATCTTTTTATTTTGCCCGCAATAATTTTATAATTAAAAGATTCCGTATTTGTTGCTCATGTAATTTTATCCGTATCGTTATTTTTGATGTTGTCTGCATGGCTGATAAATTCAGCCATGTATTCCCATGTTGCTTAGATGTCACAGAGCACGATTTTCATCAGATCTTTTGATTTTTTTTTTCTTCTTGTTTCTTTTCGTATTTTCGATTTCTGATTTTTTTACTTTGTGAAGTTCTTCCGACTGTTCCATTTTCAACAATTTTGATTTCAACGGAACGACTGATTTTTTTTCTCTTCTGTTTTCATTTTCATTTTTTCATTTAAATGTACGACTGGCAAATTTTTTTCTTCTTACTCCTTACTATCATTCTCTACAAAGAATTTTGAACAGATCAATTTTAGGTGTTTTG
The DNA here is from genome assembly GCA_023159025.1 of Thereuonema tuberculata. NCBI lineage: Eukaryota > Metazoa > Arthropoda > Chilopoda > Scutigeromorpha > Scutigeridae > Thereuonema > Thereuonema tuberculata. Next base: position 69,155,014 of record JAFIDM010009631.1, on the reverse strand, counting down.
TTTTTTTTTTGTTTTTCCTAGAAAAGAAATTTTAAGGGCCTTAAGTTCGATGATTCTTCCCATTTTGAGAGATGTTGAGCCCTCTTTCAGCATTGTATTAATAATAAAATAATATTAAAATCAGAAATATGTTGCAGCAAAAATAAAAATTCATGAGAATCATTCATACTTTTACGAACATCTGTTTGAAAACCGTTTTTAAAGCAAGTTTTTCTAAAAAGAAATCGATTTATCATTTAAACCATTTTGTTCCAATTACGGTTATGCAAATAGTTTTACCGCATCTTCTCGGAAGTTCTGGACGATCTGAATTAATGAATGGCCAAAAATAAGTGATTTATATTCTATGTGATTTATACTGTAACCAACTAAATCCGTATAATATAAACAAAAATATAATGCAATAACATGCAAATGATATTTAAATTCAACTAAATAGCGTCATCCTATTCCGGTGCATCTTCGTTTCTTTTCGTTTTTCTTTTTTTCTTTTTTTTTCATAATAAGCACTTTTCGGTTCTCCGAGATTTAACTTATTCCTTTTTAACGCAATATTGATTATAATGTGATTAAGGAATTGAATCAGCATTTCTCGTTTAATTAAAGAAAAAAAATAAAAAGTATCTATTTTATTTTTTCCGAACAACTGAATAACGAAGCAAAGAAGTAAAGAAGCAAATAACCTACAAATGTAAAATATTTTTCATATTTTCTAGGCGGAAAACAAACTTTCAAATTAGTGTATGGACGGATAATGAAGGGTTGAACGTGAACGGAGCACTTCTTTGTCATCTTCTCCCCTCTTCATTCTTCAACGATGCTTAATTAAGTTCGAACACAAAGCCTCCTTGTACGTGCTAAGCCTTCGTTTGGGTTCGGCTGCTGGGTTCTCCCGCCTACTCAGTGCTTCATGTCACTTTTCTTATGATCTCTTCTTCTTTCTCCAGCCCTTCTCCGGTTTCTTGGAGTTTTTCCCGTCTCCTACTAGGCATTCGTTTTGTGAGAAGGTCACTACAGCGCTTGCGTGAACCCATTGCACCAGACTGCGCTCCGAACATATGCGGCCGGGCACAGGGTTTCACTACAGCCTCGAGTCAGCGACTCAATGTCATTTGATTCGCATGATCTAGTCGTAAGTTATACGATCTTCCTACAATCCATCGATAAGAGCTTTTACATTGGTAGAGTTTTCCCCTCGCATAAATTTCTCCCCTCTCCTACCTTTTATTTCATCCACTTGGTGTTGAATGATTTATAGCAGGCCAGAATGAGAGCACTTATGCCAATGCAACGCTGCAATATAACACCTGTATATATTCACGGCAAACTTTGCACCCATAAAGCTTGCGGGAAATGGATATTCAGCCGACAGATGACGGAGAGAAAAATATTTATGTGTTAAGTTTCCAGGGTGAATGACACATTAATGTCCCCTTATCCTATAATAAAAGAAACGAAAACAAAACGCGTTTTAGAATAAACATATATTTCAATTTTCAAACAAAAACATTATTAAATGTATTGAGAAGAAATTAAACAGAAAATAAGAAAGATCTAATTGATTCCAAAACTTAACGAATGAAAATAGCAGCTGATAAATTGTCGAATCCGGAAAGTGAAGGAATTAGAAAGAAATTGTAATAAATTGACGTGTGACTCCTAAGCTTGTGCAAATGAATAAAACCCATATCGAAATTTTTATTCATTTCTAATAAGCTAATCTTTCTTCTAATGCATTTCCTTCATAATATTTACAGAAAGTTTACTGAATACTATTTCCAATTAACAATATCGAGTGTTTAGTATTATACTTTGATTTCAATATTGCATTTTCCAATTTCAATCCTTTGAAAATGTAATTTAATGTACAAACAATCCATGTATTTTAGAGAAAAATTAAATTAAAATTAAAAATTATGTATTTTATTCAACTACTTTATTCATGTGAAAAAGTAAATTAAATAAGGAAGTGTACAATTTACAAAAAAAAAAAAAGTTTAGTGAAAATAAAATATTCGAATGTGTAATAAATAAATAAATAAATAAATTACTCCAATTTAATTTGGAAGATAAATTGCTTCATTTATTAATCTTTATACATTTAAACGTACAGGAACTTGTTATGCATTATCTTTATTTAAAAATACTAGTAGTATTTTAAGGTATTATATATAATTAAAATAATGAATTATATATTGTACATAATCACTAATGAACAAATTGATTCATTTTTTCCTTTCTATAAAAAAAAAAAAATTGTATTAAAAGTCAGTACCTACAGACGGATTGGATACACAATCTCGAAGAACTACAACTCTCATAATAAAGTAATAAAGTAAATAAATAAAAAATAAAAATAAACAAAAGTAAAATAAACTTGAAATTTGTAAAAGAAACTACAAACTTTCAAGTCAAGAAATAACTAAGTAAACATTTTATTGAAAACATTTTTGCATTCACCAGGAGAATATTTGCTGAGTGCATAGTAGCTTTCCCGCAAAACTGAACGTTTTCCCTTTTTTTTTTTTCTTTTTTTTTTTTTCTCTGACGATTCTATAAATTTTTGCTTTTTAAATTTATTGATTCGTGACTACGGAATTTGTATTTGCTTTTAAACTGATGCAGTAGCAGTTTATTCCTAATTCTAAAAATATCTACGAGCTATTTGAATTTTCTATTTTATTCAAATATTAGTTTTAAAAATGAGATTCCTTTGATTAGTTAATCAATAATTAATCTGAATGAAGCAAGAACTCTACATTTAAATAACTTCCTTAAAGTAATGAAGGTTTTTCTATTTAATACAATATTATAATATATAAATTATGTAAGATTTGAGGTGACTTTAGATTTTGAGTAGTTATATTGGAGATATTAAAAATATTGGCTATTTATTTATTTTTATTTATCCTGTGTAGATGCTAAGTGAAATTCAATAAATGTTGCTCAAACGAACACTAAATTACTATAATGAATTTATTTTCTCTTAAAGGCATCGAAAATGGAATTTTAGAATGATGAAATAGCAGTAATTTTAGTTTCGATAGAGAGCCGTTAGAGTAGATGCAAAATGGCGGAGTAGTTTGATAACGACAACCACCGTGTATGTACGCAAACCCTGGTAAATTTGGAGGCTACGCACGGTTCGAGTGGCGAGTGGAGGAGTGCGAAGAATGAGCCCGACGTGCACGGATTGCGAGGAAACGGTGGTGGCGCGCTGTTCTTCGGTGTTTTCTCCATCGTACACACAGGATTTACGGCGAGCAAAGTATCATTTCCGGTGAGTGGGTGTCACTTCGGATCTTTGTTACGGCGGTGTTCCACTGTGGATATCGGAGCGTGTTAGCAGAGGAGGAGTTGCCGTCGACACACCCACCTCGCCACGGAAGTGGGTGCACGAGTTCACGACAGACTTTCTCGGCCGGTGGGAGCTAAGATACCTCATCCAGATAACTCCATTGTAGTGTGATAAGTGTTCTATTCAGACAGATAATATTGTTTATTTTTTTATTTTATTTTTTCAAGCTCAGCGAAATGAACCTTTTCGATTATGCTATCTACGGAATTTCGTATAGGAAGAACTTAATTATTTTTAAGCTTTAACTGTTATATTTTGTTTGTAGAAATGACAGTGAATGACGACCTTGATGCTAAAAAACAAACAGAGCCAAAAGTGTAGTTCGACTTCGAGGACCAAACTTATATTTCACAATAGAAGGTTCAGTCTCATTAAAAAAACTGAACACGTTCGTCCATACAATCTTTCCTGTCTCTCTCTCTCTCTCTCTTTTTTGTACCTAACGTTTGTGTTTAATCTTTGCTATATATCGCTGATGAAATGATTTGATAGGAATCGATTTGATAGGCCTTGGCAAACCCGAATCATGCGAAAGCTGAATTCTTCTACAATCCACGTAAAACCACATGCGACGTGTTCAAAAAACAAAACAAAGTGGAGACCTGAACTTTTCTTAGAGATCATTTCCGTGAAAATAAAATAAATAAATCAAATATGGACCAAGAAAACTTTACTCATTTTTAATATATTTTTTTTTTTCAATTAAACATATCAACTTTGCTAATACGAGTATTGTGTAAGTAACTTGGACTAAATTTTACTATTTATCTTTTTTATTTTCATCTTTGTGATTTATGATTTTTCTGACTTGAAAAAACGAAAGAAAAAAAAAACATTTAAAACATAAATACCTCACTGTAATAAAGCATTCCCAAAATGTGATAACCCACGTTTTAAGCCAGGGTTACTAAAAGATTCAAAGAAGTATTTGATTTTACAGCCGTTTGAAATTCTATTGGTGCAATATCAATTTCGAGAAGCTTAATAGGTAGATATCCACTTTTGAATTGGTTGGTTAAGAAAAATAATCATTGAAATTATAGTGTCTGTAAAGGATTGTGATTTAAATTAGTGCCAAATTTTCACATTCGTTATTATTGAAGCAATACTTTAAATAAGAGCATAATTATTGTGTAGAAAGGGTTTTCAGTTAAATGTATACTCTAGAAACTCTTTTATAATTTAAGTCTTTTTCAGTTTGAATGATAAAATTCATAAGATCAGGTTGAAATAGTGATTGTCCTTCGTGTAAGATCATTATTTTGTTGTACAAATTAATCATCTGAACTCGTTTCCTGTAAAGCCGGCTCTTTTATCAAAGCATTTATCGTTGTATTTTCATTCCTAGTGTTTGCCGAACAATTTTCTACTCGGAAGGTTGAACTTGTTTATCATTTCCTTTGAGAAATAAAGCAAAGGAGCTGATTCCAAAGTCAACAGAAGAGCTATTATCCTTTTGCTCTGAGATTAGTCAAAGTGTTCTGTGTTTTCATCGATCCGGAGGGAATACTACTGAAATTTAATTATAAATAAATCTTTGAAATCGTATTTTTAAAAACCTACGCCAATTAACTGTACCGGAAGACTTTAACGGAAGCAGACTGCGGTGAATTGTCTTCCAGCCATAAATATGTTTTCTATTTCAACTTAGTACTAGTGCGAAGTTATTAACATTCGAATTCAAGAGAATTTGACCTACTTTCATTGCATCTGAGAACTTAGAATCGTCGATCTTAAAATAACGCATTTATCAGGGATCCTTGTCGAGTAAAATGCCAAAGATACAATCAACTTTAATTAACTTATTATGATTTACTTTATAGGAATTTTGCATCTGGTTTTGAATAATTATATTAATTGTTTCTTTTTATTAAAATAATTCATTGAAATATGGTAGACAATGAAATTTCACAACTTGTATATTTCAAAGGTAACCGAAAATATAATTAATATGGTGATGTGAGGTTGAAGAATAGTGTGCGACTGTGAAATAACGTTGTTATTATTTTGCATAATTTTTTGTAATCCATCATGTGTTTTCCTATTTTAAAATCTGAATATATTTCATATTGTAAATATTGTGCTTTTGCCAAAGTTCATAACTGTCATCTCTGTAGACGTTTTCGGTGACAAGTGTGTCAAGGGCTCAATTATGACGTCAGAGGACCTCGACGCAATCCTTCCGGTGTGTGGGGGCCCCCGATGGTCATGTGGAGGTGTGATTGCATGGATGATGGCTCTTTTGGCCTTCGGATGGTTTCTTCGGGAATTAATCGCGGCTCTGATGCCATCTGATTACGTTCCGCAGCTTCACTATAAACAGTCAACTTTAGCGCGTTTTGTATTATGTAAAGTACCTCGTTTAAGGGAGCCATATCGTCCACCGGTCTGGGCTCGAAGTGGCCATGTACAGACGATCTTTTGGCTATTTGCTCCAGCGGCGGAGATCCGTGTTCGCCGGGAATATTTGCAAATGAAGGACCGTGGTATTGTTGCTCTTGATTGGGTCGTTGATACGGACTCCAATTTGCATCCGTTCAGTCCCATCCTTCTCGTGCTCCCCGCGCTTCATCAGCAGACGGGGCACGTCAGTTGTCTTCTCCGCGATGCTCGGGCGGTAGGTTTCCGTCCGCTAGTCTTCCACCGCCGAGGCCACGCCGGCTGTCCCCTCACCACTCCGCGGCTGCAGTCATTCGGCGATCCGATGGATCTGAGGCAAGTAATACGATTTATCAGAACGAGGTGGCCGCGGTCCAAAATTGTTGCCGTTGGATATAGTTCCGGAGCCGCACTTTTGCTGGCTTATCTGGGAGAATTTGGCTCCTCAGCTTATTTAACGAGTGCTGTAGCTGTGTCACCTCTTTGGGACGCAGAGCGTCTTTACTTGGATGCTCTGCCATTTCCATACTCTTGCTTTCATCTCTTAACTTTACGAGCCCTTTTATGTAACCACGCAGGAGCCCTTGCTTCTGGGGGTATTAATGTAGATACTGCTTTGTCAACGACTGATCTGAGAACGCTAGAACATATGATGTATGGAAAGCCAGCTGGACACCAAACTCCCGATGTTTACTGGGAAAAGAACAATCCTCTTCGTGAGATCGATGAGGTCTCCATACCTCTCCTTTGTCTCCAAAGCCGGGATGATCCAGTCTATCCGGACGCTCTTGTTCCGTACGACCTTTCTATTGCTTACCCCAATTTCTTGCTTGCTACAACGGATAAAGGGGGCCATGCTGCTTTCCTTGATGACGCAACTGATGGTGAGGGATCTTGGGCAACCGCTGTAGCTATTGATTATTTAATAGCAATGCTTCATTTTGATCATTTCAATGGTGAAATTACAGTATGAAACATCAACCACCAAAGGCTCAATTTTAACTTAAATGATGATTTTATTGAGATACAGAAACTGCAGTTGTCGTTGTTAGATAAATTTCAGATAAAAACTTTTAGAACTTAATTTGAAAACAAAAGTTTTTAAAAATGCTAATTTTACAATAGTTGTGCTAAGTCATATCCAGATGTAACTGCCAACCAACTGATAATGAAAATTTCCTGCCAATGTTGTGAATGTGATGAGTATATGTTTTAAGTATGTAGTCTGTATTAGAAGGTATATTTAACATTGTAAAATTGAAAAAAATATCTGAAATATATAAACTTACTTAAAATGCTTTAAAAGCAATAATAAAAGTTAAATATTGTCGATTAATAAGAAAATGAAACTTGAAGAATTTAATTAATCGAAATTTAGTTTATTAATAAAGCGTTACATTTTAAAATTGGGATGAACAATAATTTTAAAAAAAATCTCAAAATATCAAGTAATCTCAAATATAAACAATGGCTAGTCTACAATGTATATTCCTTTCAAATTCACGTTAACGTTTTCTTTCATTTTTTCATATTTTTAATTAACGTACTGTAAAGTATTTATTATTTTATACAAAGAACGTCCACTCTTTTATATAAACTTATAAATATTGAAAGTATTTCTTAAGTAAGTGTTGTCTTGTACAAAGTTTTAATTTGTATATGAATGTTATGTAAATATATTTTTAAATAAATACTGTAATTAATATCAAGTCTAATTACATATAGTAAACATTAAATATAATTTTTTTGGTTGATTAATTTTAATGATAAAAAACGACAGAAATTTAGAAATGAATAAATAATCATTTTTTGATGTTGAATCTTCTTAATTCCATAGGTATTAATGTTTTCGAGTTAATTGTAAAAATGTCAAACAATAAATATTTTGTCATAAGTATTTATGTAAAAACATTTCATGTCTAAATTTAAAACATTACTTGGATTGTTGTGGTTGTTTAGATTATTACTTTTAAAAACATTATGGAATAAATCTATTGAACTGAATCTAATGAAATTCAAGTTAGAAAGAAAATTAAAATCTGATGACAACATACATAAATAGTCTAATTCTATTCAATGTTTTAGTCAACTGAAACAGTACACAAAGGCTTTTATTTTACCTGTCCTAAAATGTCACACAAGAATAAATTTTTATCAACAATAAATGGTATGATTTGGATTTTGTAAGAATTAAGAAGTAAATATTTACAATCAGTGTATGGAGGTCAGGGGATAAATCAGATTTAGTAAAATTATCTGATTGATGTTTGTTACTTAATATCTTCCTTTAACTATTAAACACGTAAGATGTTTATTTCTTTATATATTTCAATTTTATATCAGGCTTATATTAAGTTTAAATCATATTGATTTTATTATGAGTCATATAGAAATTATTTGAAGTGTAGTTAATAATCACAGCAAAATTTCAGTCTGTAGAACAATCATCCCTTGTGATTAATTACGATTGATTATAAGAATAAAGTGAATATGTTGATATCAATTGGAAGCTAAAGTTAAATAATTAATAAATTTATTTTTAAAAATGTAAATATTTTTTTTGATAGCTTAGATGTCTTGCAGTCTTATTTTAATGTTGTATTTTGCTTATTTTAATACTGAATTTAATATGCAAAGGAAAAAGATAAATCATGGGTGTTTTTTTTTTAAAGAACTCAAAAAAGCTGAAGTATCTGTTTATTTCTACTGTGATTTATTTGTTCTACATTGCAATTTCTGTAGTGGGAAACTTGTCTAGTTTTGAACATTTCACTATGATTCATCTATGAATGTCGTTTGATGTACATTTAGTAGTTAATCATGGAAGAAACTATCAGGACGGTTTTCCCTGAGTGTTGTAACTGTTAACAAAGCCCAAGGTGAAATATTACACATCAGGCAAAGCTATTTTGATAATATAAAAGTAGTTGAGAATGAGGCACAATATACATCAAAGCAAAGTGAAGTGATATCATTTAACAAATAGGAAAAGGAAAATTTTCAGATAAACTAATGTGCAATTTAAATTTATCAGTAATGGTCAAAATAAATTATTTATTTTTTGTTTTATTAAGATCGTAATTTTATCTAATATTATTTGCTGAAAATAACAAAACATAACTTAATAAAAGTATTGAAGTAAATATAAAATCTCCCTCCAATTTCTATTGGCCCCCTCTACAACTCTTTCAAATTTCTTATATTTCCAAATAGATGTAAACTTTTATCCAGTCTGATAAAGAACAGTCAGTGTTCTAAACTCACTAAGATATATTGTTAATATTATAAAAAGTGTGCTGTTTGTTTTATTCTATAGATAACTATCACACGTTAAATGCAGATCTTAATAAACATATTGTCGGATTTAACTAAAATGAAAATCAATATTCTGTTGTTTATTTGAAGAAGAAGAATGCTTTCAAAGTTCGGTGCTCAGTAGCAAGCGCGTTACTGCCTTATTTCTCTGTTATCAAGATAGGCTATAATAGGTATAGGTATAATAGGATTTTTGTTATTTTGACTTAATAAATTAATGCTAATTAATTGTTTGTGTTCATTGCGGAGATTTTAATGAAAGATTCCATTTATTTTTGTGCGCATCAATTGAAATCTGATCGCCGTATCTCGAGAGCCAGATATCTCGTTAGGCCTGCAATTTGTTTAGCAGATTCGTTGACAATGCCATCATTCTGATGTTTTGATGTTTTCATTACGTCATCAACCAACATTGTGGTCCTGGAAAAACCAATCGCAAAACTGTATTCATATCTGGGCTCCATTTTAGAAAATAAACAAATTATATTGATATCCCCTACTTTGTAAGGCTTATGAAATCTAGTAGCGTTTTGATATTGCTTAACATACCTGCAATTAATAAAAAATCCTGAATCAAATTGGAAAGAAAACGTAGAAATACTTACACTTAAAAGGATTGAAAGATATCTTTAAATTGGGTGAAAAGTAAAGATTAGAACTAGATTCAAGAAACGTATGAATGAACAACAGACAGATGTACGAAGTAAATAGAAAAAAAAAATAGACCTAAAAGTATCAAAAACCGAAAATCGCGAAGTAATAGATTTTGACGACTAAATCGTTGAAAATAAGCAAGTATTTTTTTTTTTTTTTAATGGAAGTTTGATGTAATTAGGAACTCAGATACATTTCACTACCGCTGCTCAAAAGGGAAATTTAATTTAGAAGAAATGATTAATGATTAACGGAAATTAATGAAGGAAATAAATAAAGGAGTTTCTTCCTTCAATTGTGCTAATTTGCTTCCTAGAATGGAGTTTCTTTGTATACGAATTCATAAATATGTTGGTAATTGTTAAATAAATGATAGTTTAGTTTTAACAAAGTATAGTCCAAATTTAAATTCTCCATGTCGTTTTCAGTGAAACTATAAAACATTACTAAAATATATGCATGGAAATGAGATTATTAATGACGGTTTTATTCCTGATGTTGAAACAGGCGTACTGTGGGTTTCAGCCGCCCGGGGCGTAGGCCAAATTCGCCGTCCCAAAATTTGCCGCCTGTGGGAGCTATGAAAGCCCGTAGTCGAACTCATTCGAGCTTGAAGTCCTGCTCGTCAATTTCGGTTAGTTCAGACGGTGTTGCCAGTCGCTAGAGCGAGCGAGATGACTACACTCATTTAAATAAAGGGGATTCCCCGGTTCCGTCACAGATTAAATAACAAAAAGTTCCGCGCTCATTTTAATCAGTCCGAATTGTAAGTGCAACAAAAATATGAAAAGAAATGGTTCAAATTTTTAGTTCAGATTATTTATTGTGAAATTTTGCCGCCCTCAAAAAGGGCCGCCCCACCGCCCCCACCACGCTACGCCACTGTGTTGAAATAATCGAAATTTTCAGCAAACAACTAAGGATATGATAAAAATGAATAATTTCAATCTTCAAAAATGACAGGATACTAATCTACAAAACACTACTCGAATAACATGATTTTTCAAGCTTAATTCCACATCTATTTCAGAAATTAGAAGAAAAAAAATATATAACATCAATAGTTACGGCCAGCGCGGCACAAGTGTCAAGGGTTCCAGACTGAAAGTGCTATCTTATGATATACGTATGATATACATTTCACTCTTTAATCCTAATTTTGTCAATTTTAATGTTGGCCATTATTCCTTTCCTTTTCCAAAGTTTCTCATCAAAAACATTATCTTTGTTTTTAAAGTGATTCTGTAAACTGCTAAAAAACTGTGAAAGAATTCAGTTATCCAGATGTTGCAAGCTTATCCGAGTTACTTCAAGTAAATTCTCTAAAATAATGTAAAGATTTCAGATCTGAAGGGGATGACATAACTGAGACAGTAATTGTCCAAGAAAATAAGGAAAATTGGATTCGATTCCATGTGGAGGTTGGCATTATTTGTAAGCAGAGGGGGGAGGAGAACGGAGCCCCCCCCCCCATTCAGGGAAGAAAAAAAGAAAACAAAGTGTGTATTTTCACGTGCGTATGTGTAAATGATGAAATTCAAAGAACACACTCTGACCGTAGATTTTAGTTTTAAGATCATTTTACTTTTAAATTTTCATTCAAAGAAAGCAAAGTCCTTATATTAAAAATTTAATGTAATGTACATTAACAAAATCTTGGCTACGTGCCTGTAAGCTTACACTCAACTGGATATATTCAGTTCGTTTCAATTATTATTTTTTTTGGTTAAGATACTTTATGGAATATTCAAGTTTTTTTACCATCAATTGTATGCTTTAATGACGTGGGAAAACTGAGACGACTGTTGTATGATCCATAATCCAGGTTTAACAAAAAATGAAAAGTTAAAAAAAAATGTTATTTTGAAAACAATTTTTTTTAATTAGCTTATCATTGCCTAATGATGCATTCTATTCGCAGATTTTTGATAAGGTATGTATTTGTTTTATTATTATTATTTATCTGATCGAACACAGCGTTGAAAACCAGTCGATATTTCTCAGAAATTCTCTTGCCCGGCGGCATCATCACAAGGCCTCTTATCTGTTATTTGGAAACATCATGTAACCCATTAGCTTGTCTTTCGTGTGTCGTTAACTCATCATACAATAAATTTTTATAAATATGAAATCTAGTTTAATTCAATGCCTGACTAGAAATTTATGATAATCAATTCCCAGTCTTGCAATTTGCTGTTGCGAAACTAGGGACCATTCGTTAAATGCGTAGCAGCAAAGACAAAGGCCATTTGTGCAAGAATACAAAACGAAATCAAATGAAAACAACATCTTTAGATAAGGAACTTATCTCTTGGCAAATAAAGAAAGAAAAATGTTGATAATGAAACCAGAAAAAAATATGATAAAAATATTCTGAAAGCAAAACACTCAATAGATTTCACTAAAAATGGAAATGTTATAATATTTGAAAGTTATTCATGTAGGAATTATTTTAGCTATTGCTATTACCATTTAATTATCTTTACTTCATCACAATCTAACAGGTCTAATCTGTTATAATGTAATATATTATTACGAAGTAATAATAATATTACGAAGTAATAATAATTATTGCTGTTAGACCTAATTCGAAATGAACATTAAATAAATACTATTTTAATTTAAATTTTGTTTTGTGACTTTCACAAACTCGATAAAATTGTTTTTATTTTGATAAATTGTTCTGTACACCTATTGTGTTGTTTACTGTGTTTATTGCATTTACTGTTGATATTTTATGTGTTTGTTTCTTTAATAGTTGCTTTGAAGTTGAATTTTAAATGATATATTGTAATGGTGTTTTTTGGAAGAGTCTTTTAGGAGCGAAGAAACAACGAGTCAAGTTTGGAACTGAACTGAATTGATTTATTAAACAGAAAACATGGATTTTTATAGATTTTACAAGGTTGAGTTTCATTGGATAAGTAATTAAAAATATACATAGTGATTGGACAAAAACATAATGAATTTAAATTAATTAACTAATTAACTGCTGCAACGGAAAAGAATTTAAAAATAAACAGAACAGCAATAATTAGAAAATAGAAAACGAATGATTTAAAATAAATAACGATAAAGATTAAAATAAATAAAATACAGATATATAGCCTACAGATAAATAATTTCTACAAAAAATACAATTAAATGATATGATATTAAAAATATTTACATATAAATTGTTATAATATTCCTTCTTAAAAGTTGGTCTCAATAATATTATTTCGAAGAAATGCCGTAGTTAAGTTACGTTCTAATATAGTAAAAGAAAAGATAAATCGCTTTAATAGACAAGAAGAAATATAAAAAATCAAAGAATGATTTATTTGTTGACATTACAGCAATAACACGCAGAGTTCTGGTAGATGAAATTAATCAACTTCAAAGATTTTTTGTTTGTTTTAGAAACTACAATGAAAATAAAGCATTGTTGTTCCCAAGACTGTTTTTTTAATTTTTTTAATTCTTTATCTTCTTCTAAGATTATTTTTCGAAGGAAACAAATAGCGTGAGTACTTAATTTTCTAATCAGAATAATTACAGCCCTAACATGAAACTATTTCTTTTCAAATTAAAAAATCCATAACAAACTAATTAATTTTTATTGATTAATTTAGACTATCACTTCAAAGGCCATTTATATATAATACACAAAAGCCTGCATCAACATCCCAAACTTCCAAGCAGTGCCTTTTATTTTCCTCTGTTTCACTAAGAAATTAATTGCTTTCATCTTCTCTCCACTTTCTAATAGCATCTTCTTTAACATTGATTGAATTAAAGGAAAGATCCATTTGCTTTTCCAGCGCGGATACGAGTAATGCAACTCTTATTTTCTGCTCTTGAGTTTATTTACCAAATAGCTCAAAAACAATTTATCCTGTAATTACACTTTATTCATCTAAATACGAATGGAGATAAAACTTCTCTTCATTAAACTACGTACTTTTATACATTTAATTCATTGAAACTATTTCATATGATTTTTTTTTTGTACTGCCGTTATTAGGTACTGGCTGATGCACTTCGTATATTATGATATCAACAACGAGCTTGTTAAATATTTAGCAAAACTCTTGTGCTGCTTGATCAGAAAACTCACATCTTCGTTTTATTAAATAATCTATTACACATTTTATAATTGATACTAAAAAGAAAAAAAACGAAAACCTCATCAGCAGTAAACAAATTTGATTCAATAATTAATTCTTAGCCTATCGACTGACTTTTGGATTATTATTTTTTACGAAGATACTTTTTTAAGTTTGATATCTCATTTATAATTTGATTTCAAATTCTCACCACATAGAAACAGTAAACGTCTGATAATACTATTAAAAAATTTAGCTCAAATTCGGAAAATACTTTAAAATAAAAATATTTTAATATATTTCTATCTGCCAAGCCCTACTTACATTCCACGCACTTTCCATTGTGCAGATCACTTGAATCCGAGTCCAAAAATGTAACATGACCGTTCATTTAGATCAACCACTCTTACGTCCACTCTAGGTCTATTTCGGTTTTGTATTCTTATTGAATAACCATCTATCGTGTAATGCAATACTCGTAACTAATGTAGAAATTGCCATTTTATTATAAGGCCAACAGCGATTGTAATAGAAATTACATTATAATAGAAATTACTTATAGGAAATCGCAAGAAATTTGCCTTAATTTATTTTCAAGTTCCATAATTGAGAGATTCTCAGTATCTTATTTTTTTTAGATTTAAACAATCAATATTATTCCACTATTTTATTACCCTACGTTCTATGTTATCTCTTCCTATCTGCGGCAGTTGTGTAGAGCAGCGTAATTTTCCTTGCATTCTAGTAACGGTATGTTTTAGTAGTGAAGTAGTTTCTTATCTTAAGTTTAAGCTTTGTCTGCATCCTAGCAACGCAAAAACTCTCAGGAATCGGCTTCTAATGAATACATGATAAGAGGTTTTGGGGCTTTTATTACAAAATTCCTCGTACATTATTAATCGAGTTTTCTTTATTTCCGTTTTAAAAATGCTTTTAAATTATAAAATCAATAATTCAAATTATATTTCAATAACTAATAGCTGATAATTTTGGCTCAAACATGGTTAATTACTTATATAAAAAAATTAATTTTTGATGTATTTCCATTTATTATCAGAAATCGAATATTTGAACACAAACCTATTTCAAACAATAATTATAGGTGCAATATGTAGCGAGGAGATCAGATACCGATATGCATTAAGTGTTTGGGAATTTTATTACAAAATGCCTCGTTTATTAATGGACTTTTCTTTATTTTCGTTTTAAAAATGTTTTGAAATTATAAAAAAAATTAGTGATTGATATAAATTGAAATAATTATTCCTAAAAACAGGAAGATTTCCAAAATTCACTTTCATTTATTAAGTTTACTTTCATAACAATAGCAAAGATCTCAAAAAATTACAAAAAATTAAATACGTAAGTATTTTCCTAACTTAATTTTTTGAATCAAATGAATTCCGTTGTATTTTGACTTTAGTAGATGTAGAATGAATTAATTGCTGATCATTTATTTGCAAATCATGAGAGGGATTAAATTGGAATCTATCAAATATTTATTTGATTCAACATAAGAAATCATAACCGAACTATCTTAGCAGTCATTTACTTACTGCTAGAATTTCATTTACTTACTGCTAAGAGTGCAATAATACAAACTTAAAACAAAATATAACTGTCATGAGCGATATTTTCAGTGTCTTGTGCTCAAGAACATACATTAAAATTTTTAAGGCAACATAGTCAAGCTTAAGAAGCAAAGTGCTAGTCTTGAGAATATAGAACTTTCATTATATTAGAAGAGCCGCAGGCTCCGTTAGCATATCAGTACTTGGTAAGCAGTTGTAAGGATGCCTCTTCGTCGTAATGTCACATCAGCTAATTCGACAGACGTCGCATGATCTTCCATGAGACTGCAGGAGATTGTCGATCGTGTGAGTCGCAGTGTGTCCGCCGTGGAAAGTGTGCTCAGAGAATGGTACGAAGGAGGGCTTAGGACGGGAAAAGAAGGTTCTGGACGTCGTGCACAGACAACGCCAAGGGACAAATCGTCATATCGTGAGGATCTCTTTGCTTGACCGTTCTGTTTCATCAATGGCGTTGACGCAGCAATGGCGAACTGTGACGCATTCTGCCATCTTAGCTGTAACAGTACATCGCTGATTAATACAGTTCGGACTGGAGGCTCCTCAGCCCTCAGCAACGGACTGCCGAACTCCAATAGTGCATCGAACGAAGAGTGTGGCCGCCGAATAACACAATGTTGTGTTTTCGGAATGGCAGAATATCATGACTTGGGGTGCTATCGGGTACAATAGCAGATCTGTGTGCCAGTTATGTTCATAACATTCTACGGCCGATCGCCCTTCCGTGTCAACGGGACATTCCCTGAGGCCATATTTCAACAGGACAATGCCACACCACATGTTATAGCGACAACACGTGCATTCTTCGGGGATCGAGGATAACATTCCGCTTCCGTTGTGGCCGGCTAAATCGCCTCATTTGTTACCCTTTGAAAATCTCTGGGACATGCTCAAACAGCAGGTTCAGAGGTACGACTGTCCGCTAGCAACTCTTGATGGAACTTTGGACGCCTTGGGTCAATATAGCCTTGGATGGCTATTCCACAGGACAACATTCAAACATTATCTGATTCGATATCGCAGTTCAACTGCCTTTTGTTTTGGGGATGGATATGATCATGGTTTTCTTGAAGTCTTGTGGCACATTTCCTCTAAGATAGATGTGCTTTGGCCAATGATAGCAATTTTGATCATGTAACTATCATGATGTAGCTGTAACGTTTCTGATTGGCGCAAAACACTTTGATTAACACATGTCCTTTTTCTTTAATGCACAAAATGAAAGTAATATAACTTATCATTTACATTAGTTAAATCATTCCCAATCGAAAAAAATATTTCCTAATCAAAAGTCAAGGTCTGACCTATATTTTTCCAATTTATGGGATCTTAAATTTCCTAATCAGTAAAATCTCACTTCTGATGTGTTATGGGTGTTTAAGGATCCTAGAAGAAAATCGCAAAGGCTTAACCAACCACATCTATTCTGCTAAGATTGTTAACTGCCATTACAATGGTTGTTGGTCGCTGACAATCGACGGTGTTCTTCCCCGTAAAAATAATCATTAGGCTCATTTTCAAATTTAAAATTTATTTCATCTTTTATCAATAGAACCAGGTTTGAAATATATTAACCTCTTAGGTGGTTGAATAAATCTTCCGCTCTTGGTTCTTTTCCTGTATAAATTCACTGCTCGTGAATCTTTTTTCATATACTTGTTTGGGTGGTTTTTCCTGAAATGTCACATATTTCAAAACAAAAAAAAACTTATTTATCATAACCTTTAATGATTATTTCTTAAAAAAATTATTCAATATATTTACGAATATTAGTTACACAGAAAATGAATAATATTAAAAATTTTAAAATTCATCTTAATAATTTCAAAAACTGAACTAATGATTCAAAATTGAACAAAAATTGATATTAATTAAATAATGAACTTATTTCTACTTCCCCCCATCTTTCACCAAATTAAAAGAAATAACGTTACTTTCAAATAATTGGAAAGAATGATACAAATTAAAAATACTCAAATTTCTCAAATTGTCGAGTTGAAATAAATACCCAAGTTTCAGGGAGATAAATCCATTACAGTTTTGTTCTAAGAAAGTAATAAAAAAAATCTTTAGGATGATGAAATATTTTTGCTGCTTTATCTTTGCAGTCAAATAGTTAACCGACGGTTACTCACAGAATTTATGAAATTAAGGAAAGTGAAAAAGAAATGTTTGTCGTTTTCTCCAATTTCATTAATTAAAATTCCATCTTCAAACAGATGTTGAAGTCATTCCTTTTCGGTTATTCTTATTTGGAAATTTACAGCACCTGTTTTGTAGCTTTCATTTAGGAGAACAATAACTAAAAAAAATAGGTATAAATCAATCTTACATCTGTAATTTTGAATTTGAAAACATTAGACTTCCTGTACACTGACCTGCAAAAATATCACTTTCAAAGTCAGTCTGTATCCCATCTCTTATTTTCATTGATATCCTTTATAAGATTACATAGTGCAAAGTTAGATGACCAGTATTAAGTATTTACGTTGGTTACATGTGGCTGGTGGTTTAACAAGTCTTGCGCTCTTAATACTTTTGCTATCATGATTCACAGATTGTGATTCTTTTCCATCTGCTTGCTTAGATGATTGCGTCTGTAATGAATATGGAACTGGTTCCAATAGAAATTTTTTCTCATCCTCCATTTTGCTGTACATTTTGTTGTGAAATTTGTTTCTTCGATAGTTAGATTTTTTTTTATTATTGTTAGCTTTCTCTAATGCAAGATTATTTAATTACATTCTTTCGGATAATTTCTTTGACTGGAATTCCAACAACGATTCTATCCTGTATGAATTCATCTTTATGGTGTCCTTAACGCAATATTCTGCTAATGCGTGTAACAATGACGTACTCACATATTGTTTCACTTTCATTTTGTATAAGAAAGTTAAATAATGTTCGTTCATATAATGTGACTGCTAACTTCTGTCCTATGTTTGACAAAGTTAAACTAATTTTAAGTTCAAAACTAATTTATTTAACAACATTTTGTCCATTATCATTTACAACTTGTTTCCATTTATTGGATAGCTCGTCAATTCCAGACGCAAACAAATTTTCATCTTTTTGACGGAAGAATTCTGACAGGGTAAATACTTAACTTTTTTTCTGACTGAATTATCTTAAGTGAAATATTTTTCGTCATCAGTGATTAATCGGTCCAAAAAACATTGAAAATTGTTCTCTGTCAACAACGAAGAGAAAATGGTGAGTCTAACTTGATTTTGCTGAGTTCATCACCCTTCTTCCAAGTATTTGAACAGTTTAGTTGTTTATATGATATTGTTGTACGACCATAGCGCATTCTCGTCGCTATGGCCTTGTTGGATAAAATGGGGTCTTCAACAAAAAAGGCTTTCAGAAACTCCAATCGTCGTCAAAGGTCGAACATCTGCTTGTAGTGCGTCCTTTTCAAGTTCCATCTCGAAATCTTGAAAACCTGCTTTGATCGGTCCTAACGTCTTTATCTGGAAATGTTACACTATTCTTTTGTAGCTACAGTTGCATTTCTGCCTTTTGGAAACTCAAGAGGATACAGTATCGTAAATGCACTTTGCCAACTACAATTTTCGAGCCCTGAAAATAGAATATTAATTTCATCTTAGTTTAAAAACTAAAGTTATTATGTGATCAAAACACCAACAAATTTAAAAAATACATTTAATAATTTATTTGTGCATCAAAAATAAATAATAAAAAAAATCATAGAAAAACGTTACAAATTACATTACTTCTACTTGCCTCAGAATTTTCCCACTTTAATCTGGAAGTAGTTTTAATATTACATAAATACTGTCTGCTTCAACAACCATGAAATAAATTAATGCATTAATCTCTTCACTACATGTTGATTTGTTTATGCCTATAGCTAAACTATGTCGTTGAATCTTCTAATCCATCGCGACATTCTTCACATTTAGAATAATTAAATTATTCAGGCGGTGCAAATCCTCTTTGATTAAAACATATTATTTTTCTTCCATTCACATAATTAAAGTACCATACCATATCTTTTTATCAGTCACTTAAAAAAAAAATACTTACTCTTACTTCGGATGAAGAACCACAAAATAAATAAATAAATAAATAACTTCATTAATAAAAATAAAAATAAATGAATTAATAAAATTAAAATAAATAAAGTAATAAAAATTAAAATATATAAAGTAATAAAAATTAAAATAAATAAATCAATAAAAATAAAAGAACGAAATGAATGCCCATGGTGTATTTCACAGGAACAAAAATGCCCGACTGACGAAAAATAATCTTTTGTAGCTATTTCACAGGACAGTGAATTTCTCTGCAACGATTTTCGTGGAAAGAGTTCCAGCGTCGCAATCGAATGGACGCTCAATGATGTCACATGATGCGACACTTCGTAGAACTTTTTTCCACTCCTTCAATCCTGCGCGACACATATGGGCAACAATAAAAATTCAATTTTCAAAGCTAACAATATTCCAAATGCATTAAATAAAAAGCTTTTACACTTATACTTTCCATTTCGAAATGATCATAGATATCATAAACAACGACAACTACAAGTTATGTTTAAAAAAAAAGCAGAAAATAAATAAAAAGAAAACACTAGAAATCGATTAAAAAGAAAAAAAAAACAACAAACCGTGTTTTTTTTATATACTGTATATATAGCAAGTCACACAATTTTTAGCGGCTGCGTGTGTATGGTGAGAGTGTGGCAGGGAAGACTACCAAAAATGAAGGGTTTACCCTTTGACCTTATGTTATGTTATGTTATGTTATGTTATGTTATGTTATGTTTTGTAGTGAATGTGGGTGGCAGAGAAGCGGAGCACGGCGACCGGAGATCTATTGTAGTATCCCACGAAAATTAGGACAGATGGAGAGAAAGACTGAGAAAGTATGGCCGGAGAAGTGCAGGGGAAATGGGAGAACTCCAAGAAAACCTGCCCAGCTCGGATCGTTCACCATCACGAAACCCACATGAGAACCGAACCCCGTTACTCGGACCTTACGTCACGTGACTTACGGTTGGTCGATGAAAAATGAATTGCAGAGATCCTCAATAGTATACCTAACATTTGACATCTTATTCGTATTTCTGTCTTATGGTTTCGGAGGAGTAGAAAAAGCTGGTAGAAAAACCCAATGTTTTCTTTTATAAATAAGGATAGGTCCTTATAATACTTAAGTACCGTAATGGTAATAGCATTACTTACCTAAATTGTTAATCTGAGAAATATTTTTCTTTTGAGTCAAATGCTTAAAGATGGATTTGATTTACTATTACTTAAGTAAATGTTTCTAAGAAATATACCTTTTTTAAGAATCACTATTGTTTCTGTCAATGATATTTGAAATTTTCTTTATTTAATTTTTATTTAATTTCAAAAATGATAGAAAAAAATGGAATATAATTTCGTCTTGATTCAGGTCGGTGTCTGTTAATCTCAGGTAGGTCGATCGTTGGAATAGTCGATTTTAATTTGAGTCAGCGCTTACAGAATGTAATGACTTTCAATTTATGGTGATGTTTAGCAGAAAGTGTTACATAAATATCCATTAAAATATAATTAGGTCTCCCGATAACCTATTACTTGTGAACTGCCATAAATAACTTTAGAAATTATGTTATATTGTCCTTTCAAATCGTTTCGAAAGTTCCTTCCTATATTACGGTCGATATGTAATTTTCGATTTTTGGCACTTCATGAAGAATATATAGTTATTGGAAAAACAATATTATTCGTTTACGCTTAAAACCTCTAATTAAAAATCCAGATATTTGCTCTCTTTTCGTTAGTGGCAGACTACTAGTAAAAATCTCCTTCAAATTGTCAACAGGAAAGATTTAATAAATTTAATAATAAACTTAGACACGATTTTACCATCAGAACTCGAATGATTGGAGATTTTTTTTTTTTATTTCTTCAAAGCATTTTTTTCAGTACCTTTTCCTATCTCAAATATATATTAATTACCTGTATTTGAATATAAGCTATATTGAGAATTATCTTACTTATGTTCTTATCCAATTTACAGAACGTTATAACCATCCTTATGAAACTCTTGATAAAGTAAGATTTTCAACTAGTTTTTAAACGTAAAGCAAGATATAGAATTCGTTTGTTATTCTAACTCGGAAGGGTAAGTTCATTCATCTCTTAAATTCCCACTCTTTGTTGGTCGCTAAACACATTAATCTCTTTTTAGACAAAAACATGGATCTTCCACTGAGAAGAGAGTCCTCTTTTTTTCCATTTGCCTTCATAAAAACAAATAGCTTTCCCCGAGATGTCCATCAGGTGAACTGAAGAACCTCGGCTACGCCACTAAGTGCTCTTAATCTCTTCAGAGACCTAACATCGCCAAGGTCTATTTTACTATATTTAATTCACAAAATTGTAAACAGACCCGCTTCTCCTCAGCAGATCCTGACTTCTTTACTGAAGAGGAGACATTGGATTAGAAAAACATTTCCGTTGCAAGCGGAACGGTAACAGACTTCACTCAGCAGACAGAAGTAAAAAACAGAAGAACATCCTCTTCACCGAAGAGAAGAAAGCATTTATGAATTCTGATAAAATACTGCATAACATTATAATATAATGAGTTAAATTGTCTGCAAGTGATATAAGTAAACAAATTTCTTCATATTTTTAAAATTATTATATTAAATCCCCTGTCATTTTACATGATACATACTGTATAAATATTGTTTTTATTGTGTAGATCTGCTATTCTCTCTTGATATAACCGGCTCCTATATAGCAAATATCAAATAACTTATTTTGATTTATTCTATACTTTCATGTTAATTTCAAAATGGAATAATATTGAGTTCTTAAGCAACATACTAATAACATCATACAATAGGGATTCGTTATTTTATTTTCGATTATAAGTAAAATATTGTTGTCACCAATTCAAGTTATCGTCATATCTGTATTCTCAAATGAGGATGGATAAAACATGTGAATAAAATATGTGGATAGTAAATGGTTGAATAATATTTAATATTAGTTTAATTACTTAATAAACATTTTAATATTAAATGACTTTTATCATGATACCACAAAGCTCAAGAATCTAAACAGTCTCATTTAGATAGTTACTATAGCCCCACGATGACTCATATGTAAATCCTTAATTTACTTTATGCTACTTAAAAAATAAAAGTACAGTAATTTGTTATGCAATTAACTAAGGGTTTATTTTTCTATTTTTAACAAAAATGTAATACGATGCTATGTTTTGCATTTTTCAGTCTTCTGGAATTTTTTCTTTTGCTACAATAATTAAATTATTGTATTAATGAAATTATAAATCTTATTTTGTATAATTTCTAGCGTTCTAGATGTTCTTGAGAACAAACAAACGGACAAAATTAAATTAATATGCAGAATATTATATATACATTATTTAAATGTTCTTCGAAAAGTATTTATTTATTTTCTAAACAATATATATACAAACTTGTATATAAAATATATTTATTATATCCAATCCACAAAAAATACATAATTTTTATAATAGCTTTTAATTATCAGATTTATCTAGAGATAATTGAAGAAAATAGTTAGCAATGATATCCTCACTACAATAAGTCATTAGGCATTCTTTTCATACTTGGATTTCCAATGAGATAAAGTTTATAGACCAAAAATTGTCTCTTACAATTAATCGATACTGTTTATTTACAACAATCTTTCGTTGAATCAGGAAATAGGCACATGAAGTTCTCTTATTTCCTTCCTAAAGGAAACATAGTGAATGATTGGATGAACATAAGAGACATCGGGACCCGAGCTTCACGATTACAAGATGACGTCCTTAATCGATAGGCCATTCACTTTGTTCAGCTTTCTCGACAACTATTGATTTTTGTAGTTGCCCAGAGGTTTAAGGAGAGATGCGCGACCTCTTGTGGTCATGTTGCTAATACGAGGAAACGAAGATCTTGAGTCATTAGGACCCAATGATTATACCTTAAGTCCTTAAATAACTCATACAAAATTTGCAGATCACAGAAACTTCAATTCATCATCAATTATTTTTTTCATCTAGGTAAAGCTCTCAAAATTAAACTAAATGTAAAAAAAAAAATTTTCATTAAAAAAGAAACTTATACAGATGTCTCAGAAGAATTTTATAAAAACCTTTTTATATTATAAAAAAATATTAAAAGTGAAAAAGTAACAACTTACTCTTTTAAATTAAATACATTTCAAAATTCTGTTGTTTTTGTAAATTGTAATGTATCATTAAAATATCATTAGCAACAATGACAACAATTGCGTCTTTCGCAACAATCACATTTATAATAAGGAAACTAAGGCAATATCAATTATATTTTCATAGACGTATCAGAAGATGTTGCGAAGCATTGCGATTGGTTTACTAATCGCTATTCCCACCTTGTTTATTTCATAAATACTCCCTCCATATTTTTTATCAGCCTCTGTGAGGTTAAAGCGACATATCAAAAAATCCTCAACTGAACATACGGATGAACAACACAAATGAAATTGGTCGTGGGATTGCAACAAGGCGAACATTGGACGCCCAGTAGGACGCTCGCTCGCCTTATGCCCTCCAAAAAAAGGAATGTAATTTAATTGATTGAAACTTAGGATGCGTCTGGAGGGAGAAATAACTAGGAGACACCTCATCCTACTCAGTGATAAACACAGTAGCAATTTTTATTATCTTCGATGGTCAATGTACTGTATGGCCTGTATAGAATATTTTTATTCTTAACTAGCTGTACCGGCATGCTTTGCAATGCCACTCAAAGAAAGAAAGGGCTCGTGAGAAGGGGCCGTAAATATAAGGTCCCAGTGTCGATCGGGGGTGGGACAATTAGGCCCTTGTGTCGCCATCCCCACCCCAGTGTGGTGGACCTGTCCCCCATAGGAGAGCGAATTTTTCTCTTTTTCCAATTGACTTAGGGGCCCCGAGAAGGGGCCCTAAATATAAGGTCCCGGTGTCGATCGCGGGTGGAACACTTAGGTCCTTGTGTCGCCATCCCCCCACCCAAGTGTGGTGTCCCTGCCCCCATAGGAGACTGAAGTTTTCCCTTTTTGCAATAGACTGGGGGGGGGGCCGAGAAAGGGTCCTAAATATAAGGTCCCGATGTCGATCGGGGGTGGGACACTTAGGCCCTTGTGTCGCATCCCCCCACCCAAATGTGGTGTCCCTGCCTCCCATAGGAAAGCGAATTTTTCCTTATTTGCAATTGACTTGGGGGGCCCGAGAAGGGGCCCTAAATATAAGGTCCCGGTGTCGGTCGGGGGTGGGACACTTCAGCCTTTGTGTTGGCTTCCTCCCACCCAAGTGCGGTGTCCCTGCCCCAAATAGGAAAGCGAATTTTTCTCTTTTTTGCAATTGACTTGGGGGGCTCGAGAAGGGACCCTAAATATAAGGTCCCGGTGTCGATCGGGGGTGGGACACTTAGGCCATGTGTCGCCATTCCCCCACCCAAATGGGGTGTCCCTGCCCCCCATAGGAGAGCGAATTTTTCCTTATTTGCAATTGACTTGGGGGCCCGAGAAGGGGCCCTAAATATAAGGTCCCGGTGTCGGTCGGGGTGGGACACTTCAGCCTTTGTGTTGGCTTCCTCCCACCCAAGTGTGGTGTCCCTGCCCCCCATAGGAGAGCGAATTTTTCACTTTACACAATATTTGTGTAGTTCTTATTTTCACCACCAGGTGGATATTGGGTTTTTCAGGGCTTTTACCCCTTTTCAACCCCTTTGGGGGGGGGATCCGGGTTCTAAGGTAGCCTATCTTTTCCGCAGTGTCCTAAAGAGTAATTCTGCAAAATTTGGTCCAGATAGGTCAAAGGGCCTAGGAGTATATAAAGGACAAAGAAACAAAGAGACAAAGAAAGAAAGAAAGAAAGAAAGAAAGAAAGAAAGAAAGAAAGAAAGAAAGATACATTCATTTTTATATATATAGATAAGAATTGGTCCACCAAACTCACACATCTACAGTGTAATTATACTATGGGGGAGGGAAGGCTGCTACTTATTCTTTAAACAATTCCCTCTATAAGCATCTTTCCCTAATGTTTCCCCTCTTTGTTAACTTAATCTCTGTGCTACGAAGAAGAGCAAAACATTTGATATATAAGGAGAAGTAAAAAGTTTTGATCGTTTGTCGCTGGATGGCATTAGTGAGCCATTAGTCACGATGTAAACGTCGCATCTGATCATTCTACAATGCGCCGTAAAGGTGACATAACGCTTTACAGAAAGTTCTTTGACAGTTTTGTGTTTGGTGAAGCCAGTTGTGTGTTACAGCGTTCCAAAATGGAGGTAAAAAAAGAGAAAATTCGATACCTTCTTCAGCACCACTACGACCAAGGTGAAAAAGCGGAGAAGGCGGCCAAAAAAATTTGTGCTGTTTATGGACCCAATACAGTATCGAATGCAACAGCAAAGCGGTGGTTCCAACGATTCCGATCTGGTAATATGGACGTCGAAGATAAGGCACGTTCTGGTAGGCATATCGTCGAAAATGTCGATAAAATCATGGAATTCGTCGAGTCAGACCGGAATACAAGCACTTATTCCATTGCCCAGGAACTGAAGGTGAGTCAGAAAACCGTTTGGAACCATTTGCATAAGGTTGGGATCACGAAGAAGCTCGATTTATGGCTGCCACACGAATTGACGCAAAAGAGCCTTTTGGATCGAATTGATGCCTGCGATTCTTTGCTGAAACGTAACGAAATCGACCCATTTTTGAAGCGGATAGTGACTGGCGATGAAAACTGGGTCACATACGGGAACAACAGGCGAAAACGATCGTGGTCCAAGCGCGGTGAGCCGGGCCAAACGATCGCCAAGCCCGGATTAACGTCAAAGAAGGTTTTACTGTGTGTTTGGTGGGATTGGAAGGGAATCATCCACTATGAGCTGCTCCCATCGGGCCAATCACTCAATTCGAACCTATACTGTCAACAACTGACCAGATTGAAGCACGCGATCGACGAGAAGCGGCCAGAATTGGCCAATAGGAAGGGTGTTCTGTTCCATCAAGACAATGCCAGGCCGCACACATCTTTAACGAAGCGCCAGAAACTCCGAGAGCTTGGATGGAAGGTTATGTTGCACCAGCCGCGCCGTATAGCCCAGACTTGGCTCCAAGTGATTATCACCTTTTCAAGCATTTGCAAAATTTTCTTGATGGTAAAAAACTGGCCTCAAACGAGGCTTGTGAAACTGAGCTGGTCAAGTTTTTTACCAATAGGGACGAGGACTTCTTCAATCGCGGAATTATGAATTTGCCTTCAAAATGGACAAAACGGCTCATATTTGATCTAAATCCGATAATCCTAACTTTGTGAATCGCATCGTCGGAATAAGAGAAAAAACGCTCAGAACTTTTTACTTATCCCATTATTAATTAATACTCAATTTTCCTAGCAGGAGAATGTTTCCCTTATATTATTTCTATAATTATTGCGCATAACGTTAAATACTATTAGCAGCAAAATAATAAGGCCAACACACTAGGTTAAATACTGTGTTTCAACCTTTTTTTTTTCCTAAATTACAGATTGAACTGTCGACTGTCGAATATAATTGGCAACAATATTTATTCAAATGCTACAGTCCAGGCGTAATTAATCAGCCAAGTCATCCCCATAAAAGTGAGCTTTTTTATTGGCATCAACCTTAGGTAACTTCTTAGATAGCGATATTTCCTTATTGGGTGATATGAATTCTAATATTTACCAATAGACTACTCTTTTAATCTTTAATTTTCAAAAAAATTAAAAGGTCTAATTTATAATCTTTCACTTCATATTACTTTTATTTTTGCTCTATGTCCGCATATTTTTCCCTTTTAATCATCTTAATAAAGGAATAAATATTAGATATGTTTAGGCTTCCAAACTTCAGTATTGCTTTTTTCCACCCCTCTTTGATGGTTTCTCATTTGATCCTTACTTGTCGTCTTCAGTGGCGGCGCTAGGCGTCGGCGACGTCCGCGACCGCCGACGGCCTCGCGTCTGGGGGGGCCTCGCAAAAAAGTTTAACAATGTTATTAAAAGTTTAGTTATTCGTATATATTTCCGTACGAGTGAGTAGTATTTATCCAGAGTCGGAGAGTGGTCTGGCAACCCTATGAAAGTTAGGCGATATCGCGCGCGAGACTCGGGGAATCTCCGAGTTCTTTCTGTTTATTCATCGTTCACAAAATTCGCACTCTCCTGCTTTCTTTCACAGACCACAACGTAATATTCATTATCTTATCGTTTTTATTACTAAGTGAGTAAAAAACTAGTTATTTGTTTATTTTAAAGAAGTTTTGTGACTTATTTCATATCTGTAAGGTAAGTAAGTATCCAAATTCTTTTCTTAGCATATGTTTCATATTTGTGTGTAAAACGTCAAAAAAAAACTTGCCACCAGAGATCAGCAGCAGAGATTTGCTAGTTAAGCTTATGTGCGGCCGGCACTCAATATTAATCTAAGAGCATTCTTCACGCCATGCTGATGCCACAGTTGGAATTTGCTTTTGATAGATGCAGCTAACTCTTCTACAACAGCCAAAACATTTTTCGGCTTTATCAATGAAATCTATGTGCTCTTTTCAAAGTCAAGCAAGCATTGGGATCTTGTAAAAACTAAATTAAAGATGAATTTAAAATCTCTGTCTGAAACACGATGGGAGAGTAGAATGGGAGCAGCCAAAGCGATATTTTTACAATTTGATGATGTTATCGAATGCGTTAATGACTTGAAAAATAAAACTGATGATTCCGAAACTCTAAATGACTGTGAAGCAGTCTTAAACGAAATGTTAACTTTTGAGTTTATTAAGACTCCATACACTCCATATCTTAGTATTTAAAATTGTTTTATTCAATTAATATGCGAATTTTCGGGACGAAATTGTATCGTCATCCCTTCTTCAAGCGAAAAATTGTTGCTATACACGTGTGGTACGAGATTTTACTACGTGTGAACAATATAAGTAAACTATGGCAATCGGTTCAAGTGAACTTGAAAGTCGCTATTGACACATTACATTCATTTTGTAGCTGGATTCAAGAATTCCGTAATACAGGATTTGAAAAAAGCATTGCAGAAGCTCGATTATTTGTAGCAAAAAGTAGTTACGAAATTGAGTCACAATTTAAAGTAAAAAGAATAGAAAAGAAAAAACCAATGTTCGGTTATGAACATATTGATGAATCCATACAATCTGTTGAAATGCAGTATAGTTAACTTTTTTTAACACAATGATAGATGCTATCATAGTTGACACCGAATGTCAATTCAAAGCGCTCAATGAATATTATGAACGATTTGGTTTTATTTATGATATCAATTATTTGACATCTATACCAAAAGAGGATCTTCTCAAGCATTGTAATGATTGAGGTAGAATACTTCGAGAAGGTGAAAACAGAGACATACAACCTTATGAACTGTAAGAAGAACTCCTGCTTTTAAAATCCAATTCACTAAACTCTGTCAACGATGCAAAAAAACTTATCCAGTACATTTTAGAAAATAATTTGGAAGACGTATATCCAAATGTTTACATAACAATCAGAATAATGCTCACAGTTCCAGTCAGTACAGCTTCTGCTGAGAGAAGTTTTTCAAAGTTAAAATTGATTAAGACCTACTTGAGATGCACGATGAGCCAAGAGAGACTATCTGCGTTATCTGTTCAGCCAATTGAAGCGGAAATAGCGGCTGATGTTAACTATGACATAATCTTGAAAAAATTTGGTAAGGCTAAAAGCCGAAAAATTAAAATTTATTTTAATTTGTGATTGTTTTTGTAATTTTTGTCAACATAAAATTCATATACTCATACATCAGTCTCAATCTATTCATCATTTTCTTTCTGACTAGGAAATGAAAAAGGCCTCGCAAAGCTGATGTCGCCGACATCTACATTTGGTCTAGCACCGCCACTGGTCGTCGTAAATGCATGCTTTCATGAATAATAAATGTTCTGTAAACTTTTATTGCCTGTTTTTTTTGTTCTGAGCCATTACTATTCAAAATTGCTCTTAAGATGAATACCTGTACGTTTTGTCAAACTTTTTTATATTGTCTTGTACGAAATGATCAGTAAGTTTTAGTGATTTCGATAAAAAAATTATTCATTAAATTTATTCGATAAAGAAATTATAAATTATAAATTAATGAATAATTTTTTTATCGAAATCACTAATCGATGTATGGATTATTTTTTTATTTTTAATTCTTTGATACATGAATAAATTAAGAAATGTAATGAGCAACTTATACTATAGAGAATATAAAAAGAAGAAAAAAAAAGAAAAATTCTAATTCAGCTGAGCCACTGTTAGTTTCTCATCTTCCTTTTTGATCTTACAACTTTCTTTTTTTAATTTTTCGAATGTTTTAGAAAATTTAAAGATAATAAATTTAAGATTTTAAGATTTTAATGTAAACAGAATAATCTTACTAATTTTGTTAATAGAAAAGTGCATTATTCAACTTTATTCGTCATTTCATTTATATTTTCATTTTTATTTTTCGTGTTTTAAAATAAATTTATCTTATAAATTAGTATATGATATCTATGGATTAAATATTTTATAAGAAAATAAATTTCGAATTTCCTTTTATTTAATACCTTTCTTATTAATACAAGATAGTTGCGAATTGTAGAAATTTCTCATAGATTTCACTGACTCGGATTATTCAATCTTATTATGACCTCTACAAAGGTTTAAGTTTGGTGTTTGTTGTTGACCAATTAAATATGAACAAGGCTCGAACCATTACACATGAGATTTGGATCAATTGAGAAGAAGAATCAAGAAGACACATTGAAATCTTGAGACTAAAATCAGCTAAATCAATATATTAACAGAGATGCTGAGTTGTGTATATATGGATGTGCAGATCAGACGGTGTATTAATCTCGGAAGAATACAAACAAGGGCATAAAATGTGAAAATATTTTTAAATGTATTTCTTGTTAAGTTCATTAACAATTCTTCTTAGAATTAAAACACTTGCGCTAAACATATTATTTGGCAATTAAAAGTTCACACAGTTCATTATTCTCTTAGGTTATATTTCCAAAAACAAAAACTTCTAAAGTTCACACAATTTATTAAAAGTTCAATTAAATATCGTTGGAAATAAACTTCTCGAAGCGTATGGTTAATCTTCAACAAATGCTTGATATCATAATAGTCTGAACTTACTACTGCTGTAGTAACCAAAATAACGATTCTCTGTAGATACTTTGCATTACCATTAATCCTTGGATTCCTCTTTATCAACTTATCCGGTAAAACTGTCTCTTGAATCCAATATGGCGCTGGTGATTTGATGTTCGGAATTCATCATCATGGTAGGACGTCTATCCAGAATTCCTATGAATTAAAACTAAAATCGAACTATTAATGCTTATATATTTTTCACACAGTCAGCATTAATATTCATAATGTTCAATCTGGTAACTGAACACTTCAACCAAATAAAGTCCTTTCTATCGAAGACTATCTTCTACTCGTCCTACAGAAGTTTTATCTTCCGCTATCGGTGCCAATTTTCTTCTATCAAATATCACTATACTGACACTTCGGAAAATACAATCAAATCACTTGATTTTGCACTAGCATTTTAGAACAATGATATCATCATTTCATCAGTTTTCATAGTTTAAAAAACAATAGCATTAGAAGTAACACGGATAACAAAAAGTTCATGAGTTCTATTATTATTATGCTTTGGCACTATTAAAATTAACTTGATATGACTGTTGCATATTGCCGTTATTAAATTTTCACTAGTAGTAGAAAATAACAAATCTTCTTAAAAATTGATGTGTTAGCCTGTCTTTCTGTGAATCCATCCAGACTCCAAAAGAAGAATTCTGTTTATAAATTAATCATGGATTTACAAAGAACATTACAAATAAAATCTGAGTTACATTTATTTAAATCAGAAAGTATAAAATATGTTTTAGTCGTAGAAATATGAACGTAAAGCAGAACTTTGGAACATATATCTGTTCTAATCAACCTAAATAACGTATTACAAGTAAATTGTTCAGGAAATGAAAAATTTTCTAAATTCTGTTAAAAAAAAGAACCTGAATAAATTCGATAGAGCAAGCAGAACTGATGCGCTGACAATAAATGAAATTAATGATCCAGGTCAAGGAATCGAAATAGCGTCCAGCAAAGGCTTATGCATCAAATTATTTATTAGCTGCTCTCTAAAATAATAAATTCATGAGGGAATTTAAACTAAAACTGTATTTAACTGCTGAAATATCACTAAATATTCGTTTAAAATTATTAAAGTTAAATTGAATTTAATCTCAGTCTATTAATAACTTTAAAGTGTTGCAGTTGTAGAGGAATTACAGGTCAATAAATACGAAATAATATTATCCTACTCCTATTCAACATGTTAAGTGTGAATTTCATTTAAAACTGAAAAAGAAAAAAAAAAAAAAACATAAAAAAAGGTGCATATTTTTTTTCTGTTTTCTAAGGTCTTGAAAACCACAACAAAAAGAAAACCTCCATTTTTGAAGTTTGTCATATTTACCGAATGCAAACAGTCTCTCTTCAAATTTCGGATTGGGAGAAAATGAATAAGATCCAATTAATTATAATTTAATTGCCATTTAAATCCAATTTAGATGAATTTTAATCGGTTCACTGTAAATTGATTCCCACTAAACTGGATTATCATTCATTTAAGAGGAATTCACTGTTTTCCTATTTCGAATGAATTATTTCGCATTTAAAACACGCAAATTTCTCCATAAGGATTCACAAGAAGAAAGTTTTAAATATAAAAGTAAGATCATCACATGTCCGCAAATACGAAAGCCAAGTTTCAAGAAGATCCCTTCAGTAGTTCAAAAGGTAGTAGCGAAACACACACACATCATAGTGATTCCGTAAGCTTTGAAAAAACAGGCTAAGAAAATGCACTTCCTCTTGTTTAACATTTCAAAGATACTGTAGTTCCACACGTAATTTCAAATTGTATTCAAATAATCAAAAGATATTTAAAATAAGAAATTCTTGAAGCAACTTAAAGTCTACCTTCGTAGAATGCTCTTCTTGAATGCTCTTCTTAAAGTTTCTTTTTCTTTCTTTTTCTTTCATTGTTTGTTTATTTTCTTATATATAAGTCGTAAAATCCACGTTAAAGAAAAGCTTTTTTTATGTTTACATTAGATTACAAACACTAGCAATTTTCCATTTTCGGAAAAAAAAAGTAATCAATCTCATTTAAGTTGATTAAATCGGAATAATATGAATCACATCAAAGTCTGCGGAGTTTTTGGCTTAGCCAAAATGATTAATATGCATTGAAAAAAAATTAATGGAATTTCTGTCATATTCTTAGAAAGAAACATTTAGAAAAAGAAATAGTTAGATCTATTTTTCGCGTGGACTTCTTTGGCATTGTTCCATAGGACGATAGGAGAAATATTAAAGAACCAGAAATTCAACAGAAACAGTTCTAGCACGTAAGTGAAGGTATTTATTTTTGTTAGTAAATGTAATTATTTTAAATATTGATGATTTATTTATATGAAAGGATTCACTATATGATTAGGAATTATTTTTCCTCAAATCCAAAACTCCTGCGCTTCTAGTTCGCCAAAACACAAAATAAAACCAATTCACCATTCTGCACAGCATCTGGAGTTGACATTCGTGTTTTACCAAAAGTGTTTTCATTTGATGGCTTGCTCGTGAGTTTTTTATCAAAGAATGTTGTGTTGATGATTTGTAAATTCTGTGCTTGCAAGCTTCCTTTAATTTTCAGCAAAGCTTCCATTTTTTTAAAGTAATTCTTTTTAGTAAAAATCTACTGTTTTATAAGAGATATTTTCTTTATTTAGTTAATCATTAGTCATTATGCAATGAAGTGACACATTTCTCACCTGTCTACTTTTATAGTAATTTTCAATCACATGTCATTGCATGTGCATTTGTCATTTGCATTATCTATTACATCATAGCAGCGCCATATATCGCCCTGGAGACCAAAGTAATTTTTTTTCTTGGCCAAACAAATTCCATGGTCACGGACATCTTCATGTGAAATATGAAGTCGTTCCGCTGATTGGTTCTCCAGTTACAGACTTTTGAAATGTGAACTTTAATTAAGCTTCAGATATCAGCAAAATTAATCCGTATTTGTTGTTCAACAATTATTTCCTTGTTTTTTATTTTCATATCTTTCTCGCAAAGGAGAAACAGTCAAATGTTACGCTATCCTTTAATAAATTTTGGATTTATTTAGGATTGTGTTTGTAGGTAAACACTTTACTAGAAATTTATTTCATTGCTTTTCAAAATATTCGTTCAGCTCAAATCATCTCCAATGCAATAGATAAGAAAGCAGAATTTAAGAAACAGACTATTTAGAAAGATATGGGATAAAGTAAACTAGAGATCGTTATTGAAAGTCCATCAGAAATATACGAATTAGCTTAAAGTCTCTGATATCGTGATAGCTATTTGTAACGGAAAGCATTATTATTCGACTAATAAAATAATTATTCTGGAATCGAAATTGGTAGTCTCTACAATTCTTTCCAATCTCACGAAAAGCAGCCAACAATATCTAAATGCAAAACATAATCTGATTTCGTGAAAATAAAGATAGCATTTACAAAACACTGAAAACCCATTATGAAAAAAAGTAATCTGGGGAGACGATATGTAAAGAAAAGAAATAGTCAATATACTGAAAGTGATTCAAAGACATGCATTGCATTCGATTTTTTCCCCTTTATTTTTCTTAAGAAAATAAAATGAAGACAGGCGACCTTCTAGAAGAGGAGGAAGAGAAGAAAAAAAAACTCAACATGCAAATAATGTATTTTGAAATGCATTTTGCTTAAAATATTGTATTTATTTATTACCTAAAGGCATTTTTAAAAAAGGATTCCATCTGCTTTAAGCTGATGAAATGACTGTTAGGTTTTTATTATGCATTTTAATAGCCTAACGAGGTTTAATTTGCCAATTAGTATCAATATATTATCACTGATCCAATCAGAATTTCATAATTAACCAATTATTAAATAGTCAATCACTGACAAAATACGAAGAAAAAAAATGTTTTAATTCAAATTTGAGACTTTAATCAACTACATGTTACCTCACATTCTCAAAACTGTAACATTGCATAATTATAATTTTGGCTAATAAAATATATCTATTCTGTTCGCAGATGGGATAATTGGTGGTTATTAACTCATCACAGCTGAATGATTAATAATTGCCTAAGTCCAATAGAGTCTCAAATATCCACATTGTTAATCAATGATTCGGTGAACGAGAAAGTTAAGTTACATCGAAGCAAAGCTCGTCTATAGATTTTTATGTTGATGATATTTTTCAGGCTTAACTAACTGATATTTTGTAATCTTTCGTTTTACATTAATAGTTAACTCTTAAAAATTTAATAATTACTAGTTTTATTAATTTAATAATTAATAGGTTTTTAGTAGTGGTTCTGCAAAAATACCTAACGTGTTCCATTGATCCATCTGTATGCTTGCTGTCATAAAACATCACGATTTCCACTAGACGGATTTCGATGAAACTTGTTAATACTCAGGGCTACGAAACTTTGCCGATCAAATTCAACTTTGATCATTTATTAAATATTACTTATCAGATAAATGATTAAGAGAATTTTTTTGAATTTGTTGTATAAATGACCAGTGAGTCAAAAGGATTCTAAGAACATTGACTTCAGTAATAAGCTGGTTTCTATTATTTGAACCAATCAATTGATTCTACACGATTTCAGTATCATATTGGAAGGTAACTTTGCTGTCTAACAACATTGTAACAAAGTTTCTTAGTTTCTGTTTCTTATTCAGAACAATATTTCAAAAAATAGTGTTTCTCATTTAGTCCACATTTTGTTAAAGTTGAAATTATCATTAAAATTATGAACTTGTCTTACTGGGTCTAATTTTTCGTACCAGGAAATTGTCGGACCTCTCACAGAACCGGAATTCGGGTATTGGCTTGAGATCGTGCTGTTTCTTTTTATTTATTTATTTATTTATTTATTTATTTATTTACTTATTTATTCGTTTGATTATTTATTTTCGGTTGGAAATTGAGAACCATTTTTTTTTTCAAAAATCAATAATAGGCCAACACACAAAATAATTTTAAAAAAATATATTTAAAAATCAAATTACACTACGTTTCTTTGGTCACTGCTGTGTGATAGTGACGTCAACCCGATTTTTGGAGTTTTTCCATATAATCTCCTATCATCTTCTGTTATTTTATTTGTAAATGGTCCGCTGATTCGGGCCGAAACGTTGTAATTTGATTTTTAATTATATGTTTTTTAAAATTATTTTGTATGTTGGCATTTTATTGATTTTTAAAAACCAGTAACTACACACGTAAGAAAGTGCTTCAATTTTTTTTTCATTTATTTATTTATTTATTTATTTATTTATTTATTTATTTATTTATTTATGTATTTTTTGGCTGGTTTATGAATGTTTCATGCTCCAACTTGGCTCAATTAACCAGAATTTTTTACGACCTAATACATTATTAATTTTGATTAATGTTAATAAGAATATTAACAAAGCTGCACGTTCATTCACTTAATAAACAAAGAAGGAATGGTGATGTTAAAGTTTCCCCATATTTATTCACATTTCCCTCCTCTTTAATTAGTTCAGTAAGTAAACAAAAAAATCCTCAACAAAGTAGAATAATGATATTGAAAAAGAATTTAAGCTTCTGAAATGTTATCTTAATGTGTAACTTGGCAATTTTAATAATAAAAAGGGCCCTGCTGGGTCAAGAGAATTTTGCGGAATGCAAGAAAAGAAAAACAGAAAAACAAGAAAAAAAAAACTTAAAAAATAAATTAAGATGATTGATTACATAAGAATTGTTCAAGGCAACAATTATAAGTGAACGGAGAAGTTCTACAGATTTCATCCTCTCATGAAAAACATGATTAAATAAATAATTAAAAAATAATTAAAAAATAAAATGTATCAAAAACTTTAAAATAATTTTCTTGTTTCGATTATTTATAAAAACAATAAACAGTTAATGTAATGTAAAAGCAAATTTTAGGCGAAAAATGATAATTATTTTTTAATTTTTTTAACACATCACCCAAAAATATTCATTTGTTGTTTTTAGATAATAATGTCGAATAATAACAGTTTCGCAGTCAGGATGGAGAAGATCATCATATCTTTCAAGCGTAGGTAAAACTATTTAGTAACAGGTATTTTATAGATAACTGTAGCCTTAATGAAAGCAGTTTTAATTGGTTTTAGAAGATTTGCTGTTTAATTAAGTTGAGATCTTTCCAGGGAATTCTTGGATAATTTGCATTTTGAATATTCACCGTTAAGATATACAGTCATCCAATTAACTGACACAAACAAACGCGTTCAGAATTTGAAATCAGTAATTATTGATTTACTTTGCAATTCATGGATGTTGCTAATCCGAGAGGCTGTTGGCAATCGTTCATAAAGCATTAAAATAAGTTTATTATCAGAAAAATCATAAGAATTTCATTTACAACATGAAATCAAACGCCAATGCTGTTGAGCATGACGAAGGTGGATGATAGAGAATTTTAATATGCAAATGAAGGATATCTAGAAAAGAAGAGGAGAGGAAGAAAAAAAAAAGGATCTGTTCCGTTTATATTTACATAAAGGCGACAGGATGGCGCTGAGCTTTCAGATTTGAGAAGCAATTGTTTATGTGTGACTCTATACAGGGGAATCTGAGACTTATTTATCATGAGAGTCACTGTAACAAGTATTTATTTCGTGAAACTATAAAATATTCTTTCAAAATATTCTCTTAATTGGTACAGTTGAAATAAATTTCTAGAAAATCAGATGTAATAAATTTTACATTAAGTAAATCTAGCGTTACTTTATAAGCAACTGAATAAGAGAGATAAGGGATAAATTATAAGACAATCAGAGCCCCAACAAGGGGGGGTTGAAGGGTCAGTTGGTCCCTCAGCATCGGATTCCGGTCATCAAAGGGTCGTCTTACTCGAAAAAAAAAATATATATGAATTAGCCTATCACTTGTAGACTTTTTTTTATAATTATGTGTACATTTTATATAAACTACTTTTTTCTGCTTTAACCATCTGCATACAGCTATTCTGCATTAGCTTAATTGATCATCAATCGAAACGTTCTACTAGACGTGTTCGACAATGGATATCATGTTCACGGTTAAGTTCAAGAACATCTTATTCACAACTTCCTTAAGGGTCACATGACACTTGAGCTTCTATTATAACCGAACCTAAGCACTTGTTTCTTTATGCCATTTTATAATTGAAATTTTAAATAAATTAAACAGATTATAAGAAAAAAAATAATACATATGGTTAATTTAAGTTTGTTATTAGCTTATGAATTCCCAGAACCAATTTCGTTTGCATTTTTACCTTTAAGTAAATATTATATGTGTGGCTTGTTTAAAAGGAAGAAATATTAAATCGTGTTGTGTTTTCGCGATATTTTTGGCTAAGAATCTATTAATTTGCCTTAATATGGGAGGGGGTGGGGTCCCTTTACTGAATTTGATCCTGGGCCTGGAATTTCATATGGGGGGCCTGATGTGGGACTTGATTACAATTAAGGCATTGAAAGTAATGAATATTGTTGTATTTTTAGATTACGATTTATTAAGGTGACTGTAAGTATTTTCACCATAACGTGGTTAAGTAATCATTACAACAGATCAATGGGAAGCTTTAGTGAATAGTTAAATACAAAGAGTTGCATAGGTCTACTGCTAATAATTCGATATTTAAGTACGAATTTTTAATTTTGTATTTGAAGCCAAAAAAAATGTTGATCTCCAAGTCCGGGCGGTGTGGAGGAGTTGAATCATTTTCAACTAAATATTAAATTGATGTCATTTTATCTGCATAGAAACAGAAAGTAAGTGACGCTAAGTGATTGTGGTTATTCTAAGTGTTAAAAGATTTTAGATAAGGAAATTAACGTGCGTTAGTACATTTTTACAGTAAAATAAACCAA
>JAFIDM010009631.1:69088764-69116162 GCA_023159025.1 Thereuonema tuberculata | reverse complement strand
TGTTTTGTTTTGTTTAGTTATGTGCGTTCTTTGGTTTATTTTACTGTTAAAAGATTTTATTTCATACAAAAAGAAATGAAAAATTTTATTAACGAGTTATGCCAGACTCCGGGTTTCGTTGTTATGTTCAGTTTTACAGTCTGGATAATTGATTTCCTCCTTCAATCTTCGAAGGCATCCCACAAAAAGAAGCAACATAAAAATAATTATGCCTAAGAAATAAAACATTAAATTTCTGATCAAGATACCTGACGACGGTATATTTACAAATTATGAACCTCACGAAATTCAGTGGATATCATCAAAATTGATTCAAACTAATAACTGAAACATTTATTGATAAACTGATCTCCTGCACATTTGCATTAATATTCTGATGGAAATCTCAATAGCTCACGTCGTCTTATTGGTCGAAAGATTTTTTTTTTCAGATGCAAAGCGAGATATCCTCTTCATAAATATGCATGCTAAATTTCAAGAAGAGCTGTTTTCTGCTCAAAGCTATTAATTCGAAAACACACTCACACGTAACTAAAGTAATTTCTTGACTCGACTTCTCCTTGGGAAAATTGGCAAAAAAATGCAATTTTATTACCAGTCTTAGGTTTCTGGATATTCCCAATTCATTATAAAAGGATAGGGGGGGGGGGGCTTAAAGTGCCCCTTTGGTTTCATCTATTATAATTCCTAAGTATAATTCAGGGAACAATATTCTTTCTATTACATTGAAAGGCAATTTTATTTTTTTTAATCTTAAGTAATTCTTTCTTGTTTCATGTCTAAAGAAAAAAAAAGTGAAACCCTTTCCTTAGTATTGAGGTACTTGAGTGTTCACATCATTAACATTCTTTTCTCCCAGCCTTCGTTGCACCGATTTAATTCCGAGTATAACATTTCAACATAAATTCTCTTGAACTAATGCTAATCTCACATTCACCCTTTTTTTTTTTACTCTCTCTCTCTCTCTCTATCGTAAGACTCGTTCTGTTCATTCAGTGATGAAAGTGAAATACGATAGCTGAAACAGATTTATAATATTTCCTCGCCAAACCATGAAGGCCAACTTATTAAAGACCTTCGATAATGGTAGGCGCAAGTTCCGTTATGGTTTACCAGAGATCAAAGCAAACCGATGATAATTTCTAATTTATTTTCTGAATTAAACGGCTTTTCTGCTTCCCAGACCAACATGTCTGTCTGCTTTCCAGCTTAAAGCAATTGTTTCGATTTATTTGAGATTATATTGCCAAAATGAAACAATAGTTTTCAATAGAAATTTACGTGGTTACTGAAATTAATTGTCCGTAAATATGGATACACTTAAGATATTTATAATTAAAATAATATTTAACCGGTCACACACCATGACAAAATAAAGTAAAAATTAAAAAAAAAATCAAAAACTTCGAAAGGAAAGAATTTATTTTATTCATTACATATCACCCCTTTATATTATTTGTATTGTATAAAACTATTATAAATATTTTAAAAAATAGGCAATAACAAATTCGTAACATCCTAAATCTTCTATTCTTAAGTTAAATAAAAGGAAAACACCAATCCTTAAATCTTCAAAAATTCTCGTTGAGAGAATAGAAATATTGAGAAGTTATAAAGATGTTTTTGAAGATTCAATAACAAATTCCAGTTTTTAAATAAAAAGCAGTTTTCAAATAAATTATCAATAATAAATTACGTGAAAAAGATGAAGCACAACAAGTTCAGAGTTATGGCATATATCATATTATATAGCATAATTTATAAGTATAAAAGGCAAAACCCACTGACTCACTCACTCACTCATCAACGCACAGCCAAAACCTCTGAACCTGCGAAATTGAAATTTTCGGGATGGGTAGCCCTTATGACGTAGCCGCCAATAAGAAAGAATTTTTACAAAATATTACCACTAAGGGGTGCAAACGGTGCAAAGTTTCTTGAAGGGCATATATATCTCGGAAACGGTTTGAGCTGGAGACACGCTATTTGACATAAGTGTTCTTTGTCAACATCAAAAAGACCCGTATTCGACGAATTTTCGATATTGGCGTCCTAAGGAGGGCGAACTTTCTTGAAAGCGCCACATATGCACCTGGAGGCAAAAACTAGAACTATGGGTTGTATACGGGAGGGGAGTGAGGGGATGTGCAAACATTGCTGAATGGCACTTCTACGGGGTTTTCGGCATAGATATAGATTTATGATGATCACACGTTTTTTTCTGAACTGGGGAAGGTTTGAAGTGATAGGGGTGTGGAGAAGGGGAGAAAGGGGTGAGAAGTCTTATATTCTCCGATCTCGAGTTACAAAAATTCAAATATAACATTACTTTGTTACCAGTATATCATGTGATTTTGTACCAACTGGGAAAGTGATTTCAGAATTTCAATTTCTTTCTCATCCACATCATTGTAACCGGACGAAGAATGGGTATTTACATTACATTAAGAGATCGGTAATAGTCAATTTTGTCTTTTATAGGTAATGCGTAATCAAAGCATATTATTTTTTTTATGCTATGTATGCAAGGGTTCCGGAGCGAAGCGATGGTACCCGGCTAGTCGTCAATAAATAAATTCTTTGCTTTTATTCTATAAATATGCTATCTATTTTAACTACTTTTTTCTTTTCAATAAAGCAATAGTTTATCAAAATAAATAATTTGTTTTTAAGCCTGATAAAGTCGATCAGAAGGAAACAATGATTAATTGAAAACAATAAAATCTAAAGAACCTAAAGAATATGCCCAAAATACCTAGTGTTTTTGTAATTATATTTCTTCTATTATTATAATGCTGATGTCTTATTTGTCTGTAACATATAAACATTCTTAATATTTCAACAGTTCTGCAAACACATTTTAAAACTTTTGTATTCAGAAATGAAGAAAAAATTATTATTATTATTATTATTAGTAGTAGTAGTAGTAGTAGTAGTATGTAAAAGATTCAAACCTTAGGTTTCCCCAGCAAAGACAACATGGCGGTTCAAGGAAAAAAGCACATACAGTAAAACCTCGTCGTCACCCGGATAAGTCGTCACTCCGTTTAAGTCGTCGTTTTCCTTTGGTCCCGACAATGTCTCATAGATAATAATGTAAAATAACCCTCTTTTACTCGTCACCAAATTTAATTCTTCTCCGGATAACTCATAACCCTCAAAAATTGCGAAAAGCATCTTTATTCTCAGTTTTGCCTGCTATCTTTTCAGCCCCGCCCCTTCACTCTAAGAAAGCCTAGCCTTTACGGGGAATTTTCACGTGAGAAATTCACTTGGGGAAATTACACACTTTTCGCTGCGACTCTTGTCAAGTGTAGACGTGTTGACCGCTACTGAGTGTGATTTCATTTCATAGCGAGTAAGCCCCGCTATAAGGACTATTTTTTATCTTGCAATTTCGTGGTTCGATTACATTTGTAACATGTCAGGGAAACGAAACCGTCTTTTGCCTGATAAAACTCTATCATTTAAGGGTGAAAAGTGCACTTCTGGAAAAGCAAGCAAACAACGCCTGACACTTCTGCTTGGAGCTAATATGAGTGGAAATGAGAAACTTAAACCACTTGTGATAGGCAAAAGCAAAAAGCCACGCTGCTTTAAAAACGTTATATCCCTGCCAGTTGAATATGAAGCAAATTCAAATGCATGGATGACTACAACGATTTGGGAACGACATATTCGTAAACTGGATTCTCAGTTTTCGCGTCAGAAAAGAAATGTTGCCATCATTGTCGATAACTTTACCGCCGACAATTATTTATTTCCAGTAATCAGCACCTTCATCAATCAACACTGTTGGATTATTTTTAAGCCAGTAAAAGAAAATAAAATGTGGTAAGTATAAAGTGGTTTTTTTTTTTATTTTCCACTCATTCATTTGCATGTATTGATTTCTGAAAATCTTGTTTTTCTCACCGAATCCTACAGCAATTCATGAAAATATTGTAGTTCAGTGGTTTGTTTTTTTTCAAAAAATGCCCACTTCGCTTAAGTCGTCACTCCGCTTAAGTCGTCAAAAATATTTGGTCCCTTGAGTGACGACTTAACGAGGTTTTACTGTATTGCCAAATGTAAAGAAGTGTGCAAGAATGGCTAGGGATGTGTGGTTGTGTCCATAAATTTCCTAACTATGCGTGTTGTGTTGAGTATCACAGCCTTCTGGAGTTGTGCATAAGTGTTTTTGTGAAGTCCTAGTGTGCTGAGACTGTGGTGCAATGCGTGAGGCACCAGACCAGTGGCGGACAGGATGTTGGGTACAACACGTACTCGATCCTGCCTCCACTGCTTCTGGAGCTCGTGTGCTAGATCAGTGTATTTACTGATCTTGTCTGCTTGAGTTTTCTGCATGTTCTTGCTGATAGGCACTGCAATATCAATGAGATAGGTCTGTTTGTTGACCTTATCAACAAGTGTGATGTCAGGTCTGTTGTGATGTATGGTTTTGTCTGTGTGAATGGGGCGGTCCCAGTACAGCTTATGTGAGAGTGACTCTAGTACGCTTTGTGTTGTGTACTTGTAGTACGGGACCGTGTTCTTAATAAGTGAGTGTTTGGGCGCTAGTTGTTAATGTACGATCGACGCTATCTGATTATGCCTTATTATTAGTATTATTATCATGATTCTAGATAATTTTTAATTTAATTACGAAACAATTCAATTTTAACAAAAGAGCAGACGAAATTACAAAAGAAGCTCAAACTTAAAAAGTGCTATTTATTAATATCTTAATAAGTTAGCTTGAAATCTGTGTACATTTATATAAAAGGTTTATATCATTATCTATATATGGAGATTTAAAAAAATA
This sequence comes from Thereuonema tuberculata, assembly GCA_023159025.1. Taxonomy (NCBI): domain Eukaryota; kingdom Metazoa; phylum Arthropoda; class Chilopoda; order Scutigeromorpha; family Scutigeridae; genus Thereuonema; species Thereuonema tuberculata. The sequence continues at coordinate 69,111,358 of JAFIDM010009631.1, read as the reverse complement.
GTTTGGATATAATAATATAAGATTCAAGAAAAGGTATCATGTAAAATAAATAAAGTATATGATATCACAATATTTTTCAATGAAAATTACAGGAGCCAAAGCGAGAGCGAAAAACAAAACAGCGAGGAGTGAAAGAAATTATTTATTTCCCAGAAAATAAATTAATCTGAATTATGAGAGAATTCTTAATTAGAAATAACAACATTTTTTCTGTGCATTACTCATGCTTATTTTATTTTAATTTCCTTAATCAAGTGTCTCCTTTTTTTTTTTTCGCTAATAAAATCAGAGAGAAATATCAACAGAAGTTCAACTTAATAAAGCTTTTCTTTACTAAAGATAACATTCAGATATACAGTGGTTAATGTATTAAGGCGTTAACAAACCGAGTTAAGTTTATACAGTACAATTAATAATGAGCATTATATTCTTAGAACAAACAGAAAAAATAAATAACTTTTAAAGCTGTTTTGTTATTTTGATGTTAGAGTTGCGATAATCGTACAAATGCTTTTTATTATACGAGGTATATATATACTTTTTTTTTTTCATTTTGTTGATTCTACAGAACATTCCGAAAATGCAATCTTAATCATTAAATATGGAAAAGTTGTGACATTACAGTGCCTTCTTAGAAGATTAATATTTTTCTTTTCTATTAAAAACACTATATTGAACGAATTTTTATAGAACTTATATTATTTAGCTACTTCGGATTCGTTTGTTTTTTGAGGAATAAGAGTCATCATATTGTCGGCCATATTGCTATCGTGAGTAAATGCTAGCTACCGACGTTTCAAAATGGGGACTTCTGAACTTCTTGGGCTAGATATGACTACTTCACAGATACTGCCAATAATAGAATTGTGAATGCTTATAAAAAGTCAGATTTACGTTTCTTACTATTAGAAATCTCTTTTAGAAAGTATAACTTAATTATGCAAAAAAAAAGAGAAGGGATTTCCGTACATTTTGCGCTGGCATCTCTTAATTTAATGAAAAGAGAGGAAGGAGAGAGAAGTTGTTGTAAAAAACCAACTGATTAATTTTTCATTCGTCTTTAAATCTAATACTTTGAAGTATGAGTTTCTGTAGATTACAAAAGTGGTTTCTTTACAGATTTGCTTTCAAAAGTTACTTTAACTTTAACTTTGATTTCATAAATATTTTGTATTTAAAATGTATTATTTTGTATTTAAATTGAATTAAAAGATTATAAATACGTTAGAATTTATAAAGGTAGTACAAATGTGACCTTTAAACATGTTACTTAGTAAATTTGTATGTTAGTTCTATATTATTTATTACTACCATTTTTTAAAATTAATTGTGTGTTTTTTTAAGTCAATCATTAAAAATTTATTATTATAAACAATTGGTATCTAATGACCATTTAATCGAATACATTATGTATTTATTTCAGATTTGAGGAAAATAAAATTGGGGGAGGGGGCTTATTAATTAGAATCATACCGTTATTCCCTATTAGCACGTTCTTCACTAATAATCATAAAGACAATTACATTAATAAAATTAGTGATATAAAAAATTACGTTATTGCCTTTTTTTGAATAAGGAAGTTCACTGACTTCGTGCGGTAATAAAGTAGCTCAGTTTATCCCTTGTTGCTCATCACTCAAGGCAATCAAAAAAGTAGCTTTAAGAAAGTCGCCGAGTGGCTTTAGCTCTACAATCTAATAATGTGTGTTTTCATGAGCAACCAAGACGACCGACAACATCTCCCATGTCGCACACACAGCCACTATTTATCCGGGTTAGTTCTTTGCTTCGTAAACGACGATAGTAATCACGAAAAGACGATGGCAATTTAATTGCACAATTAATTAATTACATAATTTAAAATAAATTGTCTGAATAAACATTCCCACTTTAAGAAAGAAGATCTATAAGAAAGATCACTACTAATAAATAAATAAATAAATAAATAAATAAATAAATAAATAAATAAATAAATAAGGTGGGGGTTTTTTAAATTTGTTTTTTAATTGTGATTTTTCTAATTTGCTTTTACATAAATTATTCCTGACAAGTGGACTTAAGAAAGAGTTAAATTTTGTAAAATGTGGAAAATACTTCTTAAAAATAAAGCAAATTTCATTGTGATAATTAATGTCCTTCAACTTGGTGAATTTAGTTGCAATTAAATTTGTTAACAATTCAGGTAGATGCCTGTTATAAATAAACTTCTTCATATTTGATAAATAATTCTTAAATAATTTCTTCCAATTGGGGACTTTTATGATGATAGTTTTTGTTGTGATTTATCTTTATCAAATTTTTGTTTCAAATCTACATGATTCAGTATGAGTCATTTAGTATTTGAATAAACAGTAAATTTACACAAAATGATATAATTTTCGTTTTCTATACGCTTATAATTTTACTACACTAAAACTTCAGAAATGAAAACTGCACAGTCCATGTCAACAGTAGCTGTAAATTAATAGAAGTGCAGTAATATACTATGTATCCTCTGCTGGCAGAAATAGAAACTTAAATAAAATCGTAATTAGATAGGCTAAAAAAAAAATCAAATGATGATGCCTTGAAAATAACTATGTATGTGGAACTATTGAGATCTATTATATTGGTATCTATTGAGATGGAAGTGAAACAAAAAAAACGAAGGAAAAAATACATCTGATATGAAATTGTCAATTCTGTATCATTGGACAAGAATTCAACATTGTTATGTTTCTTAAATATTGATATATTATTTCTTTTTGTATAGTATATTTCAATAATTTCAATGTTGTACTGTAATTGTGAAGGATTTTAATTATTATTGTATATCATTTACTATGTTCAAAATATACTATTACATATTTCATTAGAACTAAATTGACCATTGCTTTTCCATTTCACTTACTTTTATTAATTACAATACAAGAAAAAAAAATTCTTCAAAGCAACAACGTAAGCTAAAGAAATTAACACTTTATTGAAATATTAACATTATTTTACTGTATTTAGTAATAATATTACTGAAAGACTGTTTATTTACATTAACATTTAATTTACAGCAGAAGGTGACAGACTGGTTATAGCAAATGACTATTCTTCAAAAGTCACTTCATCTTCAAATTAATATATATCCCTAATTATTATTATTATGCTCCACGAATAACTGGCAAATATTTGACTAAAATAGTAACTAACAAGAAGAGGACACATCCTGTATTACAGAATGTAATGCCCTTTTGTGAGATAAAAGTATACATGAAGTAGTCCTACTTCAAAAATATATATAGGTCTGGCTGGAATGTTTTAATTTCCTTTTCCTGTGTTTGTCAGCCTCTTATCCACTGTCTCTTCAGATGTGAGGAAGAAACAGGAAACCACCTCAGTTTTTTTCCCAAAAAATTCTATAATAAAGCAAAAAATAATAATAATAATAATAAACATAAACCGAATAATATAATATAAACACAATACATTAATATAAGAAATGGAAAAAAAAACAATTTAGTTAATCAAATATAAATAATATATTTGATAATTTATATAAATACTCTATTTTTTATTATTTCTTAACTTTTTACTTAATTTTCTAATTAAATTATTTTAATGTACGGTAATTTATTATTTTTATTTTATTTTGACTTACATTAGTAAAACGATTTGAAACTGTAAACAACATTCCATTTAATTATATATACATATATGGTTATGTTTATTTTCTAATACATAATCACATAGAGCTAATCACACTAATCCTGTTTAAATAAAGTACTATACACACTGTACTGACAGCCTTATGACTTTTAGTAACTTATGCACTAAATTATTAAATTATGTATCATTTAATTCCATGAAAACAGTAAAATAGAAGTTAATCAATCAATTAATCAAACGTATAACACAGGTATGCGAATCGAAACGTGTTTCCGATAAACCAACAGAAGCGATAAATCGTATCTGCTGTGCGCAAGTCTGTAGTTAAAAAACTGATCGGGCTGTAGCGGCAGACGTTAAGTGTCTGTTCTTGTGCAGCGAATATACGTAAACAGAGGATTAGTTCTATTGTAAATATTTCCGTACTCACGAGTGTCGTTGAAGTGAAGCTGTTCTTCATATTAAAATCGGTTTTCAGAAAAGCATAAGTAAATACAATCAAACAGCAAAAGAATAAGAAGCCAAATCTACAGAGCTATCATAAGAGATTTTCAAAAGATAAATTATCTCTTTTCCATAAAGATGCATGCCATGTTTCAGAAAGCTCCTTCTCCTTTCGAAAAGGGAGAGGGTATTCAAATAGACATAAGAAGTTCATGAACTAACTTTTCTTATAAAAATTGACGAAAACGTCAATTTTTGCCCTTTTCTCAGGTTAGTAGCAGTTGAGGAAAGCGACAAGTTCCTCCGAAACAGAATATTTTATGATCTCTAAACAAAAGGTGAATCCATCTGTGAATGAATCAAGTCCTCATTTTTCCGTTGAAAAGTAATTTTTTTGTCAAGTTTTAAGGAGCGTGATACCAGTGTGATGTTGTGAAGTGAAGTGTGACAGAGAGAGGTCACTTGTTCTCTACACTGATGCTTCCGTCGGTCGATGATAGCCTGGAGGTGAGATCTCAAAGGTGAGATGAGGTGAAAGTAGATCTTTTTGGTTCTTTAAAAGAAAGCTTTCACGAACATCATTTCAAAGATGATGAGTATCTGGCAACTACGGTGTTCTATGGCCGAGGAGAAAGTTAAAGTGAATTTCCAAAGCAGCAACACATTTGGTGAAGAAAAAAAGAAAAAAATATGTTTAAAAAATATAAAGACTAAATTCATAAGAAACAATCTCTTCAAATTGCTGTATTTAAATTCGGTGTAATTTTTACATGTCTTTTTTTTATCTCATACAATGGAAAATAAACTTAAGAGACCTTAGTTTCTGTTGTTCCTTACGCCATACAATTGGGAATTTAGGGCCGAAATATTGAACATCTCTACCAGACCAATTTCAATCAAACAAAAAGTAGACCAAAATCAAAAGGAGAACACTTGCCATTAAATTTTCAGGTTCCTAACTTCGTTTGTAAAATATTGTTATTCGGAGGTTTTAAAGGTAGTTTTTGGAGTTATTTTGAATTCATAGCAAAATCAATTAAACCTAACTAAAAAGTTGAAGTTTAGTTCCTTTCTGAGTTTTCCTTGAAAGTCATGAAAATGGAAGGATATGCGTTTTCCATTTAAATTTATATTATAAACCGATTTTTAGTTTTATCCTTTTTTTTTTTCTTTCTGTTGTCACAGTAAAAACAAACTTTAAATGTATGACTGAAACTATAAGATCCTTTTATTTCTCATTCTCGTTTGAAAACCATCCGATTTTGTTTTTCAAGATCCGATATATTTATTAGTTTGTGGTAAAGATGTTACTCTATTTCATTTCTTTAAAGTAATGTTTCTCAAGTTAACAAAAGTGATTTATTTTCAGGGACTGAGGGCATTACTTAACAGCAAAGGATTGCTGAGCAGATCAATTCGTATCAAAAACAGACTTTTTTGATACGAAAATGAGATGCAGTAAAAAGAATAGGAGTTTTCAATTTGGCGTATTTTATGTTTATAACTTATTGTACGCCATATTTAATTACTTTGGAGACCACATTATCTTAGAAATTTAGTTACTAGCACAGTGACGTTTAGTTGATTTTAACATTCCGTGAAATATAACTGAAAATACAGTCGGACCTTGATATAAGGTCACCCCGCATATAAGGTCACTTTTCTAAAGTCCCAGCTCATTGAATAGGAATTCTGTGATAAGGATTAGCGGATATATGGTCAGGTCTTAAATACCGTAATCGCATATAAGATCACTTTTGTCTGTGATTTCAGTGCCATACTGATTCATTTCCAAGAATTTTTCCGTGGATACGATCTTTTATCGGCGTCATTTCTCCTACTGACGGAGGGGAGAGCTTTTTCACAAAGCACTTCATCCCCTCAAATTCTAGGAAAAAAGTTGATGAAGACGATATTCCTTTACCTGTGTTAATACAAGATCTCAGAAATCGCGGCTGTGCTATAGAAGAGGAAAGTGAATATGTGAGAATTGATGATGAAATTGCTATCACTTCTCAAGCTTCGATTTGCGAAATTGTTTCGCAAGTTTTAGATTCCAATGCATTAGAGAGGGAGGATAACGACAGTGATACTAAAACTGAAGAGGTGACACAAGCAGAAGCACTCACAGCGTTAAATGTCGTAAGACTTTTTTTTACGAGCCATGAGGGAGCTGAAGAACATTTTCAGAAACTACAAAACTTAGAAAACATTGCACAAAAGATGACACCAAAATCGCGACAGTCCTGTATTATGGATTATTTCAAGTAAGGTCAGTTGTACATCAGTACTTTGCTTGAGCATACTGGTACTATTTATATAAAACTTTATTCCGAATTAAAATTTTTTTAAAAATAATTTGTTTTTGATTCCATTAATTTTAATTGGTTCAACTAAATTAAAAAATTATAATCTAATAAACTGATAAGGTAGGTGACCCAAAGGTAGCCATAGTTAAGCTTTGCTGATTTTTTTATAATTTAACGGTTGCGGGAATATAAAAAAAAATCTAGGGGTCATCACCCTGAACCTTCTCTAAACAAGACATATTGATATTGTTTTTCTTAAACATAGTTAGTTTGTTTTACAGTTATTTTATTAAAAAGTTACTTCCGGGCCACCTTCGGAGCAGGTGAACCTAAGGTGACGCACATATTTATTTTGTTAAAAATTATATTTTCCAGGGGTTGAAAGGACACTTAACACTTTATGACTAAAAACAGTATTTTATAAGCTGCTAGTTTTACATACCTTAAGTCCTAATACTAAATATGCGTACAAAATATAGAGGGAAAAAGTCTTTCAAAAAGTACACTTAAAATTTTTGATTCTGTCGCCTTGTGTAAGTCTTTCAATCTGAGTCAATGCAAAAAGTACACTTGAAATCTTTGATTTTGTCACCTTTTGTAAGTCCTTCACACTCCTCGTGGACATATCTTAAACATTGGGTGCACGTTCTCATGTAAATTATTTTGTCCGTTCCCAAGGTGGTAAGGTTGGCGGGCCACCTTGTGTACACATCTCAGCACATTGTTTTCACAAATAAATAATGTCGTTACCATGAAATTCTTAAACTGCGACAATACGTCCTGAGTGAGTAGTGACCGAACTTTATTAAAATATACAACAACTTGCATTCAACAAAACTTTACACGATTAAATTTAATTTATTACTTACCGGAAAGTAAGAACAACGATGCTCAAAAACAAATGTCTTCTCAGTAATGGCCGACGTCTCGTCGAAATGGCTTAGTTTTCAGTAGCCAGTGCTGGAGTGCGACAGCTGTCAAGTAGCATGTGCCATATTCCTACTATTTTGAGTATTACTATTTTATATAAGCAGATGGCCACCTTCTGCACTCTGGCCACCTTTGGATCACCTACCTTATTTTTGTACGTATTAAATTTTACTAAGAATTATATTGTATTTATATAATGCTTAGGGGAGACCGGGGTCAGTTGGCATAAGGAGCTAGTTGGCACACAGCTTTTATTTCCTGCCACCGTGTAGCTAGAGCGCTGACATCTTGGTAGTGGGAAGTGTATCCACTGTGACTTTAGTTTGCTTGGAAGCGTCACGAAGGAAGTGATCCCTGTTTCATCGTTTTTCTGACTAGTAAGTAAATTTTTTCATCGTAATTTTTTTTTGTTCTGGTGAACATGTAGATCGAATTGAGGTGCTGCTGATGGCGATTCTCGAAAGAGTGGATAACTGGGATTGCGTGCATGTATCATAATCTTTTGTTTCTGATGTTTGGGATTGTGTGGTATCCATTTTGTTTTGGAAATCCCTGTGGGGCTAGTTGGCATAGTTAGGTAGGGGTCAGTTGGCATAGTTATGACAAATGGTAAAAAAGGGAAAAAACTGGAGATGACCAGACGAGGAAGACTAAATTTGGTACGACCAAACTAAAGTTCTGCGAAAATTAAACCCATCTGTTCAAATAACTCCTACATTTGTGTTTGATATCAAACAATAACTATAGGTAACTAAGAATTCATTGTTTGTTCATACATTTAATTTAATTTGTCGTACAGTTGTTTTTTTTTGTTCAAGTATTATTAAAATAAAATTTTTGATAAAATAAAATGTTTTTCTCGAAAATTGCTGTGTTTTGCTCAAGTACCCCCATCCATAGCACGCACCCGGGGTTAGTTGGCATAGTTGCAAGCTTTTAGAAAAAGTGTTTTTGGGGTTACCGAAACACGGATTTAATGGGTCCTACATAATTTTAAAGTCAAAAAGATAAGCTATCCGCCGCATTCACAAGAATCCCCCTAAGTATTGCACAAAAAAATCAAAAAATCAAAAACCAAAATCTATGCCAACTAGCCCCGGTCTCCCCTATTTATTGAGAAATGCGTATGAATCGGTTATAAGGTCACCCCGCTTATAAGGTCACTTTCGCGAGGTCCCAAGGGGTGATCTTATATCGAGGTCCGACTGTATTATTAATCTTTTAAATATAATTTCTAGTCTTCCATACCAATAACAGGAAAACTATTTTAGTAATGGAAGTCACAATACTGAATCAGACAAATTATAGTTTTAAGCTATTCGAGTAGTTGAATATGGATGTCAAAAAAGTAGAATTGTGGGTAGTTTATGCAATATCTTACTGTCTAAAGAAATTATTTCCGTCAAATCTTGATATCATAATTTATAATCTTCATATTAATTAACTTATCAAACATACGGATAGTGTTTGGATGCTTCTGTTGTATTAAGTCAAAACATATGGTTAGACACATTCGTGCAAACAACTCCTTGGTTTGCTAATGAAAGAAAAAAATGTTTTATTCTATTTCATTACATTTTTATCGCAACTAATCTGTGTCTTATTTTAACCTGTCTGAGTCAGAAAAAAAAAGCAATAACCAATCTAAAATATTAAGAATATGCTAAATTTAGAACGTAACACGAAAAATGTAATTTTCTCTAGTATCCTTCGTGGAATCTTATTATACGATTTTCTTAGTTTTTTTAAAGCCTTTTATAATATATTGACAAAAAAAATCGAAACACCATGAAAGAAACGTCCAATTTTAATGAAACTTCGTAGGTGCCCTTTGGATGAAGAGAATTGGAATTGATTCAAATTTCACAGTGAAAACACAAATTTGTGTTGAACAACAGCAGCTTCATTGTTACATTATCAGTCCTGGGGTGAGCCACTTCTGGCTATGCATGCTGATATATGGCATGGCATGAAGTGATACAAAGTCCAAATGCCAGATATACAATGATAGATGCACTTAACATCTTAGCATGATCCAGACATGCTGGATATAGATAAGTTTGCAGAGCTGAATGGTGAAGGAAGGGTATGAAATGCTTGGACATATTGCTGCGGAACGTGTTCAGTGTGTGGATGTGCATTATCCTGGCAGGTGTGGCGCGAAGAACAAAACAACTGGCTTCAGGATCCCCTGCAAATATTGCTGTTTATTTAAAGTTCCTAGAATCACTATGAGAGAGGATCTCCTGTCATAAGAAATGGCTCTCCACACCCTTAAACCAGAAGTGATGGCTGTGTGTCTCTTGCCAGGAATTTTGCATTGTCAGTCCTCCTCCACAGGGACGGATACGATGGTCATCATTAAGAAATAATTTGGGAGCAGATCATGTCTATCGGGCCCGGCCCCATTCTATGGAGAAGGACTGGACAGTGCTCAAATTCTGGCAATACTGAAGAGAGGCACATAGTCATTACAGCTGGTGTAAGAGTGTGGGGGGTCATTTCTTATGATTGCAGATCCCTTTCATAGTGATTCGAAGAACTTTAAATTTCCAGCGATGTGTGCAGTGATCCTGCGACCCGTTGTTGTGCCCTTCTTGTCAGCTATGTCTCCAAGTAATTCATACCCTTCCTTGGCCAGACAGCTCCCTAGACTTATCCATCCAGCATGTCTGGAACATGCTAGGATGTCAAGTGCATCCATCATTGTATATCTGGCATTTGAAGCAGCAGTTTCAGCAAGCTTGCCGTTCCACAAGACAATATCAGGATTTTGTTTCACTTCATGCCACGCCGTATATAAGCCTGCGAAGCAGCCAGAAGTCGCTCAACACAGAACTGATAATGTAACAGTGATGCTGCTATTGTTCAATAAAATTTGTATTTTCACTGTGAAATTTAATCAATTCCAATTCTCTTCATCGAAATGGCATCTATAAATCATTAAAATTGGACGTTTTCTTCATGGTGCTTTAATTTTTTGTCAAAAAATTTTATATTTGTATATAATTTATTACTGAACTACCGTGTCTGAAATGATAGTAAAAGAAAGTGACACAAGTAAATTATAATAACAATGAGAAAAATGATGTACCTATGATTATTTAATAAGGAAATGAATCACTAAATTAAATGTAAATGAATAATTTCTCGAACGAAATTCTCCTTAAATGAATAGTAATAGAAATATAGTTTCTATTTCTCTGTAGATAATAGAGCAATTTATAAATAATTTAATTTCTACTTCCAAACATCTGAATTGAACATTAAAATATCGACTTCAGTATTTGTGAGACTTCATTGTGATACCAATTTCATCGGCAAAAGTAAATAATTGTTCAAGGTAAGAATAACAGCAATCGTGAATCTTTCTCATAAATCGCATTAATGATGACATAACAGATGATGAGATCAATATAAATTAGTTGCAAAGCTGAATGAGAGGCAAAATGAGTAAACGCACCGTTACTTTCTATAAAAAAAATGATCAAAGTAAGAAGCAAAATCTTAATCATACAAATTCAATGAAACAACTGGATTTCTACTTTTTAGATTTTTTGATGAAACTTAATATGGTTTAATATGGTCTATCATATTATCATATGGTCTATCAAACTTAATATGGTCTATCACCGATAAATGTTAGTTACAGAGAACAGAAAAATACAGAAGACGATAGCTTGAAATTTCAATATCCGTTGAGTAATGAAAGACCTCAAGATACAGTAAAACAAAATACATTGAGATTGACAAAATGGTAAACAGATGGGAAACTATGATTGCTGAAACGTGCTAAAGGGAATACGATTGGGATTTACTAACGCTATGAAACAACTGTAGTTAAAACTAAAATAAGTTTTACAACTCGTTATTTGAACTCCGCAAAATTGTCATGAAAGCAATGCTTCAAATAGCTAATTCAGTGTTGTTACTATTTATGAGTTAATTTGTATTTTTCTTTTTAAATATATTAGTACGAAATTTTCAATGAGCTGTGAAGATCAAATGTTTTGAAGTCATAAGATATTTGTACTCCAATATCATTTCAATTCTCTTTCAATCTTATTTAACTACTGGATCTTATTAAGTGAACTCAAGCAATTTCAGCTTAAGCCTAGCAAGATATCTATGCCAGTTTTTAAACTTATTATATATATTAGATATCTCCTTGAAAAAACTTATATATGAAAAAACTTATTCAAACTTACCTATAACTCTTTAGTTTTTTACAGGGTAATTTTTCTTTTTCTATTTACGGTAGTGTAGTTTTGTTTATGCTTTTGCTTGGAAACATTGAGTGCTTGAACTATTGTAACTTAAACTACCAATCATTGTAACGATTTTGGTTTTTTTAAATAAGCAAACAATATAACAATAATAATATAAAAGGCTTGAGAAAGAGAAGACGTTGCATATCTCCTTGAAAATTCGTTTTTCTGGTAATAAATGTAGTATTGTGACATTTATTTCTGGTAGTGTGGATGATGTTTAATAAAACAAACAATATATTGCTTAATGAATATTTTAATTTTTTTCTGTTTTAATTAAACTTTCATTTGTTTCACCCTTTAAGGAGTTGAACCTTCCTTTTTGATTTCACGTCTAATCTTTTACTAAAAATCAATTTCCCACTAGGTTGTCTGTAAATAAAATTAAGTAAAAATCACTTTAACGGGGGGAAATGGGAAAGGTTTATGGAACGAAACTCATTATGAGATGCTTCCTAATGGTAAATTGAAGAATTTCTCGTTTCAATCGAGAGTAGCGATTGGAGAAATCAGCAAATGCTCAAGTGTATCATCAATTAATGCTTTTGCTAAAGTTAATTAGCATAATTTTTTGATTAAGAAATCAACAGAAAATGATGAAAGTCCTAAGATTAATAAAACAAAACAAAAAAAAAGATTGATTTGAAAAACAGATTTAGTTATCGTGCCGATTTTCAAATAGACTAAAAAAAAAAGCAAAAAAAACATTAGCTTGATCACAGGCGGATAAATGTTACACCAAATCTATAATACTACACAATAGCTAGCTATCAAGAAGGTATAAATACTTCTTTTTTTAGTGGTTTGTATATAAGAGATTTGCTATTCGAAAGGAATCTTTAGCGGCAAAACAAAAGAAAAGTATTTTCTTTTAAGATTGACACAGATCTTCCTATAAGATTGACACAGGTATATGTGCATGTTAGTTCTTGAATATTTTTTTATGGAGACGATCTTTATGAATTGCCTCTTTTGCTTAAGATAAAGCTTGTGATTTAATTGGAACATATTAGTATTTTATTAGAATATAATATTGTATGTTGTTGTTTATATTAGTATTTCTGTTGAAATGGGTTTTTTATGTAGCAAAACGTTTTTCCCTAATTTTTGTTATTAAATCATTTCCTTTACAAAGAGACTACACGGTAAATAATCTTTTATGATAGACAAGTTAGTAAAAATCCAAGTCCTAAAATTCTTAATTATCTTTCTGAGCCGTTTAGCTCACAAATTTCAAATTGAAATGTATATTTCAAACTTCAAAGGATTACTTGAAACATCTACTTGAAAAGAAACAACAGGAGAAGTTATGTGTGTGTGTGTGTTCCATTGCTTTCTATGTCACTTACGATATTTCAAATAAGAACCAATCATCCTTTCAAATTGCTAAGATTTACCAGGAATGGTCTACCGGTAGTCGAGTTTTATAACATAAAAGATCAAAGTACAGCTGTATGTGTGTGTGTGTGTGTGTGTGTGTGTGCTTTTTTTCTAAACTTTTCGGAGTCATGAAAGGAAACATTTCTTTGAAAATGTAGATCATCTGGCATAGGTCAGTCTAGAAGATTCTCAACCTTCCGCAAAATACAGACAGATATAGCAGGAATAGTATATAAGCTATAGCAGGAATACAATAAGTTTAGGTGTGGTATGATATAGTAACAGTAATCCAACAAACACTCTTCTCCCATTCGATGCATTCTCCCTCTTCATCTTCTTCAATACATTCTAATTCTTCTTCTTCGTCTCCTTCTTCATCTTCTGCTTCAGCAGCTTCTTCACCTTCGGGAGGAGGAAGTGGTAGCAGTAGGCACACAATGGCGCCTCCTTCGTGGGTGGGACAGTTTGGTTCAATGGGTCTCTTTGGCTCATCGGGAGCCAACCCCAGAGCCCTGCAGAGGAAGTGACACAGGACCAAAAATGTCAGAAACATGGTGCCAGGCCTAACTTATCGATTATCAGCGTCGGCTTTCATTTACATGGAAAATTTAGACACATATCATTCTCTTGAAGATCCTCAACGTCCCACCCACGAAGGAGGCGCCATTGTGTGCCTACTGCTGCCACTTCCTCCTCCCGAAGGTGAAGAAGCTGCTGAAGCAGAAGATGAAGAAGGAGACGAAGAAGAAGAATTAGAAAACACTCTTCTGTTGAATGCATGTCAGAGTTAGCGCATCTATATAAACAAGTGCAGTCATATCGACATTAATTTTGAAAACTAACAGAAATTGCACTACTATCTCGAATAAAAGCTACTGTAATAACTTGGCAATTTGATTATTCCAATCATATATTTTACGCCACTACAACTTTGGTTAAAAGTCTGTTCACTTTTGATATTCCGATTTTCATTCCATAAATGTAATACTCATAATCTGCTGCTAAAAGAAAACACTAATAAAGGTCACTAAGACGGCACTGTTTCTTGAAACAAATTCTTACTTAGCAAAGTATTGTCAGATGCGAAATAAAACGTTCTAAATATGAAATTTCATTTTTCTAAAGGATTTCAATAACAATCTGCCTTTTCGTTAGGCAATAATATTTATATGTATTCTCCGCCAATCAAAATGCAGTAAAATCAAAACAAACAAGATGGCGGCTAACGATAGTTTTCTATGTACACATAGATTTTTGACGGATCTGCCACGAGGGAAAAGACCAAATACAGTGGAACCCCGCCATTTGTTCTCCTCTATACTCTTACAACTCCGCATTCTTTTAACTTTTTGAATAAATTTCGACTCGGAAAAGGGACGGAGTCCGAGTTTCACATTGACTCTCGTTTGTCAAGCATTTTTAGCGAACGTAAAACGTTCTGTTATTTCATTGCTATTCTTGGTTGTTTTTAAATATTTTTATTGAAAATAAGTTTAATCAAGTGTCCAAAAAAGATTAGTTATTCTACGAAGCCTAAAAGGAAAGCAGGTGAGAACGACAATTGAACTGAAAATCAAAAAAAAAAAAAAAAAAAAAAAACTAAACTCGTGTTCTTTCTTGTTAAAAGTAGAATTCGTTCTCAGTCAGACCTGGCCACTCAATATGCATGATATTTTGCATTAAGTATAATTATAGTGGTTTAAATAAGCATCATCTGGGGGTCTGGAAAGGTTTAATCCAATTTACATAATTTCCTACGGGGAAAATTGATTCAACATTCGTACGAATCGCAATTCGAACAGCCTCCTGGAACGAATTGTGTAAGAATAGCCAGGTATATGGTAATGAATATTTACTGATGTTCATTTTATATCCTCACTGATATGAACTTACAAAAATAAAAAAATAATCTTTTTTACTGAATATCAACAGTTCATTTCATATTGCAACTCATGTGAACTTAAAAAAAAATATGATTGTCACTGAATGTCAATTAGTGACATTTCAGAACTATTTCAGACCTATAAAATTTCATTTCAGAACTATAAAATCGTAAACTAAACAACTAAACAACCACTGATAATGAAATGTAAACAATACAATCACACATTTCAATAAACTATTATACAAGAAAACATTAAGATATTTTCACAGCAAAGTCAACAAAGATGTGGAAAAATTTCATAAAGCAAACTATAACAGTAGTAGAAATTTTTGGAAAATTGATACTATAACAGGATGAAATCCAAAGCTTTGTAATAGAAATTGACAACCACTGATAATGAAATGTAAACAATACAATCACACATTTCAATAAAAATTCAATGTGTACTGAACATGAACAGTTCAATTCATAACTACAATCTGAAGGAGTCAACTTAAAAAAATAAAATAAGCTTGCAATTCTACTGTAGTTCATTAATAGTTCATTTCATAACTTCTATCAAGTAATGTGAACTTACAAAAGTAAAAAATTATAAAGTTCACTAAATACCAACAGTTCATTTTACATCCCCACTCATTGAAAACTTATAAAAAAAATAAATAAAAAAAATTCCGTTTTTCCCCACTCATGCGGGGAAAAAATAAAAATATGCAGTTCATTTCAGAATTATAAAATCGAGGAGTGAACTTAAAAAAAAAAAGTTAATATCTATTATTCAAGAAAAAATTAGGATATTTTCATTTCTAATGAATAGAATGTATTGTGGTAGATTTTAGGTATATAATTATCAACAAGATATATTTTTTTGTGTAATATAGAATACAAAATTACGTATCATTTTTCATAGATCATAAAATTAATGAAGGAATGAATGATTTAGATTAAATTTTATAGAAAAACTCCAGATTCCTGGACTTAAAAAAAAAAATGTTTAGATGGATCCTACAAATGTTTATGTATATGTAACTCTACAAATAGTGAATGACACACACAAAAATAAAATACTCTGCCTTGATGGAAAATTATAATTTTATTTCTGTGTTTATAATTTTGGTATATTAAGCGAAAGCTTAAAAAAAATTGTTAAAAAAATTATCTAGAGATTTAAAAAAAATTAAGACTAAATTTTAGATTTTTCCCCCCAACATTTTTTAACAGTAGTTATTGTCTTGAATTCAGCTAACTTCCATTATAAAGGAAAAAAGGATACTGACATCTTGTGCTCCTTCTGGCGGAAGGATACATTATGTCATCTTGTAAGCAGTCTGCAAAATTAAAACGAGATGAACTTTAGGACATTAAACAAAATTATGTATCTAACTTCAGGAATTCAGTTTTGAGCAAATAACAAGAATTACCAGAATTTCTTAAGTGGATTTGGCATTTCAAGGAGCTTGGATCATTGAAAGGATGATTAAATGCACGATTAAAAGATTAAGATTAATGGAAGGATATTAGACTCAGGAGATCGATCATGATAATGCATATTATTTCAAAAAACTATATTTGGATAAACAAAAATTTCCTCGCATGAATTTTATATAATTCGTCATCACTTATTTACTTTAATTAGGATTTAATTTGTAGGTAATTTGGTCTTAGGAATAGCAACATGATGTTATTATAGTTTCCATTCAAATTTTCGTTAATTCTCTGATGATATAGCATGAGTTTAATTTTTGAAACTCAAACTAAGCGGGAACACAACGAATTAGCAACGCCTGAGACTCTCAAGTAATTTTAATCGAAGCAGTTGAACCAGCGGAGATGGTTGAGCGCTGATGTGTTTACCAAGATCAAAGGAAGAAAAATGCTATTTTCAATTCTAGCAGACAATTTGCTCATCAGTTTTAAGCTTCTATTTTTTCTATGTTTTGTTCATCGCCGGTGAGCATGATTTATGCCTATTTATGCCTGTTCTAATAGAATATTTTTTTCTTTTTTTAATTGGGAAACTTGCAGTTCAGTTGGAAATGAATTAAGACTTTTTAATGAAAACACTAGTAATTTCCCAGTTACTATTTATCCATAAAAAAATACATAATTTAGAAAATAAAAAGTGATCTTTAATTTCGAAACTGAGCTTACCAAAAATAATACCGGAATTTTAAAAAAAAGTAATCTCAACAATAATTTTTATAAATTAATTTTAATTACAGGAATTACATCAAAAAGATTCGTAAAATCAGAAATAACTGATAAACTGATTTAAAATAGTAACATACTTTAAAATATTGATCTACTTACAGTTATTTAGTAAGAATTAATTTCATGTGCTCAATAGGAAAACGCAATGGACCGTAAAACAATTGTATCTGCGATATTTCATTTTATTCAATACGAACTATTCACAAAAGATTTAAAGATTACTATTAAATAAAGATCAATTGCCAATATTACATTTCAAAAGGCCCAAGCTGAAATGAATATATTTATATAAACATGGTTTACCAAATGATACCAAATGATATTATAAAGTTCTACAGCAAAGCGATTCCCGATAAGTTAAAAAATAAAAAATAATTACGTTTTTACATTATATTGTTGTCACAGAATTAATATTTATTAGCATTTAATATAGTTCTAATTTTTAAATTAGGAAAGAATAGGGAAATGTCACAGAAATAAAAAATATCTGAGCTTTCATCGGTGAGAGTTTGGGACGGACCGTTTCGTCCTTCTTAGGGACTCATCAGCCAAACCCACTCACCAGATGAAATTCCCAGATAGTGCAAAAGTGATAAGGGAATCCACACCCGCTTCCGACTGTGGCCCCCCCTCACAAAGAAAACACATTTAAAAAAGAAACAAAACAGGTGCAATTCCAAATCCTGGCTTGCGAAACAGACAGACACAAAGAAATTTGAATATAAAGAGAACCCAGGTGAACCCAACCTGGTTTAATGTAAACAAAAGATTTAACGTGCCACGAAATTACTAGGAAAGAATAGGGAAATGACACAGAACTAAAAAATATCTGAGCATTCATCGGTGAGAGTTTGGACCGTTTCGTCCTTCTTAGGATCAACCAAATCCACTCACCAGATGAAATGCTCAGATAGTGCAAAATTGATAAGGGAATCCACACCCGCTTCTGACTGTATTTTTAAATTACCATAATTGATTTCTTCCTTTTCTGCGTGATTACTGGCAGCTCATGATTTCAACAAAACGATATCAATGCACTTCAACAATGCCACACTCTCTTACAATACATTGGCTATGGATTCCTATATGCCAAGTAGAAATTGATGCAGAACATTAATAAAAGCCAATAGGGATAAGTGCCATGCCGGCGTGGCCGAGCGGTCTTGGCGGCGGTCTGCCGTGCTGGCATTGTGTCGGCACCCTGGTTCGGTTCCCGGCCTGGCTGTTTCAATTTACTTTCCTGTGTTTGTCAGCCTCTTCTTCGCTTTCTCTTCGGTCTGACGTCATCCCTTAATGGCATCCTGAGGAAGGCAACGAGAAACCACCCTCCGTATATTCTCCTTGAGAATCTCGGGAGTCTGCTAGGGGTTCGCCATCTTGGGAACATTAGCGCTCCCTGGAACACGGATGCTTCGTTTCCGAAGCTCGCACTTCGGTGCGTTCCGTACCCACCACCATATGTGGATAAGTGATTTTAGTGAATTTGGTGTATGTCTGCCCAGACTTTTTGGGTTGTTTGTCCCAATGATCCAGGAAAGCTGAAATTTGAGGGCCTTATATAGGAAACTATGAACTGGTATGTACAAATCAAGGGTAGTTAAAAATTCCAGCTCCTAGATAAAGTAAGGGGAAAAATGTTGAGAACTGATGCATTTCTGTTTGGATGACTTCTATATTTTCTCACAATCATCAAATGCTGAAATTTGGGGATTGAAGATGGAAGCACGCAACTCATATGACAAAAATCAAGTAATCAAAGTCAAAGTCAAGTAATTTCACCTTTGAGTTTTTAAAAAGGGGAGAACAAAACTTTGGAAAACGCTAATGGTGCATATCTATCCAATCAATTTTCCTTACTTCTCCCAATCTACAATGCTGAAATTTTCAACGACTTAGTTATAAATGGGATCATTGAACTGGTCGCAAAAATCAGACAAGTAATTCCACAAGGGTAGAAAAAAAGGAAAACAATGAAAAATTACAAATGATACCTAAATTTGTAATTTGCATTTTTTTTTTTTTTTTAATTTCAGTGAGACATAACAAAGCGGGATCTGAGTAATTGTGGAAAACAACTACAAACATTTCAATCTAAAATGACAATAAGCATCCAAGATCATTGTACTTTCAGTTCAATTGTTAATAAATTTAATTAGTATTTAATATTATAAAAATTATCTATTAATAATGAAATCATAGCTCTACTAATCATTAAAAGTTGCAACTTAAAGAACATTAATAATAATAGTCTACGTAACGCATAAATAAAATAAACGTATAATGAGAATTATTAAAGTAAAACTGGAATTTATATGTAACATTTCTTCACTAAGTCTGATTCAAAAAATAATAAGAAGAAAATAAAGAGTTACATTAAAAGATATGACAACGTGCCTAAACAAATTTTACAAACCTAAATATAGGTAATTATTATAGACAATCTCTTAGAGAAGTTTGACTGGTGCAACTACATATTTCAAATAATTATAGGAAATTGTCAAAGCAATTGTACCGAAACTGAGAGTAAAATTGTACCGAAACTGAAAGTAAAATTGTACCGAAACAGTATTAACAAATAGAACAATACTGTGCAATAGATATCTACGTAATAGTGACACTCAAATTAAATAAAACAATTTATAATATTCCTAACAGAACTAAATGATAAAAAAAAAGTATTTAGAGAAAATAGAGAAGTATCAACATCTGCAAAAGAGATCAAACAATGCATCAAAATTACTCCAGAAGATCCCTTAATGAATATTAGTTTGATTGAGCCGAAGAACGTATAAAAATACTCTATTATTTATGTTAAACAATAACCGGACATCTAATTCCGAAAACCAAATATGAAAAAGGAGCAAGAATAAAATTAAAAAACAACGGTAGCAAAGCTCCTTAAAGATAGATACAGTTTCTAATTTCCTTCCAATGAAAAATAGTTCGCATTTTGCTAATAGCAACCGTCTGTTTTTTTTTTTTTTTTTAGCTCTAGACAACATCCAAAGAAATTAAACTCGGTCCATTTTTAAAATTTCAATGGAAAGAAAGCTCGGAGGTTTCCCGAGAAACCGAATCTCGTCTTTCTTTTCTATGTGATTAGTATCTGCAGGAAAAAGAAGAAAAACAGACATACCTTCCAAATTCCACTGTTCAAGATTGGAAAGTAAGAAGGACGATTCATTTCAATTTCGAAAATTAATTAACAGTCATAATTTCAAATCAACAGTTGATAGCTAGGAAGCTTGAAACAGTCTGTCTTGGATTTCTGGTACGAAAATTCTAAAATTAGCTCAGTCAATCTTCAATTGCGTGTATTTTTTATGTTTATTTTTTTTCTTGTAAAGCTAATTAATAGTCACTTACTTTGGAATACTGGTAAAATATTAAGAAAAGAAGAACGAAAACGATATTATTTATTACACATTTACGAGCTATTCTTACCTATTAATTAATTAATTAATTAATTAGAATGAGTGTATATTTCTAAAATTCTTTGAAATTGCCAAATTGCCATACTATGAATGCAGATTTAATATTGGTTAAAGGAAATGGTCATAAGAAATAATAAAATTTTATTAGATTAAGATAGCTTTTAGACTTGGAAAAAAAAATAATACCTAATTAATGAAGGTTTTCATAAGTTATTCAGTAGTATGGTCTATTGAAACAAAAACTATTTTTTTTGCTAAAAAAAGGTTGTAAATTATTTAAATTTGTAATAATTAATCTCTGAAAAAAAGGAGATTAAACGTAAAATAATAATAATAATAAATCTCTTTAGCTAATAAGCCCAATTGCTTATATTAACGATTTTGGATTAAAAATGTTTTATATTATTATATTTTATTATAGTTTTGTTATATGTAGGTAAAGGTATTATGGATAATATTTTTTTTTTACACTTCTTTAAAAGCTCTAAAAATTGAATAAATAATGTATAGTTGTACGTAATGTAGGATGAATAAATTGAAATATTACCACATTATGAATATGTACTACGCAGTCCAAGTTCCCAATAGGACCCTATTCCTAGTCGAAAGACACAGGAAGATCGTCGGCCCAATTGTCAGTGGACAGAAGGGCCTTCTGTATCTTCCCTAAGAGATGCTGACCTTTAGAAACGACCTCATTGGCTAACTGAATTAGTTTTGCAACTGTTATGGCAATAATAATGTAGAATTCCAACAACAAATATTGTAGGGTTTCTAATAGTCAAGAACATGATTATTCACCTAAGCACAAAATATTTTTAGTTTGTTTTGTTTTTAAATAGCTTGAGATATACACTGTATTTTTATGATGATAATTTTGTCGGTTTTTTTTTTGTTTTTTTTTTTTGTAATCTCCAAGACAACCGAGTGATCTGGGCGGTGGCTACTGATATGTCTGAATGTGCATATTTCCTTTCTTTCTGTGATTGCATCCTTCTCTTTCTAGAGTGTGTACATTCTAGAGTTTGAAGCCTAAGATCGCTGTAGATTGAGGTGTATCCACTGCCATAGAAAATATTAAATAAACAATCTCCACTACAACAGTCCATTTCAAATATAACAATATTTTCGATATTGCCTTTTGCTTGCATATAATAAGGAATCTTATATTACTATTCATTATTGTAGAGATGCAAAAGAATAAAAAAAAGATCTAAATCAGTTTCCAACCTCAAGAAATATAATTTAATATAAAATAAAATAAAAAAAATACAGGATTTTAGGGAAATTTCTACTACTGGAGTTTTTTTTTTAATTAGTTTTTCCTTAATATTTTTTTTGAGTACCGGTATTTGATAATACCTTAAAAAATGTTGGATTACTTAGGAAGTGACATTATACGTAATTTTTATGACTTTTGGCAAAGTTACATCACGTAACAATGTCAAAGACATTGAAATAATATTATTTAATTTTTGTTTAATATCTTTTTAGGCTTACATTTCTTTTTTTTTTTAACTGGTCGATGGTCACTTACCATTGCTGGTTTAGGGTTGTGCTCAAGAAAGGTTAGGAACCACTGTTCTAAATAGTTTAAGCTTTTATTTTAACAATGGTTGATAGGATATCAGAAACGAACTCAGACAGCAATGACTGATTTTATTCAAATTTAGCCTTTCTAATTGATTAGTTAAAGTTGAGTTTAGAGACGTTCCACTGATAGCCCTATTGGCTCAATAGTCCAGTCGACAGGTAGGAAAAAGTGGGGTTAGGTGGAAAAAGGTCGGAAGTTAATGAAACTTTAGGATGTTGTTCAGGGACGGTTCATTAACATTTTCTCAAGTTTTTGACCTCGAGGACCCTGTGCGAAAACAGGGGGGAGGGGGAAACTGCAAAAATGTCGACCTTCTCCAGTTTTTCCTCAATAACTTTTTTCCCTTACGTCCTACGGCAAAAGCATTCCTATACTATTTTGTAGAGCGTTAAATTTCCTACAACTTTCACTAGTCAAACATGTTTGTATGTCAATTCATTATCGAGATATGGCGCTTCAAAAAAAATGTCATTTTTCAAAATTCGCAAAAAAAAATGCCCAAAAAT
>JAFIDM010009631.1:69076516-69088364 GCA_023159025.1 Thereuonema tuberculata | reverse complement strand
ATTTTTGGGCATTTTTTTTTGCGAATTTTGAAAAATGACATTTTTTTCGAAGCGCCATATCTCGATAATGAATTGACATACAAACATGTTTGACTAGTGAAAGTTGTAGGAATTTAACGCTCTACAAAATAGTATAGGAATGCTTTTGCCGTAGGACGTAAGGGAAAAAAGTTATTGAGGAAAAACCGGAGAAAGGTCGAAATTTTTGCAGTTTCCCCCTCCCCCCTCTTTTCGCACAGGGTCCTTGAGGTCAAAAACTTGAGAAAATGTTAATGAACCGTCCTTGAACAACATCCCAAAGTTTCATTAACTTCCGACCTTTTTCCACCTAAAACTACCTGTCGACTGAACTACAAGTATTGCTTTAGAATGACAGTGTTTGATTTTGGCTATGTTTTAACAGATTCTAATTGAAAAAAAAAGTTATAAAAATCACCTTACAATTTGTACTATTTCAAAATTTTCTGCTTTTCATATTAGTGTTTTGAACAATTCTGCACCTCGAAACAGTTTTACTAAGTATTAACCGCCCTTTTTTATTTGTAGTTTGCTGTTTTATTAAGTAATCTTAATCTTCTACTCCATAATTCTCATAAAATCTCTAAGGTTCCTTTAGTTGTTTGTAACCCTATTTTGTGTAATCAGTAAGAGGCAAAAAGAAACCTGAGGAAGTTTCTCGTACAGAGAAACGAAATATTGTGAACATTAAAAATAGTTGTTTTATGAGAATTATGGAGTAAATCACTTACTGTTTTATGAAAGATGACTTTATTCTTAAAATTCTTTTAGTTTTATTCTTTTTCCTTTTTTGCTTTTCTAGAATAAACCGAAGCGATAAAGAACTGATTTTATTAGAAGGAATAATTTTTTCCAAATAATTATTCTGGCAAAGTAGTTAATGGTTAAAATATACTTTTCAAAGAACAAAGCAGATCAAAAAATAAAATATTAACGTTTTCAAGCCTTTAAAGGCACAGGATCTTTCATCAGGATTATAGGATTAATTTTAATTAGAGTAATCCAAGAATATGCAGAAGAAGGGGAGGGTTTGTTTTTTTTTGTCACTTCCCATTTTTCACTTTTTTTAAGATAACTTTTTTAGTTTTAGCCTAAGCAAAGTAGCATTAATATATATACATCACAATCTAAATTTTTACCTGTAAAAATCATTATCCGCACAATTAAACTTCACACTTAAATAAACAACATCATAATATTTAAAATAACTATAAGCTTTAATCCTCCTTCCGGCGATATACTACACACTTAAATATATGAAAGTTCACGTATGTCTGCATTATGTTTTACTACAACGGGTACGATTGTTGAGCTATTAAGTCATCCTTAAAATAGATATAAAAGCATGAAATTATAATCAAATGTAGATGATTACAATCTGAAATATGAAGTTTGATGTTCAGTACTACATCACTATGCATTGAATTATAAAGCATTACAGTATAATTGTTTTGACCCAGACCATTCAAATTGGCTTATAAACATGCATCAAAATCTAATCTAAGCAATAATATGAATTTATTGAAACACGAAGTTTGATCTACGTCACTGCATTATTCCCTGAATTAATTAAGAGACTACTATTTTGACCAACATTTAAAGCGATCAATAACGTAGTTTTACAAACATTAAAATCTTTATCAATAAAAACATATATACAAAATTTTCAAATGTAAAAATGTTGGAAAGGCAACTCCATTGTTCGTTATTAATGAACAATAGTTATTATTGTATTATATTAACGTTTTCAAGCCTTTAAAGGCACAGGATCTTTAAGAATAGTATATTTAAAAGAATAGTATTTTTTTTACAGTTTTAAGAATAGTGGCCTAAAAACAAGGCCGAGGTGCTAGTGGGTTTTAACCACCGCCCTATAACAAAAAAAAAAATAGTATTTGACGCATACTGTAGTGGGTTACAAGCACCCAAAAATCTAATCATGGTTGAATATAATATCAATAAACTCTTACATAGATACTCATCAATGCCTTAATTTTCAATTATTATTCATTTTAAATTATTTTTCATTTTCAGTTGTTTGATCATTAAAGTAAAGTGGCTCATAAAATGGGTCTGCAATGAAAAGCCATCCACAGTATTCTTCTGTTTGATGACGATACTAAGGAAGTGTAGTGATCATCTGTGGTTGTCGAGTCTACGGTACTCCGAGAAGAACATATACCAATGCCTACTCCTTCGATGTTGTCATCTTGCAACTTCCATGCAGCATACCTATAATAAGGGAAGAGAATTTCCTTCCCATATTACCGTACGCACAGCTTTCTCATTGTGAATTATCAGGTATTTTTGACAAGCCTACTAATCGTCCAGGGATGCCATTTAAATTGCCGAAATTGTATAAATGTTTGTTTCAAATTTTGCCGGTAAAGCAACTTACAAAATTTCTTTTATGGTGTTGTTAAAATAAAGAAGGTAAAAAAAATAGAGTAAATTAATTAAAAAGAAACAAAAAAAAAATACGTTAGTTCATAAAGAATTCTTGTGATTTAGAATACCAAAAGAGAGAGGGATTTCTTGCTTTGCTTTTACGTTGCCAGGACGACGAATTAGACACGGCAGTGGACGAGAAAACAACGGAAGGAAGTCAGGCTAAAGATAAGAGCCCAGGTTTTATTTTTCTTCTTGCGTTTGACTATTTATAGTTGTTTTGACATTTACTTAATCTCCGAGTAAAAAAATAAAAAATAAAAAGCAGACCTTTTACAGAAAGGCATCGATATTAAATTAAAAAATAAACTCAAAATTTTATTAGTTTCGAACAAAAATTCATGGAATCTATATTACTAAAATCTTTTATTTCTCTGTCTGTGTGTCCGGCGCAATTTTCTGTGCGAATGGAAAATAGAAATAATTTTTACAATGAAATTTCCGCGACGGGAATTGAACCTCCAACCTTCTGATCTGAAGTCGGATGTGTTATCCATTAGGCCGTAGGGACTATAACTCTTTTTATATTGTTTTTTGACTTATATCTCCGCAATTTGTTGTGTTGTTGTTGTGCCTTAATGTTAGTGCAACAATGGAAAACGGTTTTTCATTTTTTTTTGTCACGAGGAAGTCGACAAATTCAAAATGAGCATTATTGAACTTCAAAATAATGCGTTAACTGCTTTCTTTGGAATCGAGTTTTGTTAGATTATCTTAAATTTTATTTTCTTCTTATTATTACTTTTAATAATTGAATTGTACCTTATTAATATATTTTTGTAAAAACAACTAAACTTATTGATTCATGTGTTTTTGAAATTTGTTTAAGCTTCCAACTATTTTGTTTTGTTGTACTTATTCCAATTTTATTATGCTTGAAAAAGAGATGGCTTGAAAAGAGTCTTCAAAACTTCAAAATGTTCCTTTAACCCCTTTCATTGGAATCGATTTTTCTTGGATTATCTCATATAAACCATCGTTTTATCATCGATAATCAATTAGTATCGAAATGGACAACGAGAGAAAGGATGAGATCTTTTCAAAGAACTGTTAATAATGTCGTAATCTCGGCCATTCTTGGCTACAGGTAAAATTTGTCTGAAGTCTCCGCCAAAGAGGAAAATTTGTCTAGATTCACAAGTCATCAGAATTTGGTTATCTTCACTCGAAAGAATAGTCACAATCAATTCGTCGCCAGGAGTATCGTATATAAGCTATGATCTTCATTTAACATCTATATCAACCAACGTCCATCTAAATAAATCTCTTCTTCAAATATCTATAACGAGCAATCTGTACACGGGAGATGGCCTAGTTTATCAATAAAATAGTTTAATTTATTTTTCTTTTGACTTTACAAGAGTTAACAATGAATAAATTCCTGTTTACTGCCATGTTTTTATGTTTTCGATTTATTGATCTGCAGGATCACAGAACTAGGCGTGTTTATCTTGTTTGATTATCTGATCAACTATGAACTGAATGAATTTTAACGATTATTTGTTTGATAAAACTGCTTTAATTATTGCTATCTCGTAAACCGTTTCATTGATTTAACATCATTTAATAACTTGAAAGTTTTGAAATTTTCTAAAAGAATAAAATTAAAATAAATAATTGAACAGAAGAAAAGAAGGTATGAATTTTTTGAGGAGATTTGGTGCGTTTCCTGGACCTCTTTAGTTTTTTTATATACAGAGGAACGAGTCTGACTCTTAGAGTACTGCAGTTAACGCATGATCCGTAAAGGATAGTGTGATGGAAACCTGTATCATAGGCCTGTGCACAGTTGGAGTGAGGTAAAAGCAGCTCAAAAGAAATTAAATTCCTCGGGGTCTAACTGGGATGTAGAAGAGAAAAAAATTTAATATTATATTACCAGGTCTCTACTCCATAGAATCTGAGCTTCCCAGCAGATGGTTGTGACCATTTGGATAGCCAGTCCCTCATTTAGGGAGAGAGATAGTCGCAGATAACATGGGTCGCCGCTCCAAAGGGGCCAGCCAGGGAGTTAATTTTACAGTTGCAAAACAGATAAGAGATAAAAAAATTCACATTATTACGGAATCATTACATTGATGTCTGCTGACTTTTATGTTTTTGTATTGGAATCACAATAGAAATTGCTACTATCCACATAAGTACGAAATAGGTATTTCAAAAGCCTCGTTATAATTCTTTTACCAGACTAAAAGAAGCTCTTGGATCTTTCTAGAGGGGCCAGTCATCTAATCTAATATTTATGGGTTCGTTACCAAATCTGGTACCGGAGCCCGGACTGTAGATGTGGGAGGCCTTTGGATAACACTAGATTCAGCGAAAATATATGTTTTTTGTTTTGATTTGTTTTATTTTGTTTTTTATGAAAAAAAAGCTCTTAATACCCTTTTTTTTCCCTTTCGCAGGAATAAGTTATTGGGTTGACCGGGTCTAACTAATATATCCTGTCTATTTACATACATATTTTAAAAGGGAATCTTCTCCTCGGCAGTTTAATTTTATTGAATTATGCTGCTCGGACAAGCTCCGAGTTTTCCATTTGATTATGTTTTAATGTCCTGTAAATTATACAGGAATTTTTTAAATATACAGTACGTATGTATGAAATTTTTGTGTGTGTATTATTGAATTATGCTGCTCGGACAAGCTCCGAGTTTTCCATTTGATTATGTTTTAATGGCCATATGTCCTTCCTGGCGTCCATCACACATCGTGTATTGTCTTAGTAGAATATACCAAAGACAGCAGAAGGAGAGAAAGAGAAGAAAAATCCATGCCGGCTCCGAGTTTTGAACCGAGGTTCAAACGTATTAACCTCAGAGCAGGCCATCGCCTTGACAGCATATTTAGAAGGGAAATATATTTAATTAATTCTTTATTCCATTTATTAGATAAATTAGATTGGATTGTGGTGAATATAGATGGCACATTCAGGGAAGCCAAGCACCTCGAATTTAAGTCTATTTTATTATCCCCAAGAAAAGAAAGACAGACGAGGGAACAATAAAGAAAGAATGGTGCAGGGGAAACATGAAAACCCAGAAAACCTGACTAGCTCGTATCCACCACGTGAGAACTTAAATCAGACGTGAGAGGCCGATATCTTAGAGACACGATTCAGTAGTAGGCTTAGTTCTATTACATTTAATCAGATGAAAATTAAAGAACTAATAATAGAGATTCTCTATTAGATCACAAAAAGTGAAACTTACGTAAGCAGAGGGTACCGGTAATGTCAGCAGAAAATGATTTATTTAAAAAGAAAATGTCCTGTAAATTATATAGGAATTTTTTAAATATACAGTACGTATGTATGAAATTTTTGTGTGTGTATGTGTATGTGTGTGTTTTTGAGAGATTTATTTTGTGTTACATATTAAATAATTTAAGTTGAAAAGTATAGAAATGCAGTTTAACTTCAGCTCATATTCTGAAAATTCCAATTATTCAAAATAAAACAAGTGAATATAATTTTGTGCTAAAGCATAAATTTAAAGGTGACCCATAATAATAACAAAATTTAAAAATAATAATAAAAAAGGAAGTACATTAACATAAGGAAAAATAAAACAAAACTAAGGAAAGAAATAAAAATAAGTTATGAAAATAAGAAAAAAAAATCCTCGTGGACATTGAGGAAAAAACAACAACACAGTAGATATCCGGCTCCAAATCGCCAATCTTTAGCATATGAGTCCGAGACCTTATCAATCAAACTATAGCTAACAACTGAAATGAGATAGTTACATTTCTAACATTTAGGCTAAAAGCGGATATCCAATAAAAACAATGCCAAATATCTCGAACATGAGGGGGAGGGCGTTGGCCCCTGAAAATACCCCATTCCTGTAGTGTTTGGGCTTCTGAACACGATGGTGAAATCCGTTTGCCGATCCGACCTTCCGTTCGGGAGTTGTTAGAGGTGGACAGACGGACGGACAGGACCAACGCAATAGCTACCGATTTTAGTTGTTATCACAATAACTGCCAAATGGGTCGCTAATTAAGAAAAAAAATGATTTCTCAGAACACAGAATTTGCCTTTGGTAATGTGGGAATTCTCTCGGGTACGGAAAGAGGAAGATCTTCTCATTGAACCTTCATTTCTCTCATCACAAAGGAAACAGCAAAGCTAAATAGGCGCTTATTGAAAAGAAAAACAAATTACGTCGTCTGCGTAAGTTCGCTGGCAATCAAGAATTGAAGCTCGTTGCTAAATGCCATCATCGAACTTATGTTGTCTCTAGGTATGAAAATAGTTGTATAAGTGAATTTATACAATTTAGCCATTATATTTATTTTATTGTCTAAGGACATGAAAATTGAAAGAAAATTTAAAGAATGTGTCATGATTCATTATGATTCGTTCCAAATGCATTAAAAATGGTATGAATTTTATGTATCAATTAAATCTTTTGGGCTGCCAATGTACAGAAGTCAACGTATTATACTGTGGATAAATTTCAGTATAAAATTTACAAAAATTCTAAGAAAAACCAACGAGTGAAATGATTGATATAAAACAATTATTTTTTAATACAGGAGAACTAATGACTGAGATATTGTCGTTGTGGTGAGTTATAAATGAATGTAAATGTGTTAACCCAATGTGAATAATTTTAATATAAGAATTTCCTGATTTAATTTATTTTTAACATTTTGAAAATTGGAAGATAGTTTATTCTATAAAAATCATAAACATTAAGAGTTAAACAGGCAAAAATCTTTAATAAAAACGTTATAGTAAATGAGTCTTTTTTTTATTTTTTGAGGATTTCAAAAAAAAAAAAAATCTTAAAAATAATACAGTCGGACCTCGATATAAGGTCACCCCTTGGGACCTCGCGAAAGTGACCTTATAAGCGGGATGACCTTATTATAACCGATTCATACGCATTTGTCAGTAAATAAGCATCATATAAATACAGTATAATTCTTGTAAAATTTAATATGTACAAAAATATTAGTTTATTAGGTTATAATTTTGTAATTTAGTTGAGCCAATTAAAATTAATGGAATCAGAAAGAAATTATTTGTAAAAAAAAATTAATTCGGAATAAAGTTGTTTACAAATAGTACTAGTATGCTCAAGCAAATACTGATGTATAACTGACCTTACTTAAAATAATCCATAATACAGGACTGTCGCGATTTTGGTTTCATTTTTTGTACGTTTTCTAAGTTTTGTAGTTTCTGAAAATTTAATACTCTAGAGTGCTTCTGCTTGTGTCACCGCTTCACTTTTAGTATCACAGTCGTTATCCTCACTTTCTAATACATTGGAATCTAAAACTTGCGAAACAATTTCGGAAATCGAAGCTTCGGAAGTGGTAGCAATTTCATCATCAATTCTCACATATTTACTTTCCTCTTCTATAGCATAGCCGCGATTTCTGAGATCTTGTATTAACACAGGTAAAGGAATATCGTCTTCATCATCTTTTTTCCTAGAATTTGAGGGAATGAAGTGCTTTGTGAAAAAGCTATCCCCTCCGTCAATAGGAGAAATGATGCCGATAAAAGATCGTACCCATGGAAAAATTCTTGGAATTGAATTAGTGTGGCACTGAAATAACAGACAAAAGTGACCTTATATGCGATTACGGTATTTAAGACCTGACCATATATCATATAATCCATATCATAGAATTTCTAATCAATGAGACGGGACTTTAGAAAAGTGATCTTATATGCGGGTGACCTTATATCGAGGTCCGACTGTATTTCATTTTTTGAAGCTTTTTCGGCAAAATGAAAATTTAAAGATAGGTTCTTTTCAACCTCTCAAATAATTGCAGTATTAATCATCGCTATCACTTATCAAATCTTTTTTATTTTTTTCAGCATGAAAGATAGAGTTTTGTGAAGCAGAAATCACCAAAGAACTCTTTAATTGGAATTTTCGGAAAATTCTGTTACTACTTTACAAAGCTGCTGGAATTTCAAAATTAAACCGTAAAGGCCTCAAATGGTTGGAATCCAAATGAACAGGGATTAATGGACCACTTGAGGTTTACGCCCCTATCGACGTCACGTATGACGTGTATCCCACATGCGGCGAGAGCTAATGGGATAAACAAACATATAACTTTGTTTGAATTACTTAAAAAATCGTCGATATTTGATATTTCAAGACGATGGTTCAATACTGTGCAGATCCAGTACTGTAATAATTCTGTAAAAACGCTTGGAATATCCTTCTTTAATATAATATTTCTTCTGTATCTAAACCGGTTAAACCAAAGCACGTGCCTTTGTTTATCCCACATGCGAAGCAGTAGCGTGGTGGGATATTTTGTAACTACGAAGCTCCGCCTATCCTCAAGTGATCCATTAAATTATATCCTTTTTTTGAAAATATATTGCTGTCGTCTTCTTCAATAGGCGATAATCAACTCTATATCCAATCTGAACATTTTGGAAGGCTTACAATCGTTGCATCCAAATCAAATCTTTTAGTTCAGCCTCCATATCTATTAGGGTTAAAATAAAGCACATGGCTTTGTTTATCCCACATGCGAAGCAGTAGCGTGGTGGGATATTTTGGAACTACGAAGCCCCGCCTATCTTCAAGTGGTCCATTGCATTTAATATATGCTACCATTAAACCAAAAGCAAATTAAAATTGTGCTTACAATTCAGTTGTAGTTTAGCTTCTTTTTGAAAATAATGTTCTTAAAAATCAGTTTCTGTGTGTGATTTACGTATGAGTTTGTGTGTGCTCTCCTAACACATTTTGAACTAGTCAACGGTTCTTTTTGAAACTTGGTAAGCATATTTACGGCTAAGAGAGGATTTCTTATTTTATTTGAAAATTGATTTTCTGTGGAGAAATATGCGAATGCAAGTGATAAAAATTCCCGTTGAAGACAAAGGCAGTCAAATATTTCACTCTCATTGATAGGAAACAGTGACTTTCAAAAATCTTTAACCTTTATCAAACGCACATGATTTGCTTTAATTAAAACTAGACTCCTGGTCGTTGCTTCGCTCCGGAAGCCTCGTATATGTAACTTGATTGTAGTTAATGAATGGGAACTAATATGGTATTTATTAAAATAAAATACTACATCAAGTGAACTATAAGTAATTAAAACTTACAACTAAAACGAAAAATGTAGTGTGTATCAGTTGGACACGGCCAACCCTGTTACTTCTTCCTGGGAGCCATTTTCGAGAGCAGTTTTAGTTTTAACTAGAATAACAGTATCTTAACACAAGGCGGGCATGATTCACCTGTTTACAACTGTGGGAGTACAACTGACATCAGTACGAACATCTTGTGACATTGAACGAGGGGTTTGTGACGGTGCGTAATTCACAATGGCAGGCACTGAAAGTGCTGCTTTCAGGATGACGTTAAAGCAACGTGTCTATCATGAAGTTTATTTATGAGTCGAAGCTCAACATCTCTGTAGCAAGACGTTTATTTGATGAGAAATATGGTTTTTCTCCGAAATGTGAAACAATGACTGCAATAAAGAAATAGAAAGACACTACTTCTGTTGCTACAAAACATGCTGCGAAAAAGTCACACACCAAAATCCCTACCGAAGAGAAGAGCCGGTGAAAAGTCAGAAAAAGCCAATGCGAATTGACCAGGTCTTTTGATTGTTGCTACTATATGCAAAATTGTCCCGGTCCAACTGATACCCCCTGTAAATTAAAGTATACATTCTAACAAATACAGGCAATACAATATGTACAATTCCAAACAATTTCTATGAGCAGAATATGAGGGATGTAAATGTTCATTTTGAATTTGCTTTCTTTCTATGATCTTAAAAAGTCAGAAATAAAAAGGAATTCTAAGGAAGTTAAATAAAAGCCTCTTGATTTCGGTTAAATGAGAAAAGAAAAAAGAAAAAAACATCTAGGACTTACCAGAATTGCAACATGCTTCGTCTACAACCCGAACTTTGGATTTATAGAGAAAATGGAAGAAATACATTTTTTGGGAATATAAAAAATTAGAAAATAAAATCAGAATTAACTTCAGAATGAAGCTTGTCAAAGTAAAAGATTATTGAGTGAAAATAAAGCTTTAAAAAGTTGGAAACTGGATGGTGGACATTGGGGATTTAACTTACAGAAAATTTAATAGCTTTTAACTCTAAAGAACCTTCATCTATCATTAATTTTCATTTAAATATGCCTAATATCATAATAAGAAGCGACATGTCTTCAACCAAAGCAAAAAAAGAGAGACAATAGGCTATACCTTTCTCTCTTTTTATTTTTAAAAAATAATATTACAAAACACTTCATGCTTCTTCAGGTAAATTATTTTCTATTTAGAATGCGTCTCACGGTTATGTTATCTGATACCTACATCAAATCCCGTGTGATAAGATGTGTATTCATAAGTTTTCTAATTAGGCGTTGCTTGATCTTGAAGGCCAACAGAAACTGTCGTGATAAAATCATATTACATTTGTTTTCAAATTGTCTTCGGCATGAAAAGAAAAAACAAATAGTCAGTGAAATATTTATAGGAAATACTATTACTACTACTACTACTAAAAAAAAAACTAATTTTGACTAAATTAAAAAAATATGGAATAAGAGGTAAAATGTTAAATATTATGGAAAATTATTTAGAAAATAGAAGATTTTTGTGCAAATAAATAAAATATTAAGTAAAAGGAAAACAATTAATATTGAAGTGCCACAAGGATCCAATTTAGGGCCAATTTTATTTATAATTTTTTTAAATGATCTTTATTTTTTAAAAGTTATATATATATGCTGATGATATAATAATATATACAACAGGTTTAAATTTGGAGATTGTGAATAAAACTTTACAGGATAATTTTGATATTTTACAAAAATGGCTACATGATAATAAACTTGTTCTTAATAATGAAAAAACAAAAGGAATATTAATAAAACCCAAAAAGATAATAATAGATAAAAAAATTAAATTCATAATACATTCGCATGATTGTTTACATGGAACTAGTAAAAAATGTATTTCTTGTAATGAAGTTGATATAATAAATAATTTTAAATATTTAGGTATAATTATAAATGATTTCTTTACATGGGATAACTAAATAAATATTTTATAGAAAAAATTAAATGTAACCATATATATATTTTATTATATAAAAAAATATTCTTCCACTTAAGATAAAAATTTTAATTTATTTTGCAATTTTTGATTCTTTACTAAATAATTATGGAGTTAATATATGGGCAAATATAGGAAATATACATTTGGAAAATTTAAAAAATTTTCAAACCAAAGTCTTAAAGTTGATATTTCCTAAAAACATACGGAATAATATTAATAAAAGGAAACAAATATTACTAAAATATAATATATTTTATCCTAAACAAAAATTTATATATAATATAAAATAATAATAATAATAA
>JAFIDM010009631.1:69061078-69076416 GCA_023159025.1 Thereuonema tuberculata | reverse complement strand
TATAAATTTTTATAGTGTTATTAAATTAAAAGATGAAAGTATAAAAGAATAATTTGAGAAATAAAAATAGAATAAAACTTTATCACTCTTATATTAATAATGAATATGGTATAAGAAATTTAAATTATATAATTGAGAAAACCTTTAATGATATAAATTGGAATATATTTAAAGATTATAAAAGAATTTCAATTGTAAAAAATGAGGTAGAAAATTGGATATTGGATAATATTGTGTTATTTTTGTGCTAATATAATGTTTTAATATGTTTGAGGATGATAAGTTGATTTTGAAATTATTTTGTTAAATTTACTTAAATGTAATTTTTAATATAATTATTATGTATCATAATACAATAACAGCACCTGTTGATAGGAATTTGAATTCCTAACGGGACTGAATTGTATAAATTTAATAAATGAATGAATGAACTACTACTACTACTACTAATAATAATAATAATAATAGTTAGTAAAGCAGAAAGAAAACCAATCTTTGTAAAATTAGCCCTATCAAATAATAAAAACCTTAACATAGCAATATATATATATATATATATATATATATATATATATATACAACATATTAGAATTTGTAGGACGATAATAATGCTGTATTAAAATCTGTAGTAATTTTTTTTAATTATAATATTTACTTAACAATGCAGTTTTTAATCATAACTACATTTCATTTCAATCATTGCGAATTTCTTAAGCAACTTAGTTTATTCATAAAAATATACATTTTTACATTGATATTCCCTAAGCCAATAAAACCTACTTCTGAATATGACCTTGACAAAGTCAGCTTCAAATCATACTGGGTCCCAAATGTGTAGACTCCAGTGATATCGAACCCTTACCTTATTAAGTTAACACCGAACGAAGCAGTGGCCCTGAAGCCATCAAATTGCCTAAGACATCAGGGAAGAAGTTAGCTTTGGCTTTAAGCGAACACTCAAGGCCAAACTAATGCTCTATGTTGGAAGATCATAAAGACTAAGGCTGTTCAATTTATTAGGATCAATTTAAAGTTATATGAAATTGATTGATTCTATCCTCAAATTAATCAAAAGCTATAAAACTAAAGTAATATTTTAAATAGGCAGGTTTTATTTATTTATTTTTTCAATTTTTATTTCCTTATTTTTAATCTACAACAAAACTCGTAAGTTTTACAATTAAGTTTAATTTATTTTGAAATTTTTTATTTTACTGTTAAACAATAGACTTTTGTATTCTAGAAAAAGTCATATAACTCATATAAAGTCCTTTAATATTATAATAAACATATATATATATATAGCTGAAATTCATATATTAGATATCTTTTAATCTAAATCTACCGTCCGTATTATTGTGTGAATGTTTAAGTTCCTCTTGGAAATAACATAAAAACTGTAAATTTTTAACATTAATTGAGCTAAAATGACGAACAAAAAGGTAAAACTGCTGTTCAATTTGGCTTATATCTTTACATATCTAGTTATTTAGATGATTTCAATTTTAATTTGAAAATTCAGTTGCTGTTTTATCTAGCATATATGGCTTCCGTCCAATAAACGGTATAGATATAGCCTGTGCTACATTTGGTAAATACTAATTAAAAATTATATATATATCTGATCCCTGCATCGATCCTTGTTTAACTTTCGCAATGAGTACCGCTATCATTAAATAGAGACTTGATATAAGTAATAATATGTTAATCTGTCAGTTTTGTTTAAGTAATGAATACTGTATTGGTTGCAAAAGATAAAAACTGTTACAAATCGTTTACCAATATTAACGTAGGCCTACTATGTAAGAAGGGAATACTGCATTTACGAATAGTAAACCTATGTTTTTACGACATAAAGCCTGATGATGATAATTACAATGATTCGCAGATAATCATTATTGGTGTACAGTTGTCTATATATGTATAACATGTAATGAAGATAATTATTCAGTTAAAGTTATTAAGTTTTAATTCTAAAGAATTTTTGTTGTGTTTCATTGCATCATCCATCCATAGTAGTCTGTCCGGAGACAGGTCCAATTCTACGGAATTCACATGGAATTCCCAGAAACGCCTGGGGAAAGATACTGGGGTGGTTTCCTGTTGCCTGCCCCAGACGCCACTAAGGAATGACGTTAGACGTTAGACGAAAGAGAAAGTGAAGAAGAGGCGAACAACACAGGAAAGGAAATTGAAACAGCCAAGCCACTGCCGGGATTCGAACCCAGGTACTGGCGCACTGGCCACCACAGCAGACCGCCGCCGAGACCGCACGGCCACGCCAGCACGGCTTTCATTGCATTTAGCTATAAAAATAATAAGTATGAACAGTTGCCATCTCAGCGAGTTTAAGTATATATTCATTACTACGTGTTTTACCCTGCCTCGCCCGGGTGCAGGTTGGAAAGCAAAGAATTATTAAAATTTCGCTTAAGTCGCTACTTAAATATAAGCCATTCTCTATTTATAAGAACTAGCAACCCGATAAAAGTGGATTCTCCCAACCCACGACTGCTTTTAGAACCAGCGAGTATGTCTATGACATATTTGTATTTTTATAGAGATGAGAATGTAGTCCTCGTGGCCTATTGGATAAGACGTATAATTTCGGATCAGAAGATTGCACATTCGATTCCCGTAGTAACCTTTTTAATTTTCAAAATTCTATTTTCTTTAATTTAATTATTTCTATTTTCACAAATCACAACAATTGCGCCGGACAAACAGAGAAATAAAAGATTTTATATAATATATGATTTCGTTGCGTTTGGAATTTTTACGCTTGAAACTTAAAATTACTAAACCAATTTAAATGAGGTTTTCGCATTCGGTAAGAGGTGAGCCAGAGATAGTTTATGGTCCCAGAGTATCACTTTACTACCTTAGGTATTCAAGTAGCGACTGAAAAACTTCAAAATCCTCCCAGAGATTGCACGAATTAGATAAAAGTGCTTTCGAAAACCCGAAACCGAAACGTAATTTCACAGCATCTTTTAATTATTGTGCTTTACATTTAACAGAAATTATCCCATATAACTTTTGAGCCATTCAATTAATTTTGAGACGGTTTTCTGAGTTTTCTAGAGGATTAAATTGTGCTTCTCTAAAGGTACAAATCATCTTTATATCCTCTAAGGAAAAAGGATATATTTCTCACGCCAACACCTATGTCAGACATTTTTTGAAGTTTTTGGCGACATTTCTTGGAATATTTTAGTATTCAAAGTTTATTATTCTTTTTTTTTTTGGTAATTTCATATACGTATTATAAGTAAATGCATGTTAGTTAATTAGTTTTGTGTAAATAATAATGATAATATCTATCTAAATATATATAGGCCTACTTGTATAAAGCCCAAAAACAATATTTGAATGTTTGCTGTTATTTCTTCGTTTCCTATACCCCGAGCAATGCCAGGTCCTTCCGCTAAACAAAACGAAATAAAAACAAATAATTAATTAAAAGTTCACACCCAATGTTTACAAGTGATAGCTGTTTCACGGTAAATTGCCGATCATCAGTTGAGAGTAATCACTGTAAACAACCAGGTCTTAATACGGAGGTTAATATAAGTTGAGATAGGAAATAGTATGGAATCTCCAAGTCTAAACTAAAAACAAGAAATACACAATAAAAATAAAATAAAGAAATCCATGTGCCAGTCTTTACCAGTCTCACTGAATTTTCTATGCGCATGTGTTAATGCATTTTTATGCACTTTTTTGAATAATTAATGCGCAAAGAAAAATCATTGAGGCTAGTGGCACATGAATTTCTTCATTTTATTTTTATTGTGTATTTCTTGTTTTTATTTTAGACTTGGAGGTTCCATACTTTTTCTTACATCAACAAATAGTTAATTATAGTAATACATCGTGTGTAGAGTATATTTTTGTTTAATAAGATTTGTATGTTATGGTCTCTTATATATAACAAATAGTTAAGTTGCATCATAATACTCAAATTTCTTCTTATCATATATTAAAAATGGACACAATAAAACTTACAACTTCTTTACTTCCCATTCTATATTTCGTCCTTACGATAGGACTTCCTCAGGAATCTCAAAATGATACAAATTATAAAAATAAAGAAGAAAATAGACAGAGAAAACTTTCCTCTTCTTATTTAACAGAAAATATAATAACAATGTAAACTGTAACAATTATATCATATCATCAATTATATAACAAACCTATCATTTTACAAATCGTTTAAACAAACCAAGTAAGTATTTTGTATTTGTATTTCTGAGCTTATCATCGAGGGTAAATATGGCTGAAGAGTCGTAATAAGGACGACACAGCTGTCCCAGATCCCCGTCGATGATAAGGTTAAGGTGTGAAGGTTTGGCTTCGTGCAGCTTTATTTTCTCTATCCTAAATAAAAACAAGTGAATCATATTCTCATAATAAAGATTCAGAACTGAAATAATAATTTTAGTCGTTTTGAAATTATGTTACCTTTTTCAATACCTTCGAAAAATAATATAACTAAAAATATAACTATTTTTTTGATAAAAAAAAGAAACAAGTTCAAATGGAATGATCGCTATTAACATTTCTAGAAAATTAATTCCCTTGGTTTTTTTTTGTTCTTTTTTTGTTTTTGCTTTTTTAAATTGGAGACATTTTACTAATATTAAAATAACTGTTA
The DNA here is from genome assembly GCA_023159025.1 of Thereuonema tuberculata. Lineage (NCBI taxonomy): Eukaryota > Metazoa > Arthropoda > Chilopoda > Scutigeromorpha > Scutigeridae > Thereuonema > Thereuonema tuberculata. The sequence goes on along the minus strand of JAFIDM010009631.1, from coordinate 69,071,759 downwards.
AATGCTGTAATGTGTAATTTACTGGTTAATATTAATATAGGCAATGTGAAACAAAATAAGTAAATTAAACCAGAAAAACTTAATTATTAAATTACGAAAACTTTTAAATAAATCAACTTTAAATCGAAGAATTAAAGGAAATCGTAGAAATAAATAGTCAATGTGGAAATACTGATAACTAATGTAATGAAGAATAATGAAAATAAATTCAGTCACAGGGATTATTGAAATAAAATTTTGTTAAAGATTAATTGATCTAATTTTTAATTATAATTACAGATGTGCGATTAAAAAAAATTGAAATTAAGAATAATTTTATGAGAATTAATAATGCATTAAGAAATTAAGCATGAAATCCGTAACTATTTAATTCAGAATTTTACTGTTTACATTATCTTTGACTTAGATACGTAAATCTTGATAAAATTAAATGGCTTGTGTGGTGATAGTAATAATTACAATATAAGAGCACTTTGTTTATAATTTTCCTGTGACAATGCAGACGTGCATTTGAATACGAGTTTCCCAATTTTTAATACATATTGTTAATATCATCACTGTCGTTTTTTTTTGTTTTTTTTGAGAATATATGAAAACCAAGGCTTTTTATTTGAATGGTATTATGGTACCCAGTTACACAACAGTTATGGAGCATAACAGAAATAAAACCGTGAAAACTAACACTTCAACCACATTAAATTATCAAAGATATCCGTCAAAGGTCGCACTGAATCATGGGAAACGACTTTAGCGCTCTGATTCTAATTTACAGTGGTCGCTTGATCAGAAGCCGTATATCATCGTACAGAAGAATAGTCGATGTTTGTATTTAATGAATGTATTTAAACACAAAGTAGGTATATTCTTCGAATAGCTTTTGTGTAGAGAAACTTGAATGTCCCCAGAACATATATATATACACATATGTACACATGTTCATTGTAGTAGCGTCAATGTTCGTTCCCTCTCCACATTTTCAGAACTGTTTAGGCAACGTCTATTAGAACTAGAACTAGATGGCATTGGTGGAAGCCAATTCCCCGCTCTCTGTTCTCTTCATTTCGTGAGGTACGTGAGTTATATATACATACATAAATATATATAAATAATTAATAAATAGTTTTTAAAGAGCTTTTTTGATAATAAAAATTCTTTTTTGATTAATTTGTAGGAAACTAGAACCTATGCAGCCGAGACACGAATTTCCTTATTTTGTCTAAATGTTGCCGAAATTATTGTGAATATTAGAAATTCACAATAATTTCGGCAACATCGATCTGGCGACTGCTTCTTGTTAGTTTACTAATATTTGTGGTTTTAATTAAAATGAATAATAATTCGAACCTTAATTATCTTAATAACATTTGCAAGTTTAATATTGGTAGTATGACTAATAATAATTGAATGAATTTTGTTTAATAAAAGAATATAATGCCGTGATTTGCAAGAACTTCTATGATATAGTTGACGGTGGGAAAATTAAACTAAATTAAACTAAATTAAACAGTAATTAAACTTTACTGTTTTCTAACTGATAATTGATTTTCAAATTAAAGTCTCACTATACATATTCTTTCTTATATAGTGCGTACAGAAGTTAATAACAGTATTAGCCTTAGGTTTACTTGGATTTTGTTAATAACTTATATATTAAAAATAAATATTGTTGTTTTGTTTTGTTTTTGTTATCTTTATTATTTTAACTTCTTTCGTTTCAATGAGAAATAGTTGGTTTATTGATGTCTATTAGGTTTAAAGTCCTACGTAGCTTAATTAATCCATGATATTGCGGCAAGTTCAGCTCAAATTAGTGGTTGGAAAACATATCCAAGCCATAACAGGAAGAAAGCTAAGCCATTTGGTAAAAGACCGTATAATGAGCCAAATCTAAATTAATATATAATCCAAATTTTAAAGAGATCGTTTCCTTTGGATTCCTTGCAATCGTAGGAATAAGTATCTGTCTGCGGCTACAGATTTAAATAAAAATGATCACAAGATTTATTTTCTAATCAGGAGAGAATAAGCTAATTACATTTAGGGGAGATCCGTGTATTCTGGACCCCCTAAGCAAGAATGCTCATCAACCTTAAATTGTTAACATAAAAAGATTTAATTTGTTGGCTGCTATAACAATTGTATAGCTACATGGTTCAAACGTGGTAAAGTACTCTGGTAACTATTAATAATTGCAGGAAATAATTTTTTTATTTTCGTGTCGGTGGTCCATATTACTCATACGTTCGTGTAATATGGACCGAGTAAACCAAAAACAAAACTTAACAAGAAATTAATTAAAATAATTTTTACAAACAATCTTTCATTATAATGCAGTAAACAATACTCATACTATAGGCATGTGAAGTTTCACGATTTTATTTGGATTGGTTTATGAGATATGGTGATTTTAAAATTTGCCCCCTCTTTACCCCCTTATGGATCGAATTTTGAAAAATTAAAATCATAAAAATTGTACGACTTGAATTACATTAAGCAAGCCCTAATTAGTGCTTTTCGTTTAATATATTAAATAAAACAAGCTTCAGTCTCATAGTAATATGCTTAGCAACCAGTGGTCCATATTACACAACAGCGCACGGTTCATATTACACGCATGAACGGAGCAACGTTGTTTCCAATCACATATCGCTATGCAAAATGGCGCGCATAAAACACATGTCTGGATTGTGAAGAAAATAAGTACATTTCCTACCATTAACGTGAAAATTATATTAAAATTACCTAACAGCAGAAAGTAATACATTCATTCTAACATACCTGTTACATCCATGATCATATAAAACGGAAAACACAAGTTAATACTCGTCCAAATGAAGGCACACTTGTAAAAGTCACCTCCTGCTTTGGATAGCAATGGTATTCACTAAAGGCAATGGGATGGTTCTGCCAACTAGTGGTGAACAGATAAATTTCAACATGGTCCGTATTATACGACGGTTCATTATACACGGATCTCCCCTATATTCTCTCGGGAAAGTTAGTGTTTGCAAGAAAGGCGAAGAAAAGCTTCTTTGGGTTTGTTTTTTTTTTTCTTTTCATATTTATAATTTAAATACTTGGCAACCATGGGTTGATGTAAAACATTAAGATTTAAAAGAACTGAAAACAAGAATAAAAAATAAACAAGAATAAGACAGAAAAAAAGGATAACAAAATCTAATAACTTAAAAAAAAGAGCAAATATATTTTTTCTAATAGTGTACTTCAAACCCTAACTGATTTTATAAGTAAGTAATTTTCGATGTTATTATAAGTAATATACGCTTAAGTCATTCAATAATAATATTATACCACTATTATAATAAGATGATGTTTTAAAAACTTAATTTTGGTTTTTAACAAACACAAATATAGAAATATGTCATATTTTATTACAAAATACAGATAAAAGTCTAATACAATTATTTAATAAACTAAGTAACTTAATAGAAACTGCTGATGGTAAATATTTAAATAAATTGTATTTAATCATTTAAAGAAAATACCAGATATCCATAATTAAACTATCCCTCTTCAGAGTCGTCTGTAGCTTTATCTAACAACTGGAATGTCAAATTCGAAAGGAAAATAATCTGGACTTGGAAGTATGATTAGGCGGAAAATAATTTTAGTTCAAAAAGTAGCCAATAGGGAAATACGGCTCTGTACAATGTAAAAAAACGGTGAAAATGGGCAAAAAATTTATAACAAAGAAGAAGGTTCAATAAACTATTACATATATGTATTGTGCTTATGATAACACAACAATAAAACATATCATATCGATTTAGTTTAGGACACTAATTCTGAAAGTTAGTGCAGCCTAAGTATTGTCAGATACCAGTTGCTCAGCTCGAGCATATTGAGTTTATCCATATAGAAGAGTATGAACCGTTTTCGTCTACGCAGCATTCTCAACAGTAGAACTTTACATGTTTGCAGGGGATGTGCGTGTCATAGTCCGTGCTACGTTGTCTTTTAAGGCTGCCAAGTTTGAGACACCACCATAATATATGTTGATTTTCAAAAGGTAACCTCACAACCAAAAATCGCATGGAGTAAAATAAGGTCGCCATGCATCGGGGAATAAAAGCGACTAATCACTCTGTCTTCAATGAAATGATGGTGTAGAAGCTGCTGTACCGTCGTGAAATGTTGGGAGGTGCTGCATCTTGCATAAAATGATAATCATCGTTATTGAAGTTCCGAAATGACGAAACAGTTTAGCAGGTCACAATATTTCGTGCAGTTGTGGAACAGTTACTTGTCTTGTCGGAGTGATATCCTCAGAAAAGAATGAACCTATTATAAAATCTCTTGTTAAACCACAACAAATGGTAATTTTCAGTTTCTGGAACACATGGGGGTGATTCGGATGCCGAAATTGGACAATTTTGAGTTTACAGCCCCGTTCAGATGAAAATGGGCCTCATCTCCCCAAAGAATTTCCAAGGTCCAGCACTGGCGACCTCCATTTTGGCTAGAAACGTGATGTCAATGGCTTATCATAACCATCGCGTAGCTTCTGCTGTACATTGCTGATCTTGTAAGAATAAAATTGAATTTGCGCAAGACTTTACGCGGCTACTACCAGCAACATGTATGTCTGATTTTTACAACTTTCTAATTCACCCTTGTATCCACTTGTTTCCGTCCTCTGCTAGATCAAACTTCCAAAGATCCTGTTTCTTCAAACGTCCGAATCATCGATCTAAGTATGTTATCTTAGTGAGGACCTTTAGGCAAGTTCTGGTGGGTTCTAGATCATGAAGAGCGACTACTACATTGCAGTCGTTTAGGTACAATAATTTTCCAAATAACGCGCGAAAAGGTAATTTATCGCATGTTGAGCACGACTATCAATAAGAATGTGTTTGTGACGTTTTCGTTACTTTATAACTGGATGAAGCCACCAACAAATGTGGTCAACTTCATTTTATGCAAATTATCGGTTTCTTAGGCTACAACGCGTCATATTCTCCCTACCGACGACTTTTTGAACTATTTTTGATTTTTCGCGGAATCCTGCTTCTCATATCCTAATTAGTATCCCTATCAAAATTTAGTGACATTCCGGTTGATCCATCGAGCTACAGACGGCTCTGGATAGGGGAGTTTAATTATGGCCATCTGAGACTTGAAATTCAAGATGTGTATGATATAACTAAAAGCATATGAAAGTGGAACCTACTATCTTAATTAAATCTGTTTCGCGTATTTACTCAATAAATCCTCTAATTTGAAAACTATTCAAAACCTTTTTGTGTCATACTAAACCTAAGAACTAAAAGAAGAACTAAGAAATAAGGTAATATTCATTTTAAATGAATCTACAATATGAACTTAAAACAAGTCATTAAAAGCTTAAGATATTTTTAATTGGTATGAAAATCTATAAAATTCAATTTAATGAGTTATATTTCATTGGTGTCATTAAAAATTCTGACTGAAACCACGTGCTTTATATTTACTAATAAAATCTTTTAACTTCAATGTTTATCCGAGAACATCCTTAAGAGGAATGATCGAATTTGAATAAACTAATTTTAGGTTTATTTTTTCATTGGGTATGTGACTGTGCTTATAGAAACTTAGTTATACTTTTTTGTTAAAATCCAATACTTATTGTTAAAACATTTTCACCAAAATATAGAAATTTAAGAAGACAAAACAACTTTCAGGTATCATTGCATATTCGATAAAGGAGTTGATTTATTAATTTATTTTTTTTTGTAAATATAATTTTTGTTTTTAAAGATTCTATTGTTTTCTTAAATTCAATATTTACATTGTTAATATTTTTATCAAAAACATTGAACTTCAGTAAGTTTTATGAAATGGGAAATGTGCTTTTTTTAGGGAAATGTGGTATCCTAGACCCTATAAATTGAAAAGTAGAGTTGATTAGTTTTTATTGATCGAAGTGTAAATTGTTATTGAGTTTCTCATTGTAAGTACAGTGAAACTTGGATAATTCGAAGCTGAAGGGACCACTACAAAACTTCGAATTATCCAAGTTTTCGAATTAAACAAGTTACATCTTTTAACTTTAATTTCAGGTCCACTGAATGCTTGAAAAGATTATTCTGTCAATAAGTAAATATTTATTCAGAAAGATAATGGTATGAAAGACTTAAACACTATACGTATGTAAACAAAATAAGATTTATATTACGTAAGCTACAGTAAATATTACATTCAATACAGAAAATTATAGTTTTTCAAAAAATTGTGCAATGTCTGATTGTTTTGTAGAATTCAGTCGCTTAAGGTTTAGCAAAATCATCAAGCATGTTTAGTGAACGGAAAACAGCTTCACTTACGTTGCTTTGTCCTTCAATGTACCGACGAAATTCGGCGCTATCCCGTACTCGTTGGCGATTTGGCATTTCTTCTTCACACCCTTTTCCATCTCGCGAATGACGGCGACCTTTTCAGCGAACCTTGAATTCTTGTACACGCGTGGTTTACTGAACGACATGGTGACACTGACAGCAGGAAGCTCGAATGGCGTCTGAAGCGTCACGTGTCGAATGGCGTCACGTGTCGAACGGTGGCGGGAAGGGGATTTCAGTTGTCACGTGTCGAATTTCTTAACGATTAAACGCCGAAAAGTCGTTATGGTTCGAAATTTTTTATAAAAAACTTCGAATTAAGGAAGTTGAACTTTGAATTATCCACGATTTTTTAACATTGATTTAATAAAAAATTCAAGGGACCAAGAGAAATCTTCGAATTAACCACGATTTCGAATTAAAGACGTTCGAATTATCCAAGTTGCACTGTATAACAGGTAGTTTTCTTAGTACAATAGACCTCCGGTCGCAGTGCTTGGCTTTCCTGCCATCCACATTCACATAAGTATAGTTTTCATTCATTTACAATTTCAGAGCAGCCAATGGGAGCGAAAATTAGCTTACGGGATTGCTCCTCAAGGAAATAATTAATTTTGATAAGCTTATTAAGTTAATAGTTTGGAGAGGGATAATTTGTATACTTTCAAAGCGTTTCAACGGAAGTTATAATTTATTCACAAATTTACAACCAATGCATACTTTTATCAAAATTATTCGCAATGAGATCAAATCACAATGAATCTGAATTTTCATTCTATATTTTTCATTGTCCATTAAATTAGAGAACAAATACCATGTACAAGGCCTCCATCCAGTGAAAGCCTGTAAAACTGGGTAATTCATTCCATAGCCTATAGATGGCGACATAGTACGAACATCAGTTTTCAGGGAGTAGTCGTCAGTGACATAATCGATTTTGAACTTTGTTTGTCTTTCATTGACCAACACTTGGTCATCAAAACTTATGGAGATCTGTCCTCGATTTTTTGAAGAAGAAGCATTTCATTCTAAAAGCATACCAGTGGGTTATTGATGGCTTTGTTCCAGTTAACGAACAAATCAATCGTACATAATTTTTTTTTGTCATTATTAATTATATTAATTTTATCATTATTATTGTTGGTGAATTTAATGTTTACTAGTGTTAAACTTCAATTATTTAAATTGAAGTTTGAGACTATTAGAAGGTTTTATAGACAAGAAATACAAAACACAGTGGTAAGTCTCTGTTGCATTGGAACAGAAACTAATTCCTCAAAAAAACAAAAAAACAAACAACAAGTAAAAAAACAAACAACAAGCAAACAAACAAACTTTACTAATCAAGCACTAACATTTTCGTAATTCCTAAACTAATATATTCCACATATTTTTTTAGCTCTATATAGATATCTCAGTTTCACAACTGACAAGTCTTTTTATTACAACAATCAGTCAGGATACTGTTAAATAAACTGACTTGATATGTCAGAAACAGTAGAATCTGGAACCAAACCTCGTCTATATTTGGGAATAATGAGAATCTCATTTGTCTTCTGTAATTAAAACGACTTAACAATTATTTTGTCACAGCGTCTCTTCATATTGATTTTTAGAGAAGAAATACAACAGAGACGAAGATAAAGAAGCCATCTGTAGTTCCCTGGAGAAAGAAAATGGAAGTGGAATCTGTTCTCTTAATTTCGAAGTGCTTACAAATTCCAAAGCGAATTTTTCTGCCCGCAGCTTGATGTTTATCGATCGGTTGGAGTACAAGGTATGTTGCCCACGTTGACATTTTACCAGCTTTGCACATTCATTAACTGTTGTGTTAAATCAAATTTGGGATCATCTTAAAGGAAAACAAGAAGAACAAAGTTTAAGTCTTACATCCACTGTCTGAAATTGCGTTAAATTCGACTGAATTAACATAGACTTGGCTATTTTTGCAAAACAAAATTAATGTCAATGTAATACTCATAAGAAACCATTGGGAATTATAGAAAGAGCGAAAATACCACCTAAGAAAACGTATTCTATATTTTTTTATAGTCTATTTCGCTACCTCCCTGTTACTCAAAACCTCCAAAGCTCCCAGTTTTATTTAAACGCAAATAAGCTTAGAGAAGTCAGTGCATGATATTAAAAGCTGAAATAAGAAAATTAGCAATTTGCCTATGGTTGATTTAAAGATTTTAATCTCTTTTTTTTTTTTGCTGCTACACAATTTATAAATGTCAATTTACACAGAAATTTACCGCGTTTAACGTGTAGACTGACATTTCGTATCCACGGATTTTTTTTTTTTTAATGCAGCTTTTCAGAGTTGGCTTTGACGAAACAAACAGACAAAACAGTAAAAGAATTAAAAGAATTAATTAACAGTTTTATGTTGGTAATTCCAGTAAAATATGACTTGCATGGAAGAAACTAATTAATTTTCCTATTGTTGTTAATTGAAGGCTGACATTTTTAATCATAATCGTGTTTTTTGAACTTAAAATTGATTATTTTTAAAATTAAACAACCTGAAAAGACAGATATCAGCATAAGTGAAATTTGCTCCTTACTGTTTTTTTTTTTTTTTTTTTTTTTTGGAAGATGGACATTTTTTATAATTTGCAATTGTTTTTCTGTTTCGGTTCACAGACCAACATTTGATTTTTAATACATAGTTAACACGCAGAGCCACTGCTTCAATCATTTACCTGAAATAGAATTCATATTAAATTATTCCTAAAAAAGAAGCCTTAATTTTGACCAAAATGAAATTGTTTCTTGAAGAAATATGAGATTAACCTTTTTAAGTTTTCTTCTTCTCTTACTTTTCCCCACCAGCTTGCATTAGTCTTGACAATGAGTGACTTTTTCATTTTTGTTCCCTTTCAAGCTTCGTCGTCCCTTTCAAGGAATGGAAAAGAATGGCATTGAAGGGAACTTTTTTGTTTTCTTTAACTGAATGACTGCTGCTCTTATGGACATTGAAAGATATTAACCAAAATAACGGTCATTCATCCAAGAATAGATAAACAACATAGGGGCTGTCCATATATTACGTCATCGATTTTTGCCGATTTTTTATCCCCCCCCCTCTCTCTCGCAAAATGACGTCATTTTCTAAAAGCTATAAATTTGATGGATTACTTCGACAATTAAAATCCACTACGATTGTAAAGATAATCCTTTATTTAATATAGTAGAACCTCGATTAACCGAAATGGTCAGGACCGGACCTCCGTCGGTAAATCGAAATTCCGGATAAAAGAGAGCATTTATAAATGGCCGTCAGGAGACCGCAAAAAATTTAACACTGGTTTTAAACATAAGTTCAAAATAACTAAATGTGATGTTTTTAATTATATTACTATAATTATAAACAATGAATCTGGGGGCACGGCAGTGCCCCTGCAAAGACGAGCCGAAGGCAGGAAGGGCACAACCTACCTTTTCTCGAAGCGTTTCGTCGTATTTTCGAACCCTCATAGCTTCGGCCTGGATAATATTAGAGAGCTCAAATTTTCAGGATAAGATGCAGTTACCATCCTAATGAAATACGCTAAGTTTCGTTTATCTAGCTTTTGTACTTTGGATTTCATTAAGATCTGAAATACGTCGATTTCGTCCATGATTCACGGTCTGACTGACTGATTCATGATCATGAGTACTTCTTGAAGTCCTAGAAAGCTGAAATTTAGGTTTAGCACACAAACAACAACAAAAATTAAGAAATCTGTAACTTTCACCCTCCAACCCCTCATAAATGGGGTTCCGGTTCTTTATTATATAACAATTTCTGATAGGTATATCCCACCCAAAACATTTCATGTAAAATAAGTTGCCAAGACTCACATGCTCATAACGCTTTCACTGTTAAAAAGTTATTAGATCTCATCTTACAAAAAGAAATGAAATCCCACCCAAAACATTTCATGTAAAATAAGTTGCCAAGACTGACATGCTCATAATGCTTTCACTGCTAAAAAGATATGAGATCTCATGTAGAGCCAAGCCCCTAACTCTACAAGGCCTAACTCTACAAGCCCTAACTCTAAAAACCCTATATCTGGGTCAAAAAGTATGCCTTGGCCGTTTCATGGAATTATTTCATCCCATCCAAAACATTTCATGTAAAATACGTTGCCAAGACGCTCATGACGCTTTCACTGTTGAAAAGTTATCAGATCTCATGTAGAGCCAAGCCCCTCATTCTACAAGGCCAACTCCAAAAACCCTACTATCTTGGTCAAAAAGTATGCCTTGGCATACTCCATATCATTTACATAACTCCATGGGATTGTCTGTGCGACAGCCACGAAACGGCCAAGCCATACTTTTTGATCAAGATA
>JAFIDM010009631.1:69024008-69038270 GCA_023159025.1 Thereuonema tuberculata | reverse complement strand
TAAACTAATAAATCTTGTAAACCATACTCTTGTAAACCTTATTCCTGGAAACCTTATTCCTGTAAACCTTATTCCTGGAAACCTTATTCCTGTAAACCAATTAATCTTGTAAACCTTAAATTCCAACAGTAATGTGGATACTTAAAAAATAAGTTCTACGACAGTCCCATCCAGATTCAGCCATCGTTCCCTTTTTCATTACTTTCGTTGTCTAAAAATTTGTTAGCCAGCAAACATAGAAAGAACAATACGAAAAATAATGTAGATTAGGATGACATACTTGTTTTTCACTTGTTAGTGTAGATCGAAAAAGGCCGCGCGGTTGGGACTTCGGTTAACATCGGTCCCTCATTTCTTAGTACCGGGATTCAGTTCTCATGTGGGTTTCGTGATGGATGATCCGCATGGGACAGGTTTTCTCGGGGCTCTTCTGTTTCTCCTGCACTATTTCTTGATCATTCCCTCTGTCTGTCCTTCTTTCCGTGGGAATAGACCTAAGGTCAGGTGCTTGGCTTCTCTGACACCAACATTCACCACAATCAGAGTCAGAGGAAGAAAGCAGACAGGGTTAAGATTAAAAACCATCTGACATGAGCTTTTCCAACATTAGAAAAAGGATAAGATTAGGATGAGGACAAACCAAATGAAATCGTTGCACTTCATTGAAGTTATGTTAATTTTTCATTTAATTTATGGACAAAATATACTTTTTAATTATCCGACCTCGTTGTTAATATCTGACATCGACTGTTTTTTTGAAAGTGAAAAATTATGATGAAGGTTATATTGTGGCCCAAACATCTCAGTAGTAATAGATATATTAGACATTACTAGACATCTTTTTAGGAGATGTTTCTTGAGAAACATTCATTGTTTGAAAAATTGTCGTTAACCCTTGGGAGAAGACGGTACGTCACATTAACATTGTTTAAAACCACAAAGCAGAGAAAATGCTTTCGTTGGTCTGAAGAACCGCCATTTTCAGCTTCAGATTATAAAATGATGTCATAGACTGCACTCAAGATTCATTAAAGAAGAAAGATGTGATGCACAAATAAACAAAACAAACCAAACCAAAAAAAAACTTGTCTAGCAATAGAGAGGAAAATGAAAATCAGTTTTCCATTTGCCTTTAATTAGTGAACTACACTACCTCCCAACAAGTAATTGGTCACCTGTGATAGACAAGGAAAGCGAAGTTTATTCACGGTCAATAGTTGGTGGAGCCTCCACGAGCGGTGATTACAGCTGTGAGCCTCCGGGGCATATTCTCAACCAGTCGTTGTACGACGGCGAGCGATGATTTCTTCCACTCGGCTTGGAGAAACGAGGTCAGTTCCTTCACCGTTTTGGACGGAGGGGGCACCCCTTAAGTCGACGCTCCAACTCGTCCCAGAGGTGCTCGATAGGGTTAAGGTCCGGGCTCTGCGCAGGCCAGTCCAGTCGATTAACCCCATTGTCACCATACCAAGCTATGGTGGACCTCGCAACATAACAGGTGGCATTGTCATCCTGAAAGTAATATGCGTCCACCCCGTAAAACTGCCACAACGTAGGAAGCGCATGGTCATCCAAAATGGTGCTGTAAGTTTCAGTGTTCAGTCTACCAGGAATTGCGACCAAGTTTTTGGCATATAACTCCATTCCTAGAGGTTTTAGAGAAAAAGTTCCTCATTAAAAGTTGGAGAGGATAAACGTTGCTACAAATTAGCTTATATATATATTTTTTGTCAGACTAATACTTTCCGAGTAATAGGGCCAAACAGTAAAACGATTTTTTTTAAATTGCAGAAAAGCAGCATTTTCAAGCTATTTTTTATCAATTATCAGCCAAATAGCGTATCCAATGTAGCTTTATCTTTATCAAATGCTGCCATACTTTCATTCCTGCGGCCACTTCCTCTAAGCAAAGTCAAGCCGTCTGTACTTGCAGGATATGTTCGCGCTGGAAAGAAATGGATCCCTCTGAATACGAGCTCTCCCTTACAAAGGAGGTTATTTCACAATCAGACGGTCGGATAAATTTTGGTCAGGCATTTGGTCGCATATGACCATCGAACAAACATTAATGTGCACCATGAAGAGCATTGGTGGTCTGACGCACGTACTGGTATGACAGACAGCATCTTAACCATGTGGACACTAGGAATGGTCTATTTGCACAATGTCTGTGAAGAAATAGAAGAGTTTAGCGGCCATCCAAATGAACACAATGGAGCAGCTTGTGGATATGCGGCTGACGCGTATGCAACGTGACCAGAACAATGAGACAAAGATTGCAGAATGGCTGTCGCAACATAATCCGTTTCCGCAAGTCGACAGCTTGCTCTCCATCAACTTAGTGGAGTCGTGGGTGATGAAACATTAAATTGCCACATGGCACAAGAAATAGGTCTGCAGCTATTGCGAAGACTGTTGGCAATAGTTTTGATTCGATAACATTCAAGCGTAAAGATGCAGTGCTTTCCTTGGGAGCAGCAAAAAGCAGTGTCAAAGCCGATAATCTTCCTATTTCCATCAATCCCAGTTGTTATTTCAAAGAATCTGTATCGCCAAAAAGAGCGATGAAGAATTGAAAGGTTATTTCAAATTTGAACTTACCCCATTTCCCCCTATCAGTATTTAATGAGGATGGTATGCGAAAGGGAACGAAAGCGTCACTGTTCAAGACATTTTCTTCAGTGGACCAGCCTACAACCGGATAACAACAGCTTGCATGTACTGGACGGCAGCTTTTTGTTGCATCGAGTGGTATGGCATCGCAATGATTCGTACGGAACAATTTGCATGAACTACGTGCAATATGTCCAAAGGCACTATGGTCGTAACGCAGTCGTAGTCTTTGACGGTTATCTAGCGAACGGAGCTAGCCGGAATTCGAAAAGCGCAGAAAGATATCGACGCTCCAGAGCTATCCATTGATGTAATTTTCGATGAAGAGATGATTCCATCCGTTTCGCAAAAAACGATTCTTGGCGAGCGATACTAACAAAAGGCATTTAATTTCCATGTTAATTACGAAGTTTAAAGAACAAAATTTCAAAGTGAAGCAGGCAGTAGAAGACGCGGATGTGCTCATCATTCAGACAGCCATCGACATGACGTCGTCGTTTAAGCGTGTTTTCGTTGTCGGAGAAGATATAGATTTGTTGGTTCTTTTAACTACGTAGGTGAGAGATCATGAAAATATTTTTTTTTCTGAAACCGGCGACGGGAAAAGTTGCGGAAACGCGTTATTCGACGTGGAGCCTGAAATATAAGGAAGTTGTTGCGAAGAATATTTTGTTTTTACATGCAATCAGTGATTGCATCACCTCTGCTCTCTTTAACCAAGGAAAATTGAAGTTCCTCAGTCTCCAGGATAAAAACGACTCTTGCTTGACACTATAGCAATCTTCCAGGATCTCGAAGCAGATGTGGATGCTCTCGCTGCAACTGGTTAAGCGTTCTTACTGGCACTGTACGGCAGATCGTCTACAAAGGACACATTAGATTCTCTTCGCTACAAAAATTTTGTGAAGTCTGTGTCCAAGAACGAATTTAATCTCGCGTTGCTGCCACCCACAAGGCAGCATTGTCTGCGAACGTACCACCAAGTCGCGATGTGGTGTGGCAGTGAAAAAGATCCTGAGCAATATGGCTGGCAGAAATCGAGGCATGGGCTCGATTCTGTTCACGCTAGGTCAGAAGCAGCCCCCGACACCATTTTAAAATCGATATCCTGAAAATGTAAAAAAAAAAGGCTGTGCAGGAGAGTGTGGATGTCGGAAAACGGGCTTAAAGTGTTCCGTGCTGTGTCTCTACTGTAATGGGACAGCATATGAAAACATTCTCGATTTGGTAGCGGATTCCGATCCCGAAGACCCATACAAAGTTGATGACGTCCTTGATTCGTTGGAGTGGGTGTTGGAGAAAACGGGAGACGAACAAGATTTTAAAGACAGTGAACATAGTCAACCAGGGACATCGCATAGAGCAACACGACAGAAAACTCGCATGTAAGTTTGAAGCTTGGAGTAGGTCTACGTTAAAAAAAACGCGCCGCTCAACACTACCTCGTGGGTAGTGTGGAAACGAGTTGATAGAAGCAGTGGTTTGTATTACTTTATTGCATGAAACTGCTTTAAGTACGTTAATTGGCGGATAATTGGTAAAAACGTAAAAAGCTTGAAAATGCCGCTTTTCTGCATATTTAAAAAAAATCGTTCTACTGTTTGGCCCTGTTACTCGGAAAGTATTAGTCTGACAAAAAAATGTATATAAGCAAATTTGTAGCAACGTTTATCCTCTCCAACTTTTAACAAGAAACATTTTCTCTAAAACCTATAGGAATGGAGTTATATGCCAAAAACTGATTTTGGGCGCCATTTTTTCAAGATGGTGGCGCGAGCGTCATACACTTAGCGTCATACACTCCTGCCAAGTTTCAAAACTCCTCAACCTTTTGCACCAAAAAAGTACCTAATGACTGGACTACTCTTGTATATGTTGTCAAAGGAAGATGCCAGATCTGCTTAGTACTGGGCTACCAAATTTTTAACCAGGATAAAATTAATACAAAAACTGCACATGAATATATGAAGGGTAGAAGGATAATAATGAACCAGCGTATCTGTACGTCTGTTCAAATGTCGACTAAGCACGATTAAAGCCTAAGTGTGATATCTTCCCATAATTTACTGCACAAGACCAGGATAGGTGTTTTTATGTTCTAAAGTACTGATAATAAATCACATATTATTACAGCGTATCTTTGGCACAGCTTAGCCAAATATGTTTTTGCACCGTTAAAATCACTAATCCTAGCCTATTTTTGCCTTCGAATTTAAATTCGACAAAAAACTTTGTAAAATCTTAGTAGTCATGATACTTGATCCCATTTACAACAAACTTTGTTACTTATATTGCACAAGATAACTTAAAATATCGAGTTAAAGAAATAATCTTAATTTAGAGGCTCCACAATTTTAAACTAGAGTAGGAAAAAATTAAAAATTTACAAATGATAATGAAATTGCCAAAATCAGTACTGAAAATGTCTTTAAAAATGACTAGTGACAATACAATAAAATAAGAGTTATTTCTTTTTTTTTTTTCGTTGACATTCTTACTTTTTTGTAATTGGCCACCCAGACCTCCAAAACCATTCTCGCATTCGATAATCGAAATAAAGACCTGTGTGAAATTCCTTAAAATCTTCTAGTATAATGAAATGATTGATGATTGTCAATTCGACATCCATTCGATAGGTGTAGAGATTTCCTCCTTTTAATAAACATCTGATTTGACTTTGACTACTCATCTCAGAAGGGGCTCTTAAGTAGATACAAAATGTATACTCTTCCATTCTGTAAGTTGTGTAAGGATACGGACATATCTTCTCGATTTTCATTGCAACTTGCAACTTATGAAGATTAACCTCTGAAAATTGTAATGCGAAGATTAAACATTACATGTGATGTTAGAAATAAAATGATGTATCCAAGAACTAAAAAAGCAAAAATAAATTTACTGTTAAAGTGAAATAAGTAATAACAATGGAACAATAATTTTATGTCTTGAAATGGATTAAACAGGCACATTAAAATAAAAGCCTGTGCATTTTACAACTGATATTGATAATTGTTAAAAAACCTGGGTAAAAAAGACCTGATTATTAGGGACTGGTTCTAGCTGATGACTGTAATAGACATGAAACAGCTGAACTGAGCACTATTTTTTAGTAGTAGCTCTTTGTGTTGGAATGACTTTATGTACACAAGAGTAATTGAACGAACAGTAGTAAAATGTGGATGATGCAGTTTGATTCCTTCAGAAAAGGATTTGAAATGCCTGAAACAGATAATGAATTATGATGGTCTAGGGCGAAGCATGATAACAATACTGCTCTTCCAATTAAGAACCCAAGCTACCCAGTCACCCAAAACCAGAATGATGATATTTAAAATAACCAAAAAAGAAAAGAAAAGGAAATCCATTCTAAAAGAATCAAATCATTTAAAAGATTTTATAATCATAACAAATGTTATTTTCTTATGGGTTATTTTTCTTAAAACGTTAAAAGCCCCTTTACTTTCATACGTCTTTTAGATTCTATGACTACGGCATACTGTTTTCGTAATTACTGAATTATATTATAATCATGGAAGAGTAACATTGATAATTGAAATGTGCGAATGAGATCAAAATGATACGACACATTTAAATTTTGTACCTGGAATTTCACAAATGAAGCATTTGCTGTCATCACAAGAAGCATCATGGAGTAAATTATCGATGGGATTAAGGTAAAGACAATTTCTACGAAAATCTTGCAAAGAATGGAGCTTTTTAGTAATCACAAAATTATCTGCTTCTTCATCATCTTGTCTCATCCATCTTCTTTCATAACTAGTAATGTCTAGAAACAAGAGTCAAGAACTGAAGCCAACTCTGCAAATCTAATACAAATAGTTTATAAATAAATTCAAGAGATTTTTATGACTTTTTGAGATATCGTAAGGATGAATAAGAGGATAGTGTAATTTAATTCTTCCTATAATGCAAAGATAAAAAGAAAAAGGAAAAATGGTGGAAAGATTCTGGGTTTTTTTACGAAACACAAACCTTTAAACAATGTAAAACAAAAGAAAAACTGCCCAATAATAACTTGAAATCTGGATGACGAGTCCTAATAAGGACGAAACGGAGGTCCCATATTACCATCGATGATGGTTCAGGGCGCAAAAGCATTCCTTCTTTCTTTCTTTATTTTACTTTCAATGTTATAATGGACAGGTTAAAGCTTGAAATATTTACGGAAAATAATAAACCAGTAGACTTCAGGCTTTATAAAGGATAATTCGTTGCATGACTGCACTGGGGCCTGCTAAGTAAGAGGGCCGCTATAATTCGCAGGATGAAGTTTAAGTAAGAGGAATAAGAGTCAAAGTATAAAGGCTTAAAGTAGATCAAAGATTCATTTTTTGACTTTTTAGAAAAAAAAAAAAAAAAAAAAACTTTATCCACACCTTTAAGATACTGCACAGACCTGAAACTGTACATTAATATTGACGTTAGTAAAGAGTCCCAATAACATAAAATTCCGTTTGAATTTTTTTATTATTATTTAATGAATTAACAAAACTTATTACATTATTATACAAAACTGCTATTAAAATAAATGAAAAATGTTGGCGTTACATTTATTATAGTTGAAATTAATTTTACAAAAATACTATCAGCTTCAGTAATTGATTAATAGCCTATTAAATTAATAAAATATTTATTATCTTTTTATGAAATTTTTGAATTTATGTGTAGCTAAATCTGGCAGCTGAACATTCATTGTTATTTGATCACATACTCAGAATTAAAAATACAACTGTATTTTGCAAATTAATAGATATTGATAGTCGTCTCTCACAATATTGACGACTCCGTGAAGGACGATTGCCACAAGCTCCGCTCAACCCTTTAATTTGAGAAAGGGGTCTCGTTTAATAATTGAGCCTCGAAACGTCATTTTAGTAAGTCTTTTTAATCTATTGATCTTTTTAACTTTTAAAATTGTGCTTTAATGGTTGTCAATTATTAAATATTGTTAGATTAATAATAAATGCCACAGTGATTCCTTGCTATTTTTCACCGAAAATTGTCTCCTCAGTATTTTCAGTACTTCTATTAGAAATATTGGTAACATGTTTTAAAGTCAATAATGCCTATTTGGATATTAGATGTTTTATACACTTATTGAACGACCACTAATGCTTTTTCGTGGTCATCCTACATTTTGGGGATATTAAAAGAAAATATTTTACTTGCTTCTCTTACCTACATAATATCCTGAACAAATTCGATAGTGTGAAGTTCTAACAACTTTTTGAATATCAAGCAAATCAGATTTTCCCAAGATCACAGCTAGCATCATCTTTCTTTCTTCACATTTTGCAACAGCAGCCTCTTTGTTGATGCTCTCATAGAGTAAATGATAAGTTTCTGTGAAGGTATCTTGGAAATAAAGAGATTATGTTGGATTAAGTATGCCTTGTAGTACAGTACTTTAAAAATCAATAATATTAAATGAGATAAGTAAATAAAAAAGAAGTTTCTATTCTTATTGAATAATTTAACTCTACTAGGACCCTATCTCTATCTGTAGAATCAATTGGAATATTTTAAGATCTATAATACACAATGTTATCATGGAATACTTTGACAGTTGGAAGGAAAGTGTAAAGAAAATTTATATACAGATATAGGGTAATGGTGGAATTAAAACTATCTTCAATAACTTAATACAGTAAACTCCCGATTATCCGCGGGATTGGGTGGCGCGGCGATAAGATAAGCGAATTCCGCGGATAATCCGAAATAGGACGAAAAAGAATGAAAAAGGTCAAAAATCAACCCAAAAATGCTTTTAACATGTTTTATTTACATTAAAATGGCAATACATACAGTTACAATACATACATTATAAACAATTATTAGTTTATACGCTAGTTTGGGGGGGGGGGGGCGTTACCCTCTCCATGTACAACTACAACTAATACCTCAAGCGTCAGATGTCAAGTTTTGTTTCAAATAACACTCAACTTACGAATTAGTGTACGTGAATGAAATAATGTAAAACAAATTTACAAAATAATAAAATAAAAAAAAATTCAAGTTGGTGGCTTATTTGACAAGTCAGCTGTCTAACGTGTATGTAGAAGGGGAAGACTCTCCCGTAATTTAGTGTAACCTAAGCTCCGCCCACAAGGTCGTTCTTTAAATTGTTTGTCTTTAATTGTCTTCACTTACTGTGCGGTTTTGAAAGGCAGAGCTACCACTGCCGGACGATTTTACTCCGCAGAGGGGTGATACGCTGAGATGGGTACTTTCCTAAGAAATTCTTTTGGACATTTTCGCTTTTAAGAAAAAAATAACGTGGAGCATTTTTGCAATAGTATTTATTCTTTCATTAATTCTTTCCCGAAAAGCGCAAATAGAACGCAGCTACTATTCTCCTCCCAGCGAAAGAACGACCGTGGACACCAGATGGCGCAATAGTAGAATTTGAATCGATTGTATATGTCAGTGTTTATGGCGGGAAAGTTATGGCTTCTGATAGGTTTGCCTCGCTTGAGAGTCGCCATTGTGAATAGTTTCTTTCGACAAACTTCAGTCCTGGAATGATTAAGAGGTCATGGGTGTAGTTCAAGGTCAGAGTCATTCTTTCGCTGGGCGGGGAATAGTAAACTAACACTATAAAAAGTAAACATTCCATCTTTGTTTCTCCTCGCCCCTATTTTGAAGAAATCGAAGGAGACCTGATGCATGCGCAAAAGCGTTAAAGGCTCTCGTAAACAAAACCAAACAGTACTTTGTTAGCCTCTTTTATTGTTTAGATTTAATTTTTATTTTTAATTCCGTAATTTATTGTACAGTAAAAAAAATGGAAACAGGAGAGGTCCGCGGATAATCGGGAGTTTACTGTATAAAGTTTTCCTTAAATCTTCTAATGAATCTATCTTTCCAGGAATAATTCTTTTATTTGTTCCGCGTACTGAAACATACTTATAGAAGTAAAAGAAGAAAACTTTGATGTCATTAGCCTGATGCACCATGGTGAAAGCTGATAGGAAATCATGGAATGCAAGAAATTAATATCTTTCATTATGAACCCAAAACAAAAAAGTGAGATTTAAGACTAACAAAAAACAATATAACAGTAATAAATAACAGTAATAAATGCATATAAAAACCCTTACAAATGAATCAAAAGATGAAGAATAAGAAATCTTCTACAACAAACTATAAGAATGTAGAGAAAAAAATAAATAAAAAAGGATATTATAAAAGAGTAACGGATAATATGAACCCCAAGATTGGTATTAATAATAACACAAAGAATCAACTATAGGAACACATGCTGTAGGAAACGTGCTTGCTGTTGGAACAATCAATTTAAAAATGAGAAAAATTAAAAAGAACAACAACAAGAAAAGAAAATATGATGCAACTGAAGCTGAGGAATCAGTGCGCGTAAACGATACAAGGAAACTATTGATCACAAGGAAACTACAATTCAGTTCATGAAAGAAGAGCTTTTGATAACGTAATTTCCTTATAGATTGGTGTTTCCAGGACGTAACAGCGCCATCTATTGCTAAAATCCGTAAATGAATCTTATAAACATTACTATATTACATTACAGTTACGAATACATAAAAATAATCAAAATTGAAATAATTAAAAACGTTCCACACTACTCTCCTTGCTTGCCTATGCAAAGTTTGTCTTTTCTTGGTCACGTTTATGCGATCACACTACGACGCCATCTTGGACTGACTGCTCCAAGTTCAAGTTGATGACGTCATGACTGGTGACGTTTGTTCCAGACAAAAGCGATCGCTACGTAATGACCATATATTACAAACCCTTCTTTTTTGAAAACTACTATAAGCGCTAAAGCAAACAAATGCGAGATTCTAATAATAGAACTATAAATGGCAAAAATATACAGTACTAACACGGTGGATTTAACATTTCGGAGATGATAGTTGTATTAATGACACAGAAAAAATAGAGGAAACTGAAATTTTAAACATAAATTTAGGAAAATTACTAAAACTGAAATTATTGATGCACTAAAAAAAAAAAAAATAAAAAACGAAAAAGCAGCAGAACTACTAGAAAAGCTACAAATAACAACTGAAATACTATATACACTATTTAACGATCAAATTTACCTTTTGAGGTAGCCGTAGTGCTGCCCAAGGGTTTGAATTCCACATTCTCTTCTTGTTTTTTATTCTCTTGTTGAGGGGTCATTCTTTCCATCTCTAATGCCTAATTCTTTCCCTCGTTCTCCTTTTGCGTCCTGCACTGGCTGAGTAGCTTTGGCTGAGGAGAGCTCAACAAGCTCGAAACGGCCGTCCCAAAGTCTCAGCTCGACTCAAAAGGCGTTCTTATTTCAGTTATCAATTGATTGTTTTCCTTTTACCTTCTAAATGGTTTGTTACTTTTTTTACTTCTTTTTCCTTTTTTGTAGTCAAATACCTCTTCAGATAGCCGAAGTGCTGCCCAAGGTTTTAAATTCCACATTTTGTTCTTGTTTTTTATTCTCTTGTTGAGGGATCATTCTTTCCATCTCGAATAAAAAGAGAAATTGATAAAAAAAACTAAGGCCAGAACAAGCGGATTTCAGGGCAAACAGGGCTTAATGTTATGATCAAATTAAGAATTATAATAGTGCTCTAATGGAATATTAGAGCATTAATTAACACAACCCATCCATGATCTGGATTTTAAGGATGACATATTATGAATGCTTTCACACAAGGAGCAACATACAAGAAAAGGAAACAAATTAATCGAAGAAGCAAAAAAAAAAAAAAAAAAATTGGACTGAAAATAAATACAAAGAAAACACAAATTTATAAATACGAAACAAAAAACAATAATACTCATTTTAAATACTGAAGCAATTGAAGAAAAGTAGAGTTTATAAACCTCGGATCTACTATATAGTCACAAAAGATGGAAGAACTGAAGATTTTAAAAGAAGACAAATGCTAGCTTACAGTGCATTTAGCAAACTAAATAATAATATGGAAAACTTAAAATCTCTCTATGAACACGAAGATTAAAATATTTAGCTCTAATGTAAAATTTATTTTTCTGCATAAATCTGAAACGTGGATGTTAAATAACACAGTATGTCATAAAATCTAAGTCTTACTAAATAATTGTTTAAGAATCATGATTGGAATACGATGGCCAAAAAGATTGAGGAATGAAGAACTAGGAAGAAAAACAAACAAAAATCAATTGTAGAAGAAATTAAACAAAGAAAATAAAAATGCCTGGGACAAGTATGAAGAAAAGAAGATAAAATTATAACTAAACATCACTAGATTGGAACCCAAAGGGAAAAGAAAGTGAGGAAGGCTTAAAGAAGCCTGGAAACAATCATAAAAAATATCAACAAAATCTCGAATCAAATCAAAACTGAAGTTAAAAGCATAATTCGATAGAGAGGTATGGTGGAGGATCTATGCTACAACATGGAGTGAAATAAGTAAGATTAGAATCGAGCACTACATTATAAAATACAGTTAGATTTACAAAACCATTTTTATCCGCTATTTATATACTTGATCTTCTGATTTCCTTATTTTTCTCCCTCTTTTCATACTCTATTCCCTTCCATTTTTTTTGAATTTTTCCGTAAAGCTACAAAATTTCTATTTAATTTATTTAGTGGTGATTTTATTCTTTAACCATAATTTAGTTTTAGCTATGGAAGAAACAGTTACTATCCCCAAAGGATAACTGTTATGGTTCTATTCATTATCTGTGTACATGAGTGTACAATGGTAAATATACAGAAAGTTTAAGGTAAAGTTTTAAAATCAATTGTAGTAAGATCCCTTAAGTTGTAGTAGAGTTGTATTAATGAATATTTAATTACTTGAATAATTTCTCCGTTGTCAAAGAAAAATTAATATTACATTTTAAATTTTAAAATTAGACACTTTTTACCTTCACAGACACAGCAGTGGAACTCAGAGCAATCAACATTTATTAAATTGAAATCATGTTTTTCATTCAATATGACACATTTGTTGTCAGCATCATTTGGAAAGCCTGGGGCCCACATTTTCGCTGTTATATTCACATACCATCCTCCGGACATCCATTGATTTATTACAGATTCGTAAATTCCTTAAAATAGAAATATACCGATTAAACCATTCTATCTGAATGCTTTTCATTCCATTAGTAAATTTGATTCTACATTGAATTTTGGGATACACTTAAAAACTCCCATTTATTCAGTTTCACTTTATCTGTGCAATCTATTCGCAATGAATTTGGATAAAATAAAATTTAGATATTATTTTAAATGACGCATTTTAATCAAGCAAGTATTTACAGAATCCTGTGGATCAAAGGAATAAGCCGGCACACCTGATTAAATTTAACTAAATTTAATAACTAAATAAAAATAAAATTATAGTACAACCCGGTTTCGGTTACATTCTAACCATCTTCAAGTACATGGAAGTGACAAGTTGGTGGAAGTATTTATACAAAATGGCTATGATGGAAATTTTCTTGCGGAAGTAATTAGCATACGATGACTTCTTGAATGGCTCAGCTCCTTGAATGGCTTACAGAATGTTATAGATTTGTACATTTTTGAAGGGCCGTGAGTAAACCACCTTAACACTGCGTTCTTTTTAGGGCTACTGTACAAGCTTATTAATTTTTAAAGGAAGAGTGAAGGAAACACTAAAATCCACGCCAGGATTCGAATCCAGGTTCTAATCCAGGAATCAGCCGTATGGCAGGCTATTGTCTTGACCACTCGGCTGTGTCCGAATATACATATTTACAGAATTAAAAAAAAATCATGAATATAATAATATATAAGCTATATCGTTTATTTCCCACTCCTGTGACTTCTTTCAATCTTATTAGAAACATTTGTTTTTAAATCGAAAGGTATTCATTCCTTTTTTCTATACATAATCTGTTTACATGAAACAATAATTTTCTGATATTAAAATAAAACAGCTTGTTAAACAGCCTAGTTTTTATGACAACTAAGGAAGATGAAACAGCAAAATAACATTCTGGTTATTTTGCTTAACTCTAAGCTTATATCTTATACTGTATATAATATATCTTATACACACATTATATCTAATATCTAATAAACTAATAATAAGCTAATCTAATAAGCTTATAATAAACTGATTGTAACATTAACTAGAAGCACAGAATGATGGCACTTCTTTATTTTCGCATTTAATAATAATAATAATAATAATAATAATAATAATAATAATAATAATAATAATAATAATCGCTGAATCCAACCACAGGACACCAAACCACACCCCACCAGAAGACACCATTATGGAAAACCCAGAAACAATCTCTACCTCTCAGTACACATGCCCCAACAATACAACTAATGAAATATTACGTGCAGCTCATGATCATTTCTACACTGCACTCGCACAATACACAGGCACAGACCCCACACTCAGGCCGCCACTCCCCAAAGTACACACATCAAAACAACTCGCCACAGTCATATACCATCTCAACACACACACTATCCCACAACACCTTGACAACATCCAAACATTAGAAGACATACATACAACACTCTACTGTGCCGCACAGGGAACCATTCGGGCATTTGGAATCAAACAACACAACATACCTCCCACTGTACGGACACAAGAATACATCCCCCCTTGGAGACGTCGCCTTGAGGGC
>JAFIDM010009631.1:69005656-69019008 GCA_023159025.1 Thereuonema tuberculata | reverse complement strand
CATCAACAGCTAGCACACACTTATTAAGAACACAGTCCCGTTCTACAAGTACACACTACAAAGCGTATTAGTCACCCTCACATAAGCTGTACTGGGACCGCTCCATTCACACAGACAAAACCATACGTCACAACAGACCTGACATCACACTTATGGTCAACAAAGAAACCTATCTCATTGATATTGCAGTGCCTGTGAGCAAGAACATGCAGAAAACTCACGTTGAGAAGATCAGTAAATACACCGACCTAGCACATGAGGTCGGTAGCAGTGGAAGTCAGAAGCAGTGGAGGCAGGACCGAGTACGTGTTGTACCCATCATCCTGTCCGCCACTGGTCTGGTGCCTCACACATTGCACCACAGCCTCAGCACACTACGACTTCACAAAAACACTTTTGCACAACTCCAGAAGGCTGTGGTACTCAACACAAGACGCATAGTTAGAAAATTTATGGACACAACCACACATCCCTAACCATTCTTGCAAACTTTTTTTTTTTTTTTTTACACTTGACAATATGTGCTTTGATCCTTGACCCTTCATTTTGTCTTTGCTGGGGAAACCCAGGTTTGAATCTTTAAATAATAATAATAATAGTTTATTTTTCAATCTGAAGGATTACATGAATCAGGAAGATAAATGTTATGGATAGCTAGCTTTTAAAGATAAACTTGAGTGAAACAGGCACTGCTATTACAGATTATTAATAATAACTATTATATGATACATTTGTTTTTAGAGAAGTAATTAAGTAGTCTATTTGGGTAAAATAATAATAATAATAAGTTCATGAAATTATTACGATGTAATTGTTGAATTTAAGGAGGAGGCGGTAGGAGAGAAAGAAGAGGGTATCGGATGTAGGATACGAATAGCTGAAGAGAGGAGAAAGAGATCAGAGAAGCTTGGTAGAATCCATTCCTAAAAGGATTGCTGCTGTAATTCAAGCCAAGGGTAATTGGGTAATTTACACGGTTACTAGTGAGGATTAATTAATTTTCTTTTCGGTGAATCTAGTCTTTCTGTATTCTGCTGATTGACACAAAGCCTATAGGTTATGATCTATTTATCGGTTTGTAAGTATACAACTTAGGCATAAGGCATTCTCAGAATGTTTATAGTTTACGCTCATGTATATTATGATTTAGTATCAAACTTTTTAAATGGAAATTGCTAACTCGGTTCCTTATGTTAATGTTGAAATTTTTAAATCTATGAAACGTTTCACTTTTGTAACTGAATTCACTTGCAGATTTAACTATCGCTTGTCTTTAGCCCAATGGTTATGACGATGGCCTGCATGTAGCTGATATGCCTGAATCTGGATTCGACTCCCGGAGTGGGATTGGATTTTTCCTTCTCTCTTTGGTGTATGTTTCTATCTCTTTAAAAATTAATAGGACTTATACAATATACAATAGGCCTAAAAAAAGGTCGCAGTGCTAGTTGGGTGTACCCACGGCCTTCAAAATCTACAATCGGCAAATCTAACTGTCTAATTGACAATATTGAAATGGTCTCTTCCAATCTGTTTTTCAATGGCTAACAATATGCGAATGGGATTATCAATAAGTCCATACTTGAAATATAATTTTCAAAGAAATTTCTGAAAAATATAGAATTTTCTCTCAAATCTAATAATAATTCAAAAAAATTAAGTCAAAATAGAATTAGATCTAGAATCCCAGAAACTTGTTCTAAAATTATCGTCTTATTTATTTTCGTGATCTAATATATTACTAAGTAAATCATGTTTTCCTCATATTATATACGATATACAAATGCACAAATTTTTTCTGTATCTCTTAATTACAATTTCATGTTAATTCCCGACTCCATTTTTTCTGGTGATGGAACATTAGGTATTTTTAGTGAACCCGTAGGGAAGAGCTTTAGAGTTCCCATGACTGTGTATGTGTGTGTGTGTGTGTGTGTATATATACAGTAATATCTCCACAGCCCAAATCGGGAATCGGAGCTAAAGAGTCAAACTTTATTGGACCATATAGCCTGGAGATTTGGAGAAAAATCCGACTTCCAGTCCAGGTCGCTTCCGGTTTTAGATGGCCACTGACAGGGTCAGGAAAAAGCCTTGAGATGGCTCCATCTATACTAAATCGATTATACTAATAAGGAGTTTGATTCCTTCGACCCAAAGCAGCCACTGTTCATATGGCCACTGACCACTTACTCAGAGTACGCGAATGGTGGTAAATAGTGAAAATTGTAGGGGGTCGCTTGGTTTTGTGCTTACTACAAAACTGCGAAGTGACTTGTATATCAAATTTATCTGAAACGAAGCTCTTTCTTATTTCTTTTGCTTTATTCTGTCACTGAATCGCACTATAGATTCTACACTGAAAAACACAATACATTGCTGAAACGAATGGAACTAAAATAATAATAATAATTTTTATTCTTCAGTCACCAATGCTATTTCTTACTTCATAGGTCTTTATGAGAAGGTTAACGTTTGATACAGAATGTTCAACAAGAGTCTACTCTTTAATTTCAGACTTATTTTAATTTCACTTTTAATTTCAGTAAACATAAAGAGTTCAAAAACTGTTTATGCTGTATTTATTAGTTTTTATGCTGTACATTAGTTGATTAATCAAGTAATGGTTAACATTAGCTTGTCTATACTGATATTCATACATGTAGTTACACATACACAGATATATAATACTGAATATTTATGCAATTTCATAGGCATCTTTTTTGTTTTATTTTTTGATTGGAAAGGGCCGTGGCTTTACCCCACTAATATTAAAGCCGCTATGGCCTATTACATAGATCTGAAAATTAACAATGGTAGAATACATTAACTAAGGTCTAATACATAGATCTTTCACCGCTGGAAGCTGAGAAAGAGAAGAAGGAGACAAAACACGAGGAACATCCATGTAGGCCTGGGATTCGAACCAAGATTCAGACATATCAGTTAGGAGGTCACCTCTAAGTTGGTAGTCATCAGTGTATATAAAATCAGAAATTTTTGTAGACATTCTGCACATAAATTGTCCTGTGAAAAAAATAAACTTATATAACTGTAATATATAGATTGACAACTTAAAAGTGTAAAACAAATTTGGTATTCGGTCACTGCTACAATAAAATTAAATAATGCAATAAATGGATCTTACCTACATAAAATCCTCTACACTGCCACATTAATCTATTCACATATCTGAGAGACCTCAAAATCTGTTTGTATTCATCGAGATCGTTGACAGTAGCAAGCATTCCAAACATATTATCACATGCATGCTTGACTTCGATGTAATTCCCTTTGGCAACAATTGCACGAAATTGTTTTTCTACATTAAATGCAAAGAAAAATTAATAATAATAGTTTTAAAGTCAATATTTATAAGTTTTAAATTAATACTTTTTTTGTAATAATAAATATCATGATTATATTTTTTTTTGATAAAGGACTACTTACTACATGGATTTTGATTGGTGTCCTCTGCATCTTGAATTTTTCCTTCCCAGAGCATTTTTGAAGTACATTCTAAAGTGCTAAAAATTGCAGGTTCTTTACTTAATGTACATGTATACTGAGCTAAAGTTCCAACTGTCTGCAGTCCATTCCACAGACGTTTCTGACCAGGTTGAGGAAGGTCTGGTTCTGGACATTCTGAAAAAGATTATCAAGAAAACTGGAGACTTGAAAGTGCTAGGAAATAACTTGAATGTACAGTCGGACCTCTATTTAACGAAGTCGCTAAATCCCGCAAAAAAGTTCGTTATATGGAAAATTCGTTAAATAGAGATTCACCTTTAAAATTACTTTAAAAAACATAAAACAGATTTAAAATACATAAACAATAAATATTATTAAGAATAGTAATAATTTTAATGACCTAAAGCATACTTTACCACATGCGTACTTAAATTTTACTAACAAATTCTGTTAATTTTGTCATTTTACTTATGTTTTTTTTTTTTTTTTTAAGTGTTTTCGCTTATACTGTAGTATATGTCTCGTATCTTTGCAATGCAACAAAAACCCCTTCAGGCAAATTTTCTTCAAATTGTTATCCGCGTCGGATTGTTTCAAATGATTTTTAGCATTTCATCATATGAAGGTTTTTTTGATTTTTGCATCATGATCATTACCATTTTCATCATCAGCTCAAGCCATAGCTATATTGTTTTTTATTTTTCACACTGTCCAAAATATCCGATTCAGTTAGTGTTTCTGAGGTCTCAACTTCTAAAACAAGTGAAAGATAATCATCAATCAGCACATCATGGTTAATTTCCCTCAGCTGTATCCACATTTCTTTCATTTCCTCTAAGGGAATATTAATAATAAAAACATTTCAAGGAGAAAAAAAAAATAGATACCATGAAAAAGTTCGTTAAATAGAAAATGCACTTCGCTATTTGGAGGTTATTTTATGAAGAAATTAGCAAAATGTTCTTGGTTCCAAAGAAAAGTTCGCAAAATAGAGAAATTCGCAAATAGAGTTCGTTAAATAGAGGTCCGACTGTATTTCAAACAGAAAGGATTTCGCAGACTATTTTTTTATTAGATATCGTTACAGATATCAAATAAATGAGTTTCCTATTTTCTCCCTTAAGACGACTGGGATGTCAAAATGTCATGTAAACATATGTCTTGTAAAATTTTATTGGCAATAAATTGAATTCAATTGAATTAATTAACATTTAGTCCATTTCAGAAATTGCAATCAATCTTAATGAGTTCATCTACATCGAACATTTCAATGAATTTTGAGTTGTAAATAGACTTCAATTCCTCTTATTTCTTCATTGTATTATTCATTAATAGAATGCATAGAAATTCTGCTGAATAATTAACTGATTCAGAATATAAAGTAGCTTAAGATGTTGAAATTGAATTCAAATACAATATATTAAAAATCCTATTTTATTGATATGTTAAAAGTAAGCAGGTTGGAACAATTTTGGTAAGCATCAATAAATAATGGTGAATGTATTGTAAAAAAAAATATCTATCAATAATTACTTTGAACAACATTGGCCGTTTAAGACATTGGCAGTCCATGATTCATATTACATTCTAGAAAGATTTAGGATTAATCCATATTAACATTTAACCAATCAAAATTAAACTAATCAGTCCAACTAATTAAGTAAGATGATATTTGACGTAACAGAAAGAAACATTATTATACTACAACTATTATTTTATATTACTTAAATTTGGGAAAAGAAAGTCCAGTACAAATGCTTCTCAACAAAAGTATTTAAGATATTTCAAGTAATTACATTTTACATATTAATTTGCAGTCTAACATAGCAGTATTTCACTATCTATGATACAAAATATTAACTAAATAATGAGCTAAAAAAGTGAATAAAAAATTAAGTCTACTCACGACGATCAATGCGACATATAATACCACCCTTCGTGAAACATGGAACAGTTTTCCAAACAGCTTCAGGATAGATTTGAAGCATACCACAATAATAGTTTCCATCTTTTTGGGTCTCTGCTTCAGATACTGTAGTGGCATCCCTGAAAATGCCTCTAGAAGAAAATTTAGGGATTAGAAGGAAAGAGATCCAAGTGGCATTTTAAAAATATGGATATAATAACAAATGTCTTTCTACAGACTCAAAAAATCTAAGAAATGGAAATATGAAGAATTAAATATCCCAAAATGAACTATATATTATTCTTAAGTTTATATTCTTAAGTATTCTATGATCCAAAAAATTATTGTTAAGCATACTGAAAAAAACAAAAGAAAAAAAAAACTAACAACTTTATTACAGAATTAGAATAAAATAAAAACAAAATACTAAATTCTAAATCTATCATTTTCATTCTAATGCAAATTTGGAAAAAAAGTTTAGAATAATTGCAATAATTATTATAAATTTAATGATGCAATATTTTTATATTTTAATTTTTATCTGCAAATGTTCCGTCCCGTTGGTCGAGGATCGCTGGGAGCCCAAACCTCTAACGTTCACCCTTATCCTTATCTGTATGGCCTGTAGTGGAAAACCTTTACCTTTTTATCTGTATATAATAAATATTTTATAAAATATTAAGTTATATTAAATTATTTATATTAGTACGAGTGATAGTTACTCTACTGTGGAAAAGTTTATTTGGTTAAAATCATTTGAATGCCATGTGTTAGTTATGAAAAGAATCTTCCCTAAATGAAAACTTTTCGTATCTTTAGAATCGTCACTTCACAGAAATAACATCATCTTAATATAATGAAATGGTGATGTTTAGCTTATAATTATTTTATTCGTACATAATCAGAAATGTTTGATTATTGATTATTTTCTAATTGGATTTTAATTGTGCATAACTACTTTTGGAGCGTAAAGGTATCTCTACCAAAAGCTATTAGCACAATAAATGAGAATCACTTTACTAGAGACTGCTGTGTCCAAGAAGCTTACTTACTGAAAAACGTTGTTGGTTCGCCATCTATAACTAAATTTGTTATTTTTGAACTGCTTACGTAAACCAATATGCCACCATCCAGAAAAGGCGCTTGAATGAGTAACTTTGATTATCTGTGCGATGAAATCATTCTCTTCACTTGTTAGAATTGCTGCAAGTGAAGCCTGGTTATCCATACAATAATTGTAGGCATCATCACTTGTAATATCATTCCATTTGATGTGGAAGCAAGAATGACCCATCTGTATCCAGTCGTTTCTACAAATATTGTGCTTTTCTTTGTCACTGGCAACGTCGATTTTCTTAAATTTACGCTTCTTAAATTTACTTTCTAGAATAAAGAATGTGAATTTATCAATCAAAACGAAATAAATCCAGTAAAAAATTGATTTCTGTAATAGCTAAATGGTCATGTGATGTAATCTCTTTAATATCATTAATTATTGAACACTAGTTATCACGTATTATAATGTATTTTATATTGTATTTATTAAAGTATACGAGACAAGTTAAGCCAAATGAAATAATTACATAAGCAGGTTTCGTTTTTAAGTAATTCCATAAACAGCTAGTAATCTTTGTAATCTATTGATATATAGATATATATAATATGTCAATATAATATATCAATATATATACAATCTACTTATTCTACAATGGTGAACCTTGGATGAAAAAAAATTATTATTTGAGAGTATGTAAGAAAAGTATAAAAATATTGTATTTATTCAAAGAATGAGAACTTAATGTTTCTATAGTTGGCGACAAATGTTGTCCACTCTGGTACAAACCATGAGTGTAAAGTCTGTGGATTACAGAAGCATTATTACAGTCTTTCAATTCTTACTAAGCTTTACAGAACCCAATTGGGCTTAGATTAGATGAGATTACTTGTGAATGTGGGTGGCTTCACAGCCGAGCACGTCGACCTGAAAGATCTTTTGTACTATCCCACGGAAAGAAGGACAGATGGAGAGAAAGACTGAGAAAGGATGGTGTGAGAAATGCAGGGGAAACGGGAGAACCCCGGGAAAACCTGCCCAGCGCGGATTGCCACCATCAATGAAACCCACATGAGAACCGAATCAGGGACTCGAGGTGAGAGGCCAGTGTCTTAGCGACATCGCCAATTGGGCTTACTAACAGACAAACTCATTAACATCAAGAAGAGGAGAAGAATGAAGACATGATCAAGCTTTTTTAATAGTTACGTCACTGTCCAGAATATAGATTTTGGGAATTTCTGGAGCTTTTAATATAAGCTGCAATCTTTCAATATCACAATTTTTTTCGTTATGCGTATTCCAATTTTCTGTATCCACAATCGTCTTTAACTATTTTAATTTGACTTTCCTTATCTAATTAAAAGATACTTATTCAGTGCGGATAAAAAAAATACATGTTAGATCCTTACTGGGTATAGTACACAAGAAACACGATTTCGCATTGCAATCCATATCAAAATACTGGAAATTTTTCCTTGGCCACAATCCGACACAAGAATGATGAAAGGTTTCTGGTTCTTTGAAGAAGAAATCATGATATACCATTGCTGAGCCATTAGAGTAAAGAAAATATCTGTCAACATTTCTTCCACCTAGTTTCATTTTATTATAAGAACAAAACTTTTTAATAAAAGAACATAACGACATCAAATTAAAAAGAAATAACATTTATTCATTTACTTTGTATAATGGATTTACATGTTTTCTAAGAACAGGAGAATTTTAGAACTTGCTGTAAAGAAAAAGTTTCCCTGGAATTAGCAGAAATAACGAAACTTTCTTTCGTTAGAAGAAATTTCGCTTAGTAACGATGAGTTTTTGTTAAAAGATCTTATATGAAGGAAAAAAAAGACAAAATCGAAGTAAAAGTAAATAAAAAAAATCAGTTGATTTTTTTTTAATCATGATAATTCATGCACCATTTTAATGTTTAAAAATCACCATCCAAATTCGTTATTCCGAAATTCCTCTACATCCGGATTTTCATCAAAGTCTTAAATTATTTAGTTTCAAATTTCGGCCCACCATTCTGAATTTCTAAAATTTTCTCCTCCTTTTTTTTCTATCCTTTGGAACGGAATTCCTACTTGCCAGAGGTTTTGCACAATACTTCAATTGTCTTCCTGTATAACTTCGCAATTTTTCAGATTTTTAGGCCCGTGAGGAAGAACAAAATAACAGTATAGATTTACCGGTTGCTAGTTCTTCTCACTGGAATCAGGCTAAACGGAACGTTCTCTTCCTTTGGATTGCATCCTTTAATTCACAACGGCAATTCACTTGTTCCAGGTTGAAAATATACCTTTGCTGTATTTTGGCAGTCTTTAGACAGAATTGAAAAACTTAATCTTCATGCTGGAACCTTGTGCAAGGACCTGACAGCCGTAACTAACCTTAGAGACAACTTTGCTTCGTCTCTACTTAACGAAATCACAGACTTGATTAACCAGTCACTAAGACAACGATCTTCCCTTAAACAATCACCTTCAGAGATCATATACTCGTTGTGATTCCTGTGTTAGCAACTGCATCAATTGTTACTAACTATTGATTTTCTTTTAAGATGTACATGCACGCTTTTAACACCGTAAAATTATTATTCGAGTGCATTGAAACACTTGAATTCAACCACACACATCCCTCCCATCTCTCAACAATCACCACGAAACCCCTCGCTCAATCGACTGGACTGTATCTTTAAAATTTAATAGCCCAATGCTTATTTGTGGTTCAACTTAAAATAGGAGGATGATTAGTTTTGTCTCACCAACGTCCCATAGTCCTCAAAACCCCTCCCCAGTCTCTCCCTAATGCTGCATGCTCAATCCCCATACTATGTTATTGATATTTGAGAATACTCTTATTCGTACAATGTGAAAACAAATTTGTTGGACGTATCTGTAGGTAAACACAGCAGTTAAGCCTATGCAAGTTATATTCTCAATTTAGCAATAGTTGTTAATTGTAATAATATTAGCTGCACTAGTTTTTTAAAGGCTTTGTAAAATTTTTCTTAATATTAATATTTTATTTATTTTCTTCTACTACTTTAAAATTGGATAAAGTAATTCTACTACTTTAAAATTCGTCCGATTAAGTGTTAAAATTAATATAGTGTTTATGTTGACCACGAGAACCTTCAGAATCTGTTCGGATGAGACATTATTTTCTTATGAAATTAGATTGCATTAGAACATTGTTATTTCCAAACAATTATCCATTAGATTTCATTAGTATTAATATTAGAAGGTGTTTGAATGTGCTACCAAATGGTGTAGCCGGGAGAAGAAAGAACCGTACGTTTGGTTATGTTTAAAATTTCTTATTATCAACCTAAAATAAATTAGATATTAAGGTTGTCGTCGAAAGCTGATAAAAAAATTGGGAATATTTTGCAGCGATCTAAGGACAGGAATAATTATTATTCTGGATATTAAAAAACGTTGTATGTGGTATGCAGTGTATTGCAGTCTATATTTAAGAGAGACCCGTAGATTACTAGCAAACCGTATAGAGAA
This sequence comes from Thereuonema tuberculata, assembly GCA_023159025.1. NCBI lineage: Eukaryota > Metazoa > Arthropoda > Chilopoda > Scutigeromorpha > Scutigeridae > Thereuonema > Thereuonema tuberculata. The sequence continues at coordinate 69,009,056 of JAFIDM010009631.1, read as the reverse complement.
CACGAAAGAGCTGTTACCAAAAGGATAGCAAGGAAAGAACTTATTTGACAGCATCGCATGCAATCCAAACAGGGCATTGAGTTAATTTTAAAAGGAGTCCTGTATTTTGGCCCATGAGGAAGGAAAATTTCCTCTGCAAATAGAAGGAATCTGTTTTAATACTACAATCTACTCAGTGTTATAATGAAAATATTTCGATTCAAAATGTCTATCAATATAATATGCAAAGGGACGATGCCTAGGACAAATAGTGAAGAAAAGAATATTTATTTCAAATTTTTTTCTTTCCTTCCCAGGTTTTCCCCTTTTCGGCTTATGATGTTATGGTTTGCTTTAGTGTTTCATGATGCTTTACCAACTTCCCTCCATGACAGAGAGAGTTTTTATCTGTTCGGGAACATGACTGCTCCCCAGGCCACGATAGGGACCAGTTCTGCCCGTTTGAATTGATGTTCCAGTCCTGTCATTGGTCGTCGTCTCCAATTAGTGGTGTCAATGAAGCATATCGACAATTGTTTTACATAATGTTTCTTATTAGATTTTAATTCCTATTTAATGTTTCAGAGCCATTAGTGATTTACACTATACAATGAAGTCGAAACATGTAATGATTACTTTCATTTTTATGTTAACATATCAGTGTTTAACATGTATGTGTGCGTCAGTTCATTTGTCATCAACCTATTTACTTTCTTAATATTAATACCTAAAAGATAGTCTTAATATCTATTCATTTTTTAAATATTAATACCTATTAAATATTGCCGATTACAACTGTCGTCTGAAGGCTTTAGATGAAACATTGGCTGCAGATTTTCAATTTTTTCAGGAGGATATAGATAATAACCAATTATTAGACAGTAAGTGCTAGCTTGAAAGAAATTCAAAGCAACGTTTACTATATTCGGTTTCAAATGCTTTTCTGTAAAAAAAATAATAAATAAGAAGGATATTTAATTAGCAAAAATAATTTAAGTATAAAATTAAAATCGACTTTCCTTTGCAATAGGAGTTCGAAAGTTTTGAACAATAAAACTTCTTCTAGTAATAATGTAGTTTATGGTACAGTTTTATTCTTCTATAATATTAGACAATGATAAAATGTGGTGCTATACTAAATGAAACTGACAATTCAAAATCGAACATCTCCAATAACAATAACAACGATACTGCTACTACTGTTCGGTTTCAAAAAGCAATATGGCGGACGACTTTACTCCGCAGAGGTGTGATACGCTGAGATGGGCACTTTCCTAAGAAATTCTTTTGGACATTTTCGCTTTTAAGCAAAAATTAAGGAGGAGCATTTCTGCAATAGTATTTATTTTTTCCTGAAAAGCGCAAATAGAACGCAGTTACTGGTAAACTATAACTCTGATAAAAAGTAAACAACCCCTATTTCGATGAAATCGAAGGAGACCTGACGCATATGCAAAAGCGTTGAAGGCTCTCGTAAACAAAACCGAACAGTACCAGTAGCAATTACTGCTACTACTACTTTTAATAAGAACAATAATAATAGCAATCATAACTAAAGGGAAGAGATCATACAAAAGATGGCATGAGATCGTAACAGGCCACCAGGCGTAATACATGATAGAAGATGTCGAATATTGTCCACTAGAAAATCGCAGCATAAATTTTTCTTCAAAGAGGATAATGGTTTCCTTTATGAGAGTCATTTCAAAACAAAAATGTTTGCATGCTATTATCTTCTCTATATACAAATAGCAAAGCATAAAAATGTTTGTTTCCTTCAAACTTACAAAATACCAGACCAATTTGAATGCGGTTTTAACCATTCTCTAGGAAGTGCAGCAATGATTGTTTATGGGTAAATTACACTACCTTAGGTATTCACTGCTTGAAAAAAAAAATCAAAACCTCACGGGAAATGTAGGAATTAGGCAAAAATGCTTTTGAAAACTGAAAATGAAACATAATTTCGCGCCATCTTTTCTTTTTCCGCTTTACAGTTAACATAAATTATCGCTTAAAACATTCAAACCATTCAATTTAATTTTTGATGTGGTTTTCTGAGTTTTCTGAGTAGAGCGCTAAATACCTACCTATGCTTTTTGAAGTTGTATGTTTTTGGCTAGATTTCTTGGCATATTTTAACATTTAATCTACTTTATATAATTTCATTTTAAGTAACGTGTAATAATAATAACACATTGCACACTCTTCAACTCTACAAAGTCCACCCCAAGATCACGGCATTCTTGGATGCCACGATGAAGAGTTGGAACACAACACTACACCTACGCACCTCCAACACCTCCATCACTACAGTCCCCATTCCCATAAGGAGAGGTATTTTCCAGGGAGATTCCTTGAGTCCTCTTTGGTTCTGCCTCGCCTTGAATCCATTAAGCCACATGCTAGACAACACAAAACACGGTTATAAGCTTACCTCAGGCACTCTGACACCATACAAAATCACACACTTACTCTACATGGATGATATTAAACTCTACGCCACAAACAGTGCACAACTTACTAATTTACTACAAGTCACAACACAGTTCACCAAAGACATTGGGATGGAATTTGGAATCGACAAATGCCGCAAGCTACATATAACACGCGGGAAGACTACGAATTTGGAGGGTTTTGAACTGGACCATGGGTTGGCCATCCAATCCATGGAAGAGGGAGAGACCTACAGGTACCTGGGCTTCAATCAAGCGCGCATCATTGACAATGCAAACATCAGAAACGCACTCAAGAAAACATACTGTGCTCGCGTTCACAACATCCTCAAAACACAACTCAATGCCAGAAATAAAATTAAAGCCATTAACACTTTTGCCGTCCCCACACTAACATATTCGTTCGGCATAATTTCATGGACAAACACTGAACTCGAAGCACTACAACGCACAACACGCACTACATTCATGAAACACAACATGCACCACCCCAAGTCCGCTACGGAAAGAATGACTCTTCCCCGCAAGGAGGGAGGCCGAGGACTCATCAATCTCATCACCCTACACGAAAAACAAGTACACACACTTAGGGAACACTTCCACCAAAGAGCACAGCACTCCTCACTCCACTCAGCCATTGTCAAGGCTGACACACACTTCACACCCCTGGACCTCGCAAACCCTTCTCTAACACTCACCACTCCCGACACCCACACACAGCAGCTGCGTGAATCATGGGCTCGTAAAGAACTCCATGGTAGACATCGCCACGAACTCAGCCAACCTCATGTCGACATGGAAGCGTCGAACAGATGGCTGATGAGTGGTGAGCTGTTTGGGGAGACCGAAGGGTTCATGATCGCGATACAGCACCAAGTCATTCCCACACTCAACTACAAGAAACACATTCTACACGACGCAAACACACACGACGACAGATGCAGGAAATGCCACACTACACATGA
>JAFIDM010009631.1:68964107-69000203 GCA_023159025.1 Thereuonema tuberculata | reverse complement strand
GTTGGGGCTTGTAGAGTTAGGGCTTGTAGAGTTAGGCCTTGTAGAGTTAGGGGCTTGGCTCGACATGAGATCTCATATCTTTTTAACAGTGAAAGCGTTATGAGCATGTGAGTCTTGGCAACTAATTTTACATGAAATGTTTTGGGTAGGATTTCATTTCTTTTTGTAAGATGAGATCTGATAACTTTTTAACAGTGAAAATGTTATGACCATGTGAGTCTTGGCAACTTATTTTACATGAAATGTTTTGGGTGCAATTTCATTTCTTTTTGTAAGATGATATCTGATAACTCTTTAACAGTGAAAGCGCTATGAGCATGAGAGTCTTGGCAACTTATTTTACATGAAATGTTTTGGGTGGGATTTCATTTCTTTTTGTAAGATGAGATCTGATAACTTTTTAACAGTGAAAGCGTTAGGCCCTTTCAGCATATGAGTCTTGGCAACTTATTTTACATGAAACGTTTTGGGGGGGATATACCTATCAGAAATTGTTATATAATAAAGAACCGGAACCCCCTTTATGATGGGTTGGAGGGTGAAAGTTACAGATTTCTTAATTTTTTTGTTGTTTGTGTGCTAAACCTAGCCTGCATACCAAATGTCAGCTTTCTAGGACTTCAGGAAGTATCCTAGAGGTTTTGATGATCATGAGTCAGTCAGTCAGTCAGTGAATCATGGACGAAATCGACGTATTTTAGATATTAATAAAATCCAAAGTATGAAAGCTAGATAAATGAAACGTACCGTATTTCATTAGTCTACTGACTGCATCTTATCCTGAAAATGTGTACACTCTAGTATTATTTAGGCCGAAGCATTGAGGGTACGAAGTATTTAAGATCTTAATAAAATCTAAAGTATAAAAGCTAGATAAATGAAACTTAGCATATTTCATTAGTATGGCAATTGCATCTTTTCCTGAAAATTTGAGCTCTTTAGTATTATCCAGGCCGAAGCTATGAGGGTTCGAAAATACATAACCAGAACCCTCCCCCTTTATGTTGGGTTAGAGGGTGAAAGTTACGGATTTCTTAATTTTTTTGTTGTTTGTGTGCTAATCCTAGCCTGCATACCAAATTTCAGCTTTCTAGGACTTCAGGAAGTACCCTAGAGGTTTTGATGATCATGAGTGAGTGAGTGAGTGAGTGAGTGAGTGACTGAATCGACGTATTTTAGGTATTAATAAAATCCAAAGTATAAAAGCTAAATAAATGAAACTTAGCGTATTTCATTAGTCTGCTAACTGCATATTATCCTGAAAATTTGAGCTGTCTAGTATTATCCAGGCCGAAGCTATGAGGGTTCGAAAATACGACGAAACGCTTCCGGAAAAGGTACGTAGTATCCTTCCTGCCTTCGGCTCGTCTTGGCGGGGGCACTGCCGTGCCCCCAGATAAAATAAGTGTTTTTCACAATACTAATAGTAAGTTGTAGTACACAGAACCATTCTTTGTGTGCATGTTTTCTGAATCCTGCCCATGGAAGAAGGTTCTATGTGCACATGGGACCTTCAAGCTACTTATTAATCTGTTGCTGTGTTGTGCCAAAAGGTTCAATGCGCCTTTCTGCCTTACGCAACGTAGGAGTTAGTTGTTATCATTTTTCATTTTGTTGGGGTTGTCATGCTAGTTTATCTTGGGCTTTAATGATTTCGATACTAAATCTCATTTTCTGGTATTGCAGCATTATTTCAATCGAAAAATTCAATAGGAATATTGTCATAGGATATATTTGCCCTATATATATTCATAGGACAAATTTTAAGGGGTGGTAGAGCACATTAAAACGCGTTTTTTTGTCAAACTGTCGCGTTTACATTCTACGACAGTTAGACGAACGTCCTGACACAAGCACCAGATCTGTTGCACGTAGTATAGATGTGAGCCAAACCATCGTATGGAGAATTTTGCACCGGGAGTAATTACACTCACTTCCATTTACAGAGAATTCTCACATCGACAGCTGAGGATTATCCTCGGCGCTTAGACTTCTGCCGCTGGTTTATGCAGTAGAGTGCACAGCAGCCATATTTTTCAGCACATGTGCTCTTCACTGGTGAAACATTGTTTACACGTGACGGAGTGTTTAATGTGCTCAATGCTCATGTGTGTTTAAACGCAAATCCACACGTTACACGGCCACATGCTTACCAGCCTTGGTTCTCTCTCAATCTTTGGGCGAATATCGTCAACGACCTCTACCGCGTCAATGTGACAGTTGCGGATACACATTGTTTGACGAAAAGTGTTAGTTTTAGTGTGCCCTACCACCCTTAAAGTTTGTCCTGTGAATTTAGAATCTTCCTATATATACTTTTAACTGACCGAGTTCCTACATAGATTCTTAACCTTTCTTTGTAAACTAGAAATACGAATTAACTATGTCTCGCATAATTGTAACAAAAATATCATTTTTTAATAAATATAGAATAGTTGTAATGCAGTGCAATTAATGGGGAGCTTTATCAATTGAGTGATGTAAATATACTTCTCAAATAGTCAAAACAGAAATTCTTTGTTATCTATATCGCCAGAATGATCTGGAATTCCATATTACTGTCATTGCTATTTTTTCTTTAGTCAGATTTAAATTTTGTTACATGAATCCCTTTCGAAATGTAATTTCTGAAGTAAGTTATCCATTCTCAATAACTTATGAAGTCAACTGGGATAAGTTTAGTCCAGTAGAAAAAAATTGGACTTGAATGACTATGGGAAGAAGTGAATAAAGAATTCAATTCACTTTTGTTTGTACATGCCTGGCTTTATAGTATGCATGTTTATAGTATAAGAAAGTTGACCTACTTGACCAACATAGCGGTGAGGCCAGACTCTATACCGAGTTTGATTTGTATTTCTCACTACTAAAATATTTAAAAAAATTGTCCTCCTTGAGATAGTCTCTGAAGTTCTTGTTATATAAGAACATGAATATTCGTAGATTGCTGCATGTTAGTAGCGCCGAAGATAAGATTTTAGATGTCGGTTTGATTTTTTTTTTTAAATCATCAATTTTTAAAAAATCCTAATGTCAAGACAAACATCGTCTGTTTCTTAGTTTTTAAATTTACGTATTGAACCACAATAGTCCAATAATGGATTGTCCAAAACTATTCGTTATTGGACTATTGTGGTTCAATACGTAAATTTAAAAACTAAAAAACAGACGATGTTTGAATTGACATCACGATTTTAAAAAAAATGATGATAGTCAAATGATGGGTAGTCTAATGGTATAACTATCCATAAACATTAAAATAAATAGTAATTTGTTCCAGACAGTAATCTTCGTAATAGAGCATCGAAACAAGATTTTAAGGCCAATATATTGTTTCTCCGATGCAATTCCCTTTCTCATAAATAAAGCACTAAAAAATAAGAGTAATTTCAATGTCTCAATTGACAGCGAGGGATTCTGAATTGGGGTTTCGAGTTTCAGTGAAGAAGAGATGCTTATGAGTTTCGAAACGTACGTCGTTTTTATTACGCATTGTTTTAACTTATTGATTAGTGCCGTTTTAGTTGGCTTTTTATTATTCATATATCGGCACGTTAAGTTTTTTATCATTATTATTAATTTGTTCTTCAAATTAATAATGAAATGTAATGCATTTCACTATAATGCAAACTCAAGCTGTGCTAAATGTTAAATGCCATTTATAATTTTTTTTCCTTCTCATAATTCCGTTTCCCCAGAAGTCTTCGATAGGATTTATCAGTATTCGAGACTTTATCTTGGGCTTATTGTTTAAAAAGGCAGAAAGCTTTTCAAAGAACCAAGTTTTATGATCAAACTAAGGCAAGTCACTTACAAACATGTTTAAGTCTGCTTCAACTATATTGATCATATAGTGAACAGCCGAATGGTATATACATCGAACCTACGTCTTTGTTTGAACAAGGTTACAACAAATGGATCCGGGGATTTCAATGCTGCCAACGTTTTGTAGGTTCCACGTAGGATAAGCTTCAAACCACTGGGAGATACAGTTCTGCGACATGTTTCATTCGATTTTTCAGGTCAACAACCATAAGAAACCATTGTTGGCTATCTAACAATAGTACAGCAAAATCTGAGATGCACTACGTAGAATTGCAGTAATTATTGATATCCATTTTTCCTGCTGAATGGTTTTCATGAGCATGCCTGCCACAAAAATACAACAGGTGAATTCACGCTGTGATTAACGAAAGTAATTTTGACACGATATAAGAGCAGAAGCATCTATTAATGACCAATTCATAATTATGTATTCAATTTCAAGAAGCTGAAAATGCTTGAGAAACTCGACTACCCCCTTTCCATCAGTCCACTTCCCTAAAATTAGTAACTAGTTTTCCAGGTAATTTTTATTTTAAAATTCTGTTGTTTCTTCTGCTTTCCCAATCTACAAATGAAATTAGATATATTTGTAATAAATGCAAATAAACACGTCCTTATTCACCACACTGTGATTCTTCTATAAGTTCCCATGTTCCTCTTGAAGAGCAAGTTAACGTGAAACGGACTTCAGAATTAGGATTGTCAGGAATACACAGCAATTTCTTGTTTTGATCCAAATCCAGCCTAAAATTTGACAATGATTCCCTATATTCAGGAAGAAAACTGCTCGGGAAAGATTCATCACAGCCTGAATTAAAAAAAATAAATAAAAATAAACTAAAGATTGTAAAAGAATCCCAAATAAACATCGTGATTTATTAACTGACATAAAATGTCGTTTCTACTTTTAAAATTACATGGCTATCAAAGGTTATTATAGATTTGGTCTAACATTTGTAACATTCCTTAATTTACTTTGGAGAGGCAAAAGGTTAGAAACGAAGTTTTGAAATAGAATTTTAAGTCGAATTTCGTAATTTCGTATGGCCGTCTTGACGCTTGACTTGACGCTTCAGCAAAAATCATAAACAAAGAATCCTGACAGCAAAGTAGAGTTAATTGTATTATCAAACTTTAATATTATTTAAGAATTTTCTCAATGTAAATTAACAGGAATAAATTTTTATAATTTTGTTCTAAGAAAAAAAAAACAACACCATATCAGGCTACGATAGAAGAAAAAGATAAGGTTAATACTCATATTTAACAGAATTTGAAAGGTCTTGTATTGAAATAATTCAATATAACAATAAAGTTACAGTCGGCTAATTACAAAATCATCTTTTTATATTAGAACTTTGTCACATTTAAAAAAAAAAAAAAAAAAAAACAAAAAAAAAAAAACAGTTGTTTTCGCTTTTACAGCAGTTAACTACATTAAATTAATGTAATTCACAGATCTTCTGGCTAGAAGTTTAAAAAAAAAAATTGTCTGGATGACAAAGACTTATCTTTTAGGTCGGGATTTTTAAAATGAAATACTGTAAGAAGTATTAGGGAGACTTACCACATCTTTTTTTAGTAGCATTTACAAATTTTAATGTGTCGGAACAAACAACTAACATTTCGATATCTGAAGTAGTGTGCGAATCACAATGATAAGTTATAACTGTGCCCACAAATCTTTCTTTATTACTCCATTCTCGGAGTTTCTTTTCATCGAGTGAAGGGGAAGGATCATCCATTTCACATCCTGACCAAAAAAAAAAGGTTAGATAATTCATTATCTGTTTTGTTACTTTATAATAAGTTGAAAGAAAAGATTCCTCATAATTCTAAGTAATTAAAATCAAAATATCAATATCAGAAGAAATTATTGGCATATATAGGGTGAAGATATGCAGAAACTTCGGGAGCTCATTCTACATGTAAAAGTAAAGAACAAAAGTTATATAAACATAGGTCCGGAAATGCTTCGGTATCGAGTTACGGCTAGCGAAAGATTTCGCCCATAATGTAGTACAATAATACGCACATGGACTAGACCTCAGTTGTTAGCTCTCACTATAAATCATAATAATGCAATTCACATTATTGTTGATAAGCTGTTATTGTGTTGCCAACGTTTTGTAGGTTCCACGTAGGATAAGCTTCAAACCACTGGGAGATACAGTTCTGCGACATGTTTCATTCGATTATTCAGGTCAACAACCATACGAAACCACTGATTTCGCCCGTTAATTTACCTTCCCAGACTTCCAGCTAGTCTTCATTTCACCCAGGGTACTAAATTATGAGCGAAATCTTTCGCTTGCCGTAACTCGCTACCGAAGCATTTCCGGATCTATGTTTATATAACTTTTTTTCTTTACTTTTAAATGTAGAATGAGCTCCCGAAGTTTCTGCATATCTTCGTGAATCACCCTATGTAAAGATGCTATATCGCAACGCTAGTATGGTATATGAATTTTTTAAAACCTATGTAGTAAAGTAATATCCCTAATATTAGAGCTTCAAAAACATATACGATCAGGTTTAATGAACTCACGAATCAAAGGCAAAAATTGACTTATAATATGTTATGACTATGATGCTTTCATAATAATCTATTGAATGGTATGGTCTTCCATAGAGAAACAACAGTTATTCTTAATTAATGTTTGTAATATTTTAGATAATTGTGTTTCATTCCCTGTATGGTTTCCGGTACTCCGTGACGAAATGACTTTTAACAGCACTTCATCACATGTTTGGATCATCTTTTATACACTAACAAGCAAGAGACATTATTATGAAGCTTCTATTGCTATCAGAAATGATTGCCACATTAACACTCAACGATTTGTGTCCCAAATAGTACTTCAGTTTTGATTCCTTTGATAGTTGATTCCACTGTGACAATTTCCTCAATAGAATAATGCAATAGAGATAACATTACCTTTTAAGTTTTTTTTCTTGTTTTGCATTCACTTTATTGAAAATTCCATCTGGTAATAACTATTTCGCAGCTAGAAATTCTCTTTAATTCAGCGTATTTACCAATAGCCTTCCAAAGGAACACATACAAGGGTAAACAAGAAAGACCCTGCACACTTATAGTGCATTTCAAATGAATATTAAAAGACCAGACCCTAATTCAAATCTTGAAGAATTTGACTGAGTTAATTTAAAGCTGCATATGGTAATAGAATACTAATAAGAATAGTTTTTGTAAGTTATGTATTATTTTTTTCACTCTTTGAGACTTCTTAATTTATCAAAAAAGTAGCGATTGAATATCTTCACTAAAAAATGTCTTCAATAAAAATGTTATTAGAAAACTAAAAATAAATTATAGAATATAAATAATTTTCTGGATGTAAAGCGTACTTACTGCAAACAGTCAAATTCTCATATACAGAGACCCATGTACTGTTACTTCTACAATTAAATATTGCAAATGGAGGAAAGTCCTCATCCTGAGAACACTTGTATCTGACTTCGGAGTTAACACTTCTGTTATACTGTTCGGGATCGTAGTACATATTAGCCCCTAATGGTGGCAATTCATAAATGCAATCTAAAAAATAAAATACATTTAACTGTCAAATGAAATCCTTTTTTTGGTAATATTATCCATCTACCTCGCTATGTATTGAGTAAAATGATGTCGCAACAAATATCTAGTTTTTAAATAAAAAAAAAATATCAGTTTTTGAAAATAATAAGAAGACATAATTCTTTATAATTGATTTTAAAATACAGAAATGACTTGAGGATGCTATTTATATTACAAGATTTATGTTTCAAACGATTAAGCTAGTGAATTTAACTTTCTACCAGAAATGGTCTTAGATAAATTCATAAATCATAAGTAGCAGAACATTAAACTTCTACCTATTAATTTAAAGAGCAGACTATATAGATTTCCATTGTTTCTAGTCTACTAAGTTCCATGTAGTCGCTTTGTCTCCGTAGTCTGCACTAGAAAGCAATCCATATATATATACCGTCCGATGTGGGCAGACAGTGAGCAAACAGACTAAGAACTCGGCGTAATCTTATCTGTGTCTAGTTTCAAATCTCTAGTAAGGCATGGAGCTATATGAATTCATCCTTTTTGTGGTAATTATATAAAAAGACCCACATATATTTAAAAAAAATTAAAAACATTAAAAAGTTAAAATTCAGACAGACTATTTCTAAATGCCTCACCTCATAGTAATCCTCAGCTAGTCTGTACAAAAACGAAATTAGTTTTTATGAAGATTTGCAGAACCCATGACTTTTTTCCTAAATCCTTGTTGCGAAAAAGTCCATTTAAAAAAAAAAAAAAATTGGTAAAGCAGGTCGGAATTGTCTATCTGTATTTTAACATTTTAATTACTTTTCAAACTTTTAAAGTTTTTACTTTTTAAATATGTTTGCTTTTTTTGGTACTTATTTAGAATACTGGCGCCATAGATATTTCAACTTAAAATACGTTTGAAATTTTATGAAAAATTACAACTTTTAAAGTACGTTAAGGTTTAGTTTATTTATCCTTATTTATATATGTTAAGTTTATTACGTTTAAACGCAAGATAACAGGTGGCGCCGATATTCTGAATAAGTATCTTTTTTTATATAATTATGACAAATTATGACCAGAATCGTTGGGAGCCTAAACCTCTCGCGCACTCCAGGACCTGCGTGGCATGTTGCGATACACTTTAACGAGTGGACCTGGTAGGCAAGTGGTAAGGGCATTTGGCTGCAGGTTGGAGGTGCGGGTTAGATCCTCGACCTCGGCTGAGGGCGGGGATTTTTTCAACGCTCCATTCTCCTTCAAGCGGCTGCTAGGGTCTACCCAATCATCGTAGAATGGTAACCAGGTTTCTTTCCCGGGGGCGTCGGGCTGTCCACTCATCCTCAACTTAGGCCTGTTGGTCACTGTTGGGTCATGTAATTACGTCAAATTGTATTTCCTACATGTTAAATGTATAACTTAAATAACTACATCCTTGTTGATCCAAAAAGCTGAAGAGGTAGCTATTCGTCAATGGAAAATTCCGATCATCAGCTGAATGGAAAGCGATTGGAAAGGTCCTCTAGTATGGGACAGCTAAGCCTTTTTTCAAATTGCAGGATTGTTTAAGACTAAATCAAATTGAAAGTTATACTAAAACAAACTTCAAGGTGTTATAAAAACACCCTTTGAAGGAATTACGTCAAACCGGAGCGATACCATATTTTTTGTTTCATTTGAAAAACCCTTACATTTTGCTCATTCAAAATGTTGGAGGGTTGTATGGGACACCTTGTATAAGTTACGGAATAAACCAGTCTGATTTGTAATTCAACCTTCTACAATAAAATATGTAATATTATATGTTATAAACCATTATTATAAGTATTAATAACCTTAAAAAATTTAAATTTAAGTTTTTAAAAAATTTTAAATTTAATTTTTTGCCATTTTAAGAAATTAAAATGTGTTATGAAAACAAACTGTTATCCCAAATGTTTGTTTATTTGACACACTTTGGTAAACAAGTGAAAAATGGTAATCAATTAGCAATTGTTTACATAAATGCATTAATTTTTTACATTACAGCCATCGCATTTGTAAAAAAGACTGTCCTCAATATTAGCACAATTCTCGTGGGACATCCCAGGCACTCACTACACTGTATCCAGTCTTCATCGAAGGATTCTCCACAAACTAGACAGTAGATAACTGTCTAATATTATTTATTTATTTATGGGAAGTAGGGATTGTCGAAATATATAGTAATAATAATGAACCTGCTTTATCTAGTTAAAGCAATCGCCTAATTTGTGCATTTCAATTTTGTCCCATACAACCCTCAACGCACCTGTCCCACACAACCGGACTGTAAAGCGACGCAACTTTTACTCTAAAGGTCAAACTACCAATCCGATCGGGAAGAATCGCTCATAACTTACTTACAATAACCTTTAGTTGCTACCAAGACAATTAAACCATTTGTGTACTTACTTACAATGAAGGTGGGATGGTCTAAAGTTATCTCCGTGCACGAAAATTTGGCGCAAAACCAGTAAAACACGACTCACAAGAGAACGCGTTGCAAAACAAATTCAAGATTGTTAACACTGGTCTTTGGCATCACTGCGTTCACGGCAATGCCGATGTTGGTGCTGCCCCTTGCATCGTTTGGCCAAAACCCCGCCTGTCCCATACAACATGCTGTCCCGTACTAGAGGACCTTCCCCTAAACACTCGACGATCCATAGCCTATATTTTAATCCCAATTGTACATAAACCTAGATCTCATCTGGGGAAGAAACAAGCAAAATCCCCGATTTTCACTGGAGATTGAACCATTGTCAAATGCCGTTATATGCACTATCAGACCATGCAAAAAAATTCTTAATAAATAAGTGTACTTTAAATTTAAATAACCCCATTTTTCCTGCAACAAAAATAAGTAGAAAACTAAATTAAATTATAATTTTTCTTACGAGATCCGATTTTGAGACAGCCTTCATTTAGTCTAAAAATATTTGAATTGATTTTAGTTAAAATTTGTCTGGGAAAAAAAGCGAGGTTCTTACCACAGGAATCATTGAAAAGGGCTTCCCAATTTTGAGTATTTAAATTACAAAATACAATAAGGAATCTGGAAGCATCTTCAGCATCTGAACAATAATATGAGGCTGGTTTCCACCAGTTGCCTTCCCATTCAAGCACTCTGCCTGGCAAATTTTCAGGAGGACTATGACAAGCTAAAAATTTATAAGCAAGATAAGGAAAAAAAAACAAACAAACAAAAAAACAGTTGCAAATATATGAATTTCATTTCTTTAATATTCGTGTTGTTTTATCATTCATTTCACTATACTTGATACAGTTCTGGTCAGATTGTGTCTGTTTGCATTCAAAAAGAAAATAAACATTTAACGATTTAGCTTTTACTTTTTAATTCAATAAAAAATATATGTATGAAATTCTTCAAATTTATGATGTTTATGGATCATCACAGCACCAATTTTATAACTGTAAAGAAAATTTCGTTCCTCTCAGGGGTCGAAAGGTTTTCATGAATGGGAAGGCTGATAGTTATTGGGAAAAAAATAATTAGTTAATTTGTAGTTAATAATAATATTAATGACTTATAATAATTTCACTAATCAGAATAACTGGAAGTAAATAATACTGCAGTAATTAATTTAATTGAATTGATGTATCCGATTCATAAATGTTTTTGTACATTATCCTTTCGTTTCTTTTGTATCTATGACTTCCACAGAATCATGTAACCTAGATATTAATATTAATTGTTCGCCACAGAAACGAAACGTAAATTACGAAAGTTGCTTTTTTATTAAATCATATATTTTTATCCTCAGTTAAGTCAACACACTTATGCTTCTATGTGGCATTGGGTAGTAACTAAGAAGGGCTTCGAAATACTCCTCTGCCTCCCTTCCCAATGCAAAATAATGGGACGGCGATTGGTCTCCTTCCTCCTTCCTACTCCCCTAGTTTCTACATCTTGAAAACATTTCTAAAAAGAAAAACATTTTTCATTTTCCTCGAGCCATCGCTTAAAACATTAAATAGTGATGCTTTTAGGCATTAAAAATATTCACAGCTCATAAGATTAAAACTACTTAATTAATAGTTGAGAGAAAGAGTCCTAGGTGTGCAAATAAAATGTCAATAAGTTTGGAGACACTAGATTTTAAGCGCCTGGTTAAAGTGACATGGAATGACCTTGTAATCTGCAAATACAAAACATGGCACATTTGCCACAGAAAAGTTAGAAAATATGTACAAGCAGTAAGGATGTTTATTTCACAAAATAATTACTTCAGTTCAATAATAGAATAAACAAATCTTATAGGCTGAACATGAACCAACCGAAAATGCATGATTTTTATCGATATTATTTTTTAAGATATTACTAGCAAACCCGTGATCACGTGATCTTGGATCCTGAGATAATTTTCTCACCACCCGTGACCGCGACCACTTTTTCACAACCCTCAAGCGCGTCTCGGAGACCTCATGTTTGATTGTAAGTCACGTAACTTCAGGTTGACCCCACATAGATAAAAATGAAATTGTGAGCATCTCGGCGACCAGGGATGTCTCGGGACGTCCGGTTCACCCACTTAGTAAAAATGAAAATGTGAGTATCCTCAATACTATATCTACCATTTGCCACATTATTTGTATTTCTATGTCTTATTATTTCGGAGGAGATAAAGCCAGAAAGAAAATCAACTTTTGTTTTATAAATATAGATAAATATCTTCTCAGTGTCGTACATTATAAAGCAACAATGTCTCAAATTACAGATCAAGTATCCTACCACTGGCTATTCCAACTGTATCATATAGGCCTACCGCCACGCCTGCTTTTGTAGTGCAGAGCGAGTCGTTTTTAGTTCCATCTGAGCAATCAAATATTAGGGAAACTTCGGTTTGTAGAGCAGATTCCATTCTGCTTAACTTGAATAAAATGTAAACTTGTGTCTGACTCAAATTCCGTGGACAGTTGTTATCCTAATTGGAATTTTCTTTGAACTTTTGTTTAAAGCATGTACGTTTTCTCTTAGACTGTAGATTATCACAGGGTCATTATCTCCAATCTTACTGATATTTTGAGGTTTGATATATCATCTCTTTGTTCAATTATTCCTTTTTTATAAAAAAAAAATATGAAATACTCTGGTTCAAAAATTGTATCAAGAAATCTATTTCTTTAGCAAGCATCCATAACATCTTTAGCATCTTCTTAGTAAAGTAGTTTTAAAAGGTTACTCCCCCACCATGCATAATTCAGATACACATTTGACTGATCAAACAGGGACATCTATTGTAATAGTGTTTTCTGTAATTTTTTATGTATTGCATAAAGTTAATTATTTTTAGGAAAATGCTCAATTGAGGAATCATGGTCAGAGTAAAACCACAGGATTTGTGGGGATAAAAAAAAACTCTTTTCAAGATTATTCCTAAACTAAATTCAATTTGTTTAGATATCAATGACCTAAACTTAATTTATTTGCTATTTAACAGAAAAACATCTTAGAAATGTTCGTTGGATCTTTCATGGTCTTTTTACATCTGTAGACAATTGAACATAAAAAAATTTGTGAATGAAATGTTTTTCTAAATTTCGTCTTAAATAGAATTGTAAACAATTTACGACTAAAGACTTGTTTTTGAAATTTAAACAGATCAGGTTAGATGTTTTTGGCCCGCCAATATGCACTATCTTCCAAAAAGTATCCGAAAAAAATGGTTGCATATTTGCATCACTGCAACAGCTGCAGTAACGTATCTACCCTATTCGATCACTAGGACGTATCCAATCCTCCTTTATTTAGACTTTCCCTGAAAAACAATAGACTGCTGTTGATATAAGTTAGTACTTCGTAGAAATAATAAACAAAGACCAGTCTAATTTTTTCATAATGACATCCACGAGAGCTTGCTGAGGGAGGAAGATAATAGAAGTTACAACTCCTCATCCACATTGCAGCAGATATGTGAGATTATAAGAAGCAGAGAATTATTCCAAACTAGACGTCAGCGATCATGGTTACTGGTAGAGTAACCAAAGATTCTATGATGGGAAAGTGCTTAGGTCTATGAGTATATGAAAATCCAGATGTTGTTGGAGGGTATTACAGCTACTTTATAAACTTTATAGTACTTTATATAACAAATTCGTTATTAAAATTAAAGAAGGCACAATTTCAATTTCAATAAAAGAAGGTTTTAATATTAAATTTCGTTATTTCCGAACTTAAACTCACTTAAAATGAAATCATCTTACTTCTTGCAAGATAAGTCTTCTTTATCTTTTGTCCAATATCCAGCCCTATTATTATACAGACTACCAACATACCTATAAAACTGATAGCAAAATTACATCTGAAAAAAAAAAAGAAGTTATTATTATTGATTTAATCATAAAACCTTATTATATGTATACTAGCCGGGTACCGTCGCTTCGCTCTGGAACCCTTGCATATGTAGCATTAAACAAACAAATTTAATTTATTTAGCAAATTAATGTTGAGATCGTCGGAGAATAGATGACTTCCCAGCCCGTTGTGGCTTCTCCGGATAACTGAGATGTATTGCAGGTTGGCGCCACACACCAATAATTTAAAGCGAAAAATCACATTTTTGCATGTATCTTGCAAACGCAGAAACGTTTGTGAATGAGTGATATATCGTTCGATAGAACTTTTAAATACCAACATTTTCTCAATATAATGTTCTCTTCCAACTTTTATACTTTTCGTTTAAATTGAGAAAAAGTCAAAATTTGACCCTTTAAAAGGCGACATCTTGGAAACCAAAAACTTTTTTCGAAAGATTTCTGTACATTTTAATAATAATAATAATAATAATAATATTAATATAAAGGACCAAACACACAAAAACAATATAAATATATAATTTCATATTAAATAACATTACATGTTGCAAAGGCTCTATCCTTCGTCGTCAGATGATCGTAAATAAATATATGGAAAAGAGAAACAGGCTCGGAATTGAATTTTAAATATAACAATAATTTAGGATAACAATAAATTTGCAAATGTAACAACAAATAATTACCGTAAATTGTACTGCAGCGCGTTTTTTATTGAAACATCAGTATTGTAACATGGTTT
Organism: Thereuonema tuberculata; assembly: GCA_023159025.1. Lineage (NCBI taxonomy): Eukaryota > Metazoa > Arthropoda > Chilopoda > Scutigeromorpha > Scutigeridae > Thereuonema > Thereuonema tuberculata. The sequence continues at coordinate 68,985,735 of JAFIDM010009631.1, read as the reverse complement.
AGATGTTAATAGATGAACTTCTCATTACTTGAGTTATAATAATAATAATAATAACACCCCCTTGTCGTGGGGAGGGGGCTTGTGTGCTCTAATGATGTTGGGAGCTATGCTGGCGGTAGTGTATTCTACCAGAAGGGCCACCCAAGCCAGACAGGTCTCAAATGAAGAGTCAGACTAAGTGTGTCCACCAACCCAACAAACATGGTGAGACAAAAGAAAACAAATCCTATTCCGGATCGGTCGTCGCCCGGGTCAACAAGGGCCGCGTCAGATGTTAGAGTCCCTGGGCATCTGTCGACAAATGGGTTACAGGACTCAGCTGCTATGGTTAGGCAACCAGGGCCAAGCACTGCAGGTCTACTGGAAGAAAAACAACTGAAGCGGAAAAAATATACTGTGTCTGAAAATCGTGCTATTATGGTTTGCTATTACAACTCAGAACCAGAAAAACGTGGTTATTTAAAAAGAATGTTTGAATTTTGGAAAGCAAAATACCCAGATTCAACTATTACAGAACAAAGACTCGCAGACCAAAGGCGTTTTGTAATGCGAAATAAAGTGTTTAGTGATGTAGAACTAGAAGAAATTCAAGAAATTTATAAAAGTAAAAAAGTAGAGTCAACTGTTGAAACAACTGAAGGCAGTTTTGAGGAGACTAGTGGCATGCACGAAACACAAATGTTGTATGATGAAAATATTCAAATTGAAGAAGAAAGAACTACTGAACCACCACTGACACAAATCAACATAGAAATCACTGATGATTTGAATCCACGGCAACAACAGTTAAAAGAAAAAATAATGACACATGCACAAGCATGTACAGAAAGACAAAGATTACCAACCTTAAAAGTGGTGTCAAAAAAAAGACCTTGCACCAATCATGAAAGATGTGAATATGGCATTAGCAACAGTTCCAATTTTATCTTTGGAGCAAACCAATCAGCTTGCTTACAGCACAGCTGTAATTGTCACAGAAGAACTGGGTATTCAAAAAAACAAGCCAAATGGACCAGCAAAATCAACACCAAAATGGAAAATTAGACTGGAATTAAAGATAAAAAAATTACGCTCTGATGCAAGCAATTTGAAGAATATGAAAGAACAAAAATTGAAGAATGCAAAAATCAAAAAGGAATTAATAAAGAAATACTGGCTCAATACAAGAAAAGTTGATGAAGCACTAGAAATTGTAAAACAGCAGATAACAGCAACAGCCAGAAAAATAGAACGTTATGATGCACGAATTGTTCAATTTCAACAAAACCAGCTTTTTCAATTAGACCAAAGACGATTCTACCAAAGCATTAACTGCCTTAACCAGCCAAAATGTAAAAAACCTGATAAGAATGAAACAAATCAGTTTTGGAAAGATCTGTGGGAAAATGAAAAACATTTTAAGCAAAATGCTGGGTGGATAAAAGACTTTGAAAATGATTTTTGTGAAAATCAAATGCAAGATCTTTTTATTACTACAGAAATGATTAAAAAGCGAGTAAAAAAAGTCAAAAACTGGACATCACCTGGTAATGACCAATTGCATGGCTTCTGGCTCAAATATCTGACTAGTCTACACCCGATCATAGCCAAGCAATTTAACGAAATTTTACAAAGTGGAAATCTAAGTGAATGGTTAACAACTGGCAAAACTTATCTTATCCAGAAAGATCCAGCAAAAGGTGCGACACCTGGAAACTATAGGCCTATAACATGCTTGCCAACATTATTTAAATTGTTAACTGGTATCATTGGTGATAATATTCAAGACTTTTTGGAGGCAAATAATATCCTGCCTGTAGAACAGAAAGGAAATAAACGAAATAGCAGAGGTACAAAAGATCAACTTCTAATTGATAAAATGATACTAGAAAATTGCAAGAAACGAAAAACAAACTTACATATGGTCTGGATTGACTACAAAAAGGCATTTGATTCATTGCCTCACAACTGGATCATAAAGTGTTTGGAAACAATAGGAATTAGTAAAAACATTACAGTATTTGTTAAAAAAACAATGAGGAAGTGGAAGACACAACTAACTGTTGGAAATGAAGAATATGGACTAGTTAACATCAAAAGGGGAATTTTTCAAGGTGATTCATTATCACCACTATTGTTCATCATTGCCATGATCCCCCTTTCAATGATTTTAAAGAAAACAAACCTTGGCTATCAAACTTCCAAAAATTCAACAAAAATTTCACACTTACTTTATATGGATGATTTGAAGCTTTATGGAAAATCAGACGCTGAAATCCAATCACTTGTTAACACTGTCCGCATCTTTAGCACTGATATCTCTATGGAATTTGGACTAGAAAAATGTGCAAGTGTGGCATTAAAAAGAGGAAAAATTTTGCACAGTGATGGAATTGAAATGCCAAATGGTCAAAATATTAGAAACAATAATGATAAAGCTTACAAATACCTTGGCATTTTGCAAATGGATAATATCAAGCATGGCCAAGTTAAGAATATCATCAGTAAAGAATACGTACAAAGGGTCCGAAAGCTATTAAAAGCAAAATTAAATGGTGGGAATACTATCAAGGCCATCAACACTTGGGCAATACCAGTTATAAGATACACTGCTGGTATCATCAACTGGACTCAAGCTGAATTGGACCTTTTGGACAGAAAAACAAGAAAATTAATGACAATTCATCATTCATTGCATCCGCGCAGTGACATTGATAGATTATACCTACCCCGTCAAACTGGAGGTAGAGGATTACTGCAAGTTAAACAAACAGTAGAAGAAGAAAAACATGCACTGGCAGATTATGTTCAAAGCAGTCAAGAACAAATGCTTATTGCAGTAACAAAACAAAATTTACTAAAAGTAAATAAAACAAAACAAGATTATCGACAAAATGTAATTAAAACAAGGATGGAAAGCTGGCAAGATAAAAAATTACATGGCCAATTTCTTAAAAACATCAAAGGAAAAGTAGATATGGATAAGACCTGGTATTGGCTTACGAATGGAACATTAAAAAAAGAAACAGAGGGCTTAATTCTAGCTGCTCAAGAACAAGCTTTACGAACAAATGCAATTAAAGCAAAAGTTGAAAAATCGTCAATGGACTCAAAGTGCAGATTGTGCAAAGAATCTGATGAAACAGTGGATCATATTCTCAGCTCATGTGGAAAAATTGCACAGACGGACTATAAGACGCGGCATAATGCAGTTGCAAAGATGATTCACTGGAACATCTGCAAAAATTATCACATTGCAACAACAAACAACTGGTGGGAACATACAGTAAACAATGTGATTGAAAATGATATCGTGAAAATACTGTGGGATTTTAGAATTCAAACAGATAAGATCTTAGCACACAATACGCCAGATTTGACAGTGATAGAAAAGAAACAGATATGGCTAATTGATATAGCCATACCTGGTGATAGTAGAGTGGAAGAAAAAGAACTGGAAAAAATCACACGGTATCAAGACCTAAAAATCGAGGTTCAACGATTATGGCACAAGCCGGCAGTGGTGGTTCCAGTGGTTATCGGCACACTGGGTGCTATACCAAAAAACCTTGGTAAGCACTTACAAGATCTAAATATTGACAAAATCTCCATCGGTCAACTCCAAAAAGCTGCACTGCTTGGATCAGCACATATTTTGCGCCGATACATTACGACATCCTAGATTCTTGGGAAGAATTCGATGCGTTTGAAGGCCAACACCAGCTAAAGAACTGGCAGCTGTGATACACATTGTTTTGTAGTGTCCTGTATAATAATAATAATAATAATAATAATAATAATAATATCCCCCACAATGATAAAGCACCATGGATAACAGAGGAACAGCAACTCACTGAACACTTACCCTGCATGTCCTTCCATGAGATTACTCTCGCAGACATACAGACAGCACTAAAACATGCACACAACTGGAAGGCTCCTGGTGCAGACGGAGTCCAGAACTTCTGGATCAAGAGGTTCACGTCCCTGCATGGAAAACTAGCGCTTACACTCACTGACATAATCCAACACCCAGAACATATGCCTCGTTTCCTCACACAGGGTGTCACATACCTACAGAGCAAGAACACTGAAACAGCGCAACCTGCAAACTACCGCCCAATCACTTGCCTCCCCACACTTTACAAACTCCTCACCTCCTGCCTCGCAGACAAGATCTACACACACATCGAGACATATAACATTCTTTCCGAACAGCAGAAGGGCTGTCGCAGGAATTCCCAGGGTTGTAAGGAGCAACTCCTTATTGACTCTGTAATCCTGCGCCAGGCGCGCGCGAAGAATAGGAACTTACACATCGCGTACATCGACTACAAGAAGGCATTTGACTCAGTCCCCCATTCCTGGCTTTTGCACACTCTTCAACTCTACAAAGTACACCCCAAGATCACGGCATTCTTAGCTGCCACGATGAAGAGTTGGAACACAACATTACACCTACGCACCTCTAACACCTCCATCACTACAGATCTCATTCCCATAAGGAGAGGTATTTTCCAGGGAGACTCCTTGAGTCCTCTTTGGTTCTGCCTCGCCTTGAATCCACTGAGCCATATACTAGATAACACAAAACACGGTTATAGGCTTACCACAGGCACTGTGACACCATATAAAATCACACACTTACTCTACATGGATGACATTAAACTCTATGCCACAAACAATGCACAACTTACTAATTTACTACAAGCCACCACACAGTTCACCAAAGACATTGGGATGGAATTTGGAATTGACAAATGCCGCAAGTTACACATAATACGTGGGAAGACTTCGAATTTGGAGTGTTTTGAACTGGACCATGGTTTGGCCATCCAATACATGGAACAGGGAGAGACCTACAAGTACCTGGGCTTCCAGCAAGCGCGTGTCATTGACAACGCAAACATCAAAAATGCACTGAAGAACACATACCTTGCTCGAGTTCATAAAATCCTCAAAACACAACTCAACGCCAGAAATAAAATTAAAGCTATCAACACTTTTGCCGTTCCCACACTAACATATTCGTTCGGCATAATTCCATGGACAAACACCGAACTCGAAGCACTACAACGCGCAACACGCACTACATTCACGAAACACAACATGCACCACCACAAGTCCGCTACGGAAAGGATGACTCTTCCCCACAAGGAGGGAGGCCGAGGACTCATCAACCTCATCACCCTACACGAAAAACAAGTACATACACTTAGGGAACATTTCCACCAAAGAGCAGAAGACTCCTCACTTCACTCAGCCATTGTCAAGGCTGACACACACCTCACACCCCTGAACCTCGAAAACTCTTCTCCAACACTCACCACCCCTGACACCCACACTCAGCAGCTGCGTGAATAATGGGCTCGTAAGGAACTCCATGGCAGACATTATCACGAACTCAGCCAGCCTCATGTCGACATGGAAGCGTCGAACAGATGGCTGACGAGTGGTGAGCTGTTTGGAGAGACCGAAGGGTTCATGATCGAAATACAGGACCAAGTCATCTCCACACGCAACTACAAGAAACACATTCTACACGATGCAAACACACATGACGACAAATGCAGGAAATGCCACACTACGCATGAGACGATCGACCACGTAATATCAGGCTGTTCCCTTCTCTCTCAAACAGACTACCTCCACCGACACAATCAGGTAGCGTCGATCGTTCATCAACAACTAGCACACAAACATTCACTTATTAAGAGCACGGTCCCGTACTACAAGTACATACCACAAAGCGTATTAGAGTCACCCTCATATAAACTATACTGGGACCGCTCCATTCACACAGACAAAACCATACATCACAACAGACCAGACATCACACTTGTTGATAAGGTCAACAAACAGACCTATCTAATTGATATTGCAGTGCCTATCAGCAAGAACATGCAGAAAACTCACGCAGACAAGATTAGTAAATACACTGATCTAGCACACGAGCTCCAGAAGCAGTGAAGGCAGGATCGAGTACGTGTTGTACCCATCGTTCTGTCTGCCACTGGTCTGGTGCCTCACACATTGCACCACAGTTTCAGCACACTAGGACTTCACAAAATCACTTATGCACAACTGCAGAAGGCTGTGGTACTCAACACTACACGCATAGTTAGGAAATTTATGGACACAAGCACACATCCCTAATCATTCTTGCACACATCTTTACACTTGGCAGTATGTGCTTTGGTCCTTGACCCGCCATTTTGTTTTTGCTGGGGAAACCCAAGGTTTGAAACATACAAACATAATAATAATAATAACATGCTGCATCGGGTGTGGCGCAGGATAAAGTCATCCTCGTTCGAGGGTTAGCCAGAGGCCTCCGTTCGAAAAATAAACTACAGTCTCTCGCAGGTGGTGGTGGAAAAAAAATGGCAACCCATTCCATAGTATGACTACCACAATGCCCGGGCAACACTACACAGCCCGAACGGTCGGAACTGTTTCGTATATGTTGGAGCTGGCGACCACCAAGACTGGTAAACCGCGCCAGCGCATCCGATGGTCACTGTTGCACAGTTAGACTCATCTCACAGGTTATACACAGCCACTACACCATGCATTCACTAAACGTTATCCATCGTTAGGGCTTAGCGAACAGCAGATAGCGGATCAGCGATGTTCAATAGTAGTTAACAATCTTATTCCCCTACGCACACTTGCACAAATTAGGGAAGAAGTCGCTGAATCCATCCACAGGATACCCCACCCCACCCCACTAGAAGACACTACCTCTATGGCAAACACAGAAACAATCTTTCTCTTTCAATACACATGTCCCAATAATACACTACTGACATATTACGAGCCGCACATGATCATTTCTGCACTGCACTACACAATACCCAGGCACAGACAGCACCCCTTACATCTTATGTAGGGGGTGCTGGCACAGACCCCACATTCAGGCGGCCACTCCACATAGTACACATATCAAAACAACTCTCCACAGTCAAATATCATCTCAACATATACACACTATCCCACAACACCTTAACAATATCCAAACATTAGAACACATACACACTACACTGTACTGCGCGGCACAGGGAGCCATAAGGGCACTTGGGATCAAACAACACCACATTCCTCCTACTGCGCGGTAACAAGAATATCTCCCCTTGGAGATATCGCCTTCAGGGCCGCATCAGCGACCTTAGAGGAGACATATCCAAGCTCACACAATTGTGGGCAGGAAACAAAACAAAGAAAATTATGTCCCAAGTTAGGAAGATATTCAAGCACATAAACGCTCGTCCTTCACACTCAAACCATCATAACCAGGTTCAGGGACATCTCGACACTAACAAAAACTGAGTGCACTTGCAAAAGGTTTAGAGACACAAACAGTGCACTCTCCGCGAACAACAGAACAACCCTTTTTATTACAGTGAGAAAAAATTCTAAAGAACCCTTACATCTCTCTCTACTACACCCAACACAAACACTCCCACCATTACATGAATACTGGTCGTCTTTTTAGTCCAACTCCATCCACTACAATGACAAAGTACCATGAACCAACTCACTGAACACTTACCCTACATGTCCTTTCATAAAATTACTGTTGCAGACATACAGATAGTATTAAACCATGCACACAAGTACACAACTGGAAGGATCCTGGTGCCTTCATCTCTACAAAATACACCCCAAGATCAAGGCATTCTTGGATGCCACGATGAAGAGTTGGAACACTACACTACACCTGCACACCTCCAACACCGCCATCACTACAGTTCCAGGGAGATTCTTTGAGTCCTCTTTGGTTCTGCCTTGGTCCCGTACTAACACGGTCCCGTACTACATGTACTCGCCACAAAGTATATTAGTCACCCTCCCATAAGCTGTGCTGGGAACGCCCATTCATTGACCCATCTCATTGATATTGCAATGCCTATCAGAAAGAATATGCAGAAAGCCGCGACGGAAAGGATGACCCTCCTTCGCAAGAAGGAAGGCCGAAGACTCATCAATCCATCACCTTACACGAAAAACAAGTACACACACTTACGGAACACTTAAAAAGAGAGCACAACATTCCTCACTCCACTTAACCATTGTCAAGGCTGACTCACACCTTACCCCCTGGATCTCGAAAACAATTGCCAAACACTCATCACCCCCGATACCCCCACACTCAGCAGTTGCGTGAATCATGGGCTCGTAAGGAACTCCACGGCAGACATCGGCACGAACTCAGTCAGCCTCATGTCAACATAGAAGCTTCGAACAGATAACTGACGAGGGATGAGCTGTTCGGGGAAAACCGAAGAGTTCATGATCGCTACACACTACCAATCGTCCCCATTCGGAACTACAAGAAACACATTCTACACGATGCAAACACGCAAGGCAAAACATACAGGAAGTGCCACACTAACATAAGACGATTGACAAATCAGGTTAGCCCCTCTTCTCCCAAACAGACTACCTCCACCGACACAATTGGGTAGCGTCGATCGTCCATCAACAGCTAGCCTACAAACACACACTTATTAAGAACATGGTCCCATACCAGAAGTACACATTACAAAGCGTGTTAGTGTCACCCACACATAAACTGTACTGGAATCGCCCCATTCACACAGACAAAACCATACATTACAATATACCTGACATTACACTTATTGATAAGGTCAACAAACAGACCTATCTCATTGATATTGCAGTGCCTAGCACAAGAGCTCCAAAAGCAGTGGAGGCAGGACCGAGTGCGTGCTGTACCAATCTTTCTGTCAGCCACTGGTCTGGTGACTGACACACTGCACCACAGCCTCAGCACACTAGGACTTCCCAAAAACGCTTATGCACAACTCCAGAAGGCTGTGGTATTCAACACAACACGCATAGTTAGGGAATTTATGGACATCCCTAACATCCTTCACCCTCCTTGCACACTTGGTTAAACTTGGCAACTTGTGTTTTGGTCCTTGACCCCCTCATGTTGTCTTAGCTGTGGAAACCCAAGTATAGAAACATTTATATAATAATAATAATAATAATAATAATAATAATAATAATAATAATAATAATTATTATTATTATTACTTGTCTAGGCAATTAGCCTTTTTACAAGGTATGTGGCGCATTAGTTTAAACTATATTATCGATAAACAAAAGTTAACAATATACCGGGTGGTTATAATTACATTTCGACACTTCTGCGCGATCTGGAGACCGCATAATTGCATGGATAATAATGCAACTTATGTATAAGCTATGTAGAGCATGGGGAAGAGAATTCCAACGAAAAACAAATTACTTCAAACAGTTGCCACCAGGTGAAAAAGTGGCGCTGTATAAAACGACCAAACGCAATGCGTCTGTTAACGACCAATCTACAGAATTCACCATGCCATTGGGAAAGAAAGAACTAGCGCTCCTGGTGAAGCTCTATTACCAGAACAGAAGCAATAGTTCACCAGCACTGCAAGAACATCGTCGTTTGAAGGGATTGCGAACAGGACCCATGACGGCAAGGGGTTTACGAAAGATGCTGAAATTCGAATAGAAATGGGAGTTAGGTGTGTTGCCAGGAAGAGAATTCCGCCCGATTGCGGAGGACTTTGTGCACGAAGTGGCAGTAGCAATAGCGTCAGTGGCCCGGTACTCAGCGACCAGTGCGCGAGCAGTAGCACGTGAATTAACAATTCCATGATCCCCGGTGCGAAAGGTTTTGCAGTCCATTCTTCACTGGTATCCGAATAAGATCCAGATACTGCACCAGTTACAGCCGCAAGATCCACAAACGCGGTCAGACTTCGCATTTCGTTTCTTGGCTAAAATGGCTTTCGACGATGCGTGGCCCTGGAACATTCTGTGGACAGATAAGGCACATTTTATGATAGACGGCGCTGTTAAACAGGCAGAATTGTCGCATGTGGGTTCCTCAAACCCCCATGTGGTGCATTGCCAGCCGTTGCATTCCCAGTACGTGACTACATGGTGTAGATTCACCACGGATTTCATTCTGGGTCCATATTGTTTTGAGGAGATGACACCTGCAGATACTGTCCGGTGCACTATTACGAGTGCACGTTACTGTCAACTCTTGACACGGCATGTGGTTCCAGCCTTGCAAGAACGCGGGTGTTTACATACCTTATTTTTAAATTCAAAGTGATTTAAAATTTTGGCTTTTGGAGTGCAAATGCTGAAACCCTAGTTTGAATTCCTCTACTCCCAAATCCTCCTGACTAATTACTGCTGCATTGTTTTATTGTTATTTTGTGTTAGTGTTCTTACTCTATTAAAATACAATATTGTATTAGTTAAATATAGTAACTATTGTGAAGCATAGTTCAGTATTATGGCTATTAAGACAATACAGTATAAATACAGGATATAGGTTTGTTTGCTTATAATGTTCGCATGACGGCCAATTCGCTGAACATCCTATTGGATAGAATGTAACCCGGACGTTAAGCGGCGCATACCTGTACATGTATTTATTTATTTATTTATTTATTTATTTATTTATTTATTTATTTATTTATTTAATTTACTCGCTCTTCAGCTTCTCTTCCTTTATTAATGAAAAACAAAATAAATCTACAGAATTTTATAGTTTTCTAATTTTATTTTACCCCTATTTTTCCTTATTCTTAAAATTTTCTATATTTAATAACTTCTTTTCTTGTTTTAACTCTTTACACTCAACAAACACACGGAATCATGTTTCCTTTGATTTGCACCTTAATCTACAAAGATCTGATTTATCATTAACATTATTTTTTTTCCTGTTTTTAGTTTTAGATACATTTCCTATTAAAAGATGATTGAGTGTAGGAATGTAAATAATAATAAGCACTATCAATGTGGGATGATAACTTGTAATATCCATTACATCTAGAATTAAAATCTATTAACTTCTCTAATTATCTTCAAAATCTGAATTTTGTTTTCTTTCCAATAGGTTAAATCCACATCTTTATCTAAATCAAAACCTATTTCTACTTTTTCATGTTTTTTAATTATGCTATTGAACCATTTTGCTTTTGCTTTTGGTGCTATCTTTCAATTCTTTGAAACATTTATCAATTCTTACTAAAATTTAATAGTATTTTATATATATCCGAATGGTCTATTAAAAGCTTCAATTTCAAAGTAACAAAATCCAATTCTGTTCTGTATAATAGAACCTGGCATTAATCTTTCTAATTTAAAAAAAAAATCTTTAAAGAGGATCTCCCGTAACATCCATCTATCTAATTCCATCTTATACAAAACTACACTATGATATTCTTAACTAGAAATTTTACCTTATTCCAGTGTTTTATATGCGTTTTGTTACATAGTTCCTAATTAATTCCCTTGTTGCTTTAATTTTCAAATCTTTAAATATTTCTTATGAATATTGTCTGATGAAGTCCACCTTCTTCAATACTGATAGATATATGCTTTACAAATTTCAATCCCATCCCACTCTAATTTTTCTTATTTTCCTATTTTTCCACCATTTCTAAATATAATGATTCTTGTCTTGTCTAGGTTTAAATCTAATTGATAACCATCACTAAATATTTTAACATTACTCGCGTCTATCAAGAACAATCTCAATCTTATGTATTATTGGGGTTGGCGAATAAGTTCGTTCGGTTTTATTTATGCTTGTGTTTTACAACGATTTGTTTGTTGTTTCGCAAATTTTTAATATTTATTAGAAAGTGCTTTTTCTGCTCTACAAAACTGTGTTATTTTTTTGTTTGAATAATTTAATTTTTCGTTATTTTTTAGGCTTCGAAATGGAATATCCAGGAGGCAAAAATCAGCATTTTCGACACCTGCTTTTCTTCGCCTTTCATCGAGGACAAAAAGCTGCCGAAGCCGCTCGGGACATATGCAGTGTGTACGGAGAAGGTGTTATAGGCGAGCGTACAGCACAAAAATGGTTTGCGAAGTTTAAAAATGGTGACTTTGACCTGGATGATACGCCTCGTAGCGGAAGACCTTCGGAATTCGACGAGGAACGTCTCAAAGCTCTTTTGAAGGAGATGGTCGCCAAACAAGTCGTGAATTGGCGGAAAAAATGAACTGCGATCATCAGACCATACTCAACCATCTTCATTCAATGGGATTTGTCGACAAATTGAGAGCTTGGGTGCCTCACGACCTTACAGAAAACAACAAAGAAAATCGCCTTCAAATTGCTGCACAACATCTGGCCCGCCATCGAGCAACACATGGACACAAACACCGTTTTTTGTATCGAATCGTCACGGGAGATGAGAAATGGTGCTTATACGTCAATATGAAGCAAAGAAAAGGGTGGGTGGCTCCAGGAGATACGCCAAAGCCAAGAGTCAAGCAGGATCTCCACCCCAAGAAGACTATGATCTGCGTATGGTGGGACTGGGAGGGCATGGTGCACTGGGAAATGCTGGAAAAGAACGCCCCGGTCAACAAGGAGCTTTACATTGCCCAGCTACATCGCGTGAATGAAGCTAATCGACTGAAAAGGCCCGATCGCCGAGACCAAGTCATCCTGCTCCACGCCAAGTCCCACGTTGCACAAGTCGTCAAAGCCGCCCTCCAAGAGCTCGAATGGGAGGTTCTTCAGCATCCACCGTACTCTCCGGACCTTGCGCCAACTGATTACCACCTTTTCCGCTCCATGTCAAACCAAAGGGATGTTACCTTCGACAACGAAGAAGACCTCAAACACTGGCTCAACCACTTCTTCGACAACAGACCGGGCAATTTTTGGCAGAATGGTATCAACAACTTGGTCGAGAGGTGGGAGGAGGTCGTAAACAGTAACGGAGAATACATAATTGATTAATCTATTGTTATTATTAATTTTTTGTGTGTAAATAAAACTGTTAGATAAAACCGAACGAACTTATTCGCCAACCCAATGTATAATATCTATTCCCTTCTTCATCTCAAACAAGAGACAAATATTGTAGACTATTTTGACGGTTAATAGTTGCTCTAGATAGCCTACAGAGAAATAGTCTGCCCAAGCAGGAGACAAAGAAAGAAACGTAGAAAGACATCAAGACAGCAGTTTCAAGAATCGAATCCTGACCAAAGTGACGGCTGATGTGTACGACCAAGGGTTTTTATTGTTCGACATCACCAGACAGCAGCATATTGGTGTATCGTCTAGATAGATGAATTTTATTTTGAAAAAAAAAAATAAGAAAGATTCCTGATTGAGTTTTTACTATGGTGCTTACTAATTTCTATAATAATAAATTCATTTATAATCATAATTTTTTTTTAATTTCTAATTTAGAGGTTTTTGATGAGTCATTTATTATTATTTTATTTAACTTATAAAATAATGAACACTATTAGTAAAATGTCTTCCTAAAAGAAATTGAAATAAATTGAAAACTTACTTTTCGAATGTTGTTGTTTGTTCTTCTTGTTCAATGAGGTAATCAGTATTGGGCTCAAATTTTTGATTTGCCTTTTCTAAAAAACTGAAAAAGAAGCAACAAAACTTCAGAACCAAAATTGTGTATATACGATGGCGCAGAAATAAGAAAATGCGAGTATATCTTTAAACAAAGAATGTAAACATTTTTGAGTACTCAGCCCGAAGCAGATTGACTACGGAGGGTTAGATCACGTTTATCAGAACGAGTTTTCTGATATAAGAAGCAGTGGCGGCTATTCAGGGGAAGTAGGTGAAGTGGCACTTCATCAATTATTTATAATACAATATTATTTATTTATAATATAACAATTATTATTTATATATTATATTTATTATTAAAAATATTATTTCCTTATCACTGTTGGTTTTAATAGAAACGTATTTTTGTATTTTGTAAGTCCCGCGCCATTGCGTTGGTGCGGGACTGGCACCGAGCCAAGTGAAGTATTCATTTATACGAAGTTTCTCTACCTCAGGAGCGGGGCTTAGTTGCATAACCGAAGCGATGGTTGCTATTATAACCATAACGTCACCCGCTGTGTAGGTGAAGTTAAACTGAGAAATATACTCTCTCCTTCCATGGTATAAGAAGGAAGGTGTGTGCATCGCGTAGCGTAAACTCGTTCAGTCCGCGCAGCTACGTCACGTGCCGCCATCACAGCCCGCCGAAGCGCTGGAAAGCCAATTTCAACGCATCGTTATTGCATAGTTTGATTCACTAAATAATGATCAAAAATTATGAAACTTCGTACAATTAATCATTATATAACATCAAAGGCAACAGCGCATTTGAAATATTATTAAAACAATGCGAATCCCATGAAAAAAGTAGTCCAACTAGAATGTTAGTTTAAATAAAATAAGAACAAACAACATGTTGTATCATGGATTAAAATTTCTTTTCTTTAAAAAGATTTACTTTAGTGAAAACCCAATAGTTGCAATTTACATGTTTATGGATTAATTAAGCTAAAATTGACAGCTTTTCATAAGTTTTAATTTAAATATTGCATTTAAATTTTCTTGAGTTAAACCCCACGGAATTATTTGCAGCTACCAAACTCTAAAGCTGGACTAAACAATGGTTTGAAAATAAATAATAAAAAAATATATAATAATAATTATTTCCCTACTGGCTCTTCACCTAACTTCACAGCCACGAGCCGCCACTGATAAGAAGTCTAAGAAAAGCCGCATTCCACCATATGTTGTTGCTCTATTTGACTGGCCTGCATTCGATGAATGGCCCTAAATCATAGTTTGCATTGGAAGAGGCTACGCTGAAGTGTGACAAGGGGAAGCTTGTTTCCACTCCTCCTGACAGGCTTTCCATAAACCAGCCACCGTTCGAGGTCGTCTGTTTCCTAATGCCCGTTTCAACAGACCAAAGCCGCAGTAGTCCATAGAGGAAGTGTCATGTGATTTCACTGGGATCGAACTGAATGGAATTGATCAAAATTCCTGTTTCGTTGGCCATTCGTAACGTATAGGACATTGTTGTTCGGGCGGTATGATTCGACGCTTTGTCCTGATGGATCCATACTTCAGACGACGCAGTACCGTACAGTGCTGGAATGTCGCTGAGGTACAATGGTTGTAAGATGTTTTCCTGATAATAAGTAGCATGAACCTATGCTTTTCCATCAATTTTTCGCAAAGGCAACTTCCCCTGATAGCTGTAACCAGTCACGATCATGAAGCCCTTTGAAAACTTTTCCTTACATTGGCGAAACCATTCTGAATTACCTTTAGCATCACGATGACGATAAAAAATTGTACGTGATTTGTTACAGTCGTTGAGATAAACCCATCCTTCGTCCAACGTCACAACGTACTTCCATTTTTCGCCCGACAAATGCTTTTCATACAACTTTCGACTGTTTGTTTTACGTTCGGCGATGTGTCGAGGCAACAGCCTATGAACATTTACTTTGCAGTACTTCTTTAGATGCAGGTCCCTATGAATTATGCGTGTTAGGGTTGCTTTGGAAACTCCCGTTCGTTGTGCAAGACTTCTATGGGTGCTGGGATTTTCTTTTATAATGTTTTGTTGAACCTTACAGACAACAGCTGGAGTGGCAGTGATTCGTGGATGTGATTTGTGACCCTCGGGTTTCTTTTTCACTTCACTAACTGCCTTCAAACATGACTCAGCAACAATTCGACTAATAACGGACTTGGAAGTTTTAAAATTTCGTTGCTTATATATTTCTATTATTCTGGAATAAGAATATTTTGCATTGGAAAGGGCTACAACGTACCCTTCCCACCAAATCGGGACTCGTGGAGCTATTCGAACACATAACACAAATGTACATATGTTAACACTGACTGCACTCGCTCAGCAACAAAAACTAAACAACAGGATTTCCGATTCAATTCACGTGCGCATAACAATGCGCTGTTGAAAATGATCTTACAAATATGGTCCAACCCTCCGTACATAGTGGGTTAAGATGCTTAACACACGGTTGACCATGAGAGAAATTCTTACTATCAAACACTATGAGATAAATAAATATGAGTATATTGTAAAACTAAAATATAGCGGAGATCCGTGTAGATATTATGGACCCCCTAAGCAAGAATGCTCATAAAACTTAAATTATTAAAATAAAAAGATTTAATTTGTTGGCTGCTCATAACAATTGTATAGCTAATGGTTCAAACGTGGTAAAGTACTCTGGTAACTATTAATAATTGCAGGAAATAACTTTTTTATTTTCGTGTCGGTGGTTCATATTACACATACGTTCATGTGATATGGACCGAGTAAACCAAATAATAAACATAACAAGAAATTAATTAAAATAATTTTTAAAAACAAACTTTCATTATAATGCACTAAGCAGTAGTCATACTGTAGGCATGTGAAGTTTCACAATTTTATTTGGATTGGTTTATGAGATATGGTGATTTTAAAATTTGCCCCTCTTTACCCCCCCGTACGGGTCGAATTTTGAAAAATTAAAATCATAAAAATTGTACGAATTGAATTACATTAAGCAAGCCCTAATTTGTGCTTTTCGTTTAACATATTAAATAAAACAAGCTTCAGGCTCATAGTAATATGCTAGCAACCAGTGGTCCATATTACACAACAGCGCACGGTTCATGTTGCATGCATGGACGGAGCAACGTTGTTTCCAATCACCTATCGCTATGCAAAATGGCGCGCATAAAACACATGTCTGGATTGTGAAGAAAATAAGTACATTTCCTACCATTAACGTGAAAATTATATTAAAATTACATAGCAGCAGAAAGTAATACATTCATTCTAACATACCTGTTACATCCATGATCATATAAAACGGAAAACACAATTTAATACTCGTCCAAATAAAAGCACACATGTAAAAGTCACCTCATGCTTTGGATAACAATAATATTCACTAAAGGCAATGAGATGGTTCTGCCATCGAGTGGTGAACAGATAAATTTCAACATGGCCCGCATTACACGATGGTCCATAATACACGGATCTCCCCTATTCATTTAATATTTGAAGCAATTCTCTCGAATCAATTTAAAGTCCGAATATTGTTTCGATGATAATGAAAATCCAATTAAATGTTTGACTTTTTAATACGATTATTTACCCACTAGCAGCAAAGCCTGTCGGACGACAGGCATAAACAAATCTGAAAAATCATTTTATTATCAACTATCAAATATAAGGAAATGTAATCTAAATGCTGTGCTAACTTGTGAACGAAGCTTCTACGGCAAAAATGGTTTTGAGTTTCGAAATCAGCGTAAACAACTGAGTAAGTATGCCAAATTTCATTAAAATCGGTGCAGTGGTAACAAAATTATTTGGTTTTAAACTTATAAGTTGTTAGAATTTCAGTTAAAATTTCATGGAAACAACATGGAATGACAAAATGAACTAATATTTC
The DNA here is from genome assembly GCA_023159025.1 of Thereuonema tuberculata. NCBI lineage: Eukaryota > Metazoa > Arthropoda > Chilopoda > Scutigeromorpha > Scutigeridae > Thereuonema > Thereuonema tuberculata. The sequence continues at coordinate 68,968,452 of JAFIDM010009631.1, read as the reverse complement.
ATCCAATTTGAGTACCCTTGATTCAATGGTACCATTGAGAACCTTGGATCTATCTTAATAGCTTAATTACATCGTGTTACAGACAGACGGACAGACAGACAGACAGACGAAATTAGCAAATTATATAAGTTGATTATTAATACTATCTTAGAATCTTTAATACAATTTCAATTATTTTAATTAAATTCTAACTGCTTTAGTGTCAGAATTAGCTATTAAGCATTAGCATTTTCCCCAAATAGGAAAAAAAATCAGCAATTGCAGGATGACAGAAATGTAAGCTTCTAGAAAAATCATTAAATAATTTCTCTCTAAAAGGTTAAGAGACTTTACAATTTCTCTCTAATTTATAAGCAATTCTAAGTGGGCTAACTAAATTACTTCAAGTAGATTCATTCAATAATTTTCATGTTTTTTTTAAAAGGATAAGACTTCATTGAGTAATATTTAAACATCTTTTTATTAATTTTATTTCTTTTCAATTAGTTTCTTTATTTTTTTTTCAATTGCTTAGTTGGAACATCATTAGTCACTGGAAATTTAACACTTAACTCTTATTCTGCCAATATTGGCATCAATATATAGCTAGGCTAATTGATTTATCTGAAGTCACATTAAGTGTGTGAGATAAAAGGTTCAGTATACCGTGGTGTCCATGAAATTTAAGGGAGCATTTGACAAGGCATTATAGGAAATGCTACTACAGCAATTAAAAGCATGAAATTAAGTAACTTATACCCTAATAACATATCGTAACAAAATGCACAGTTACATTTAACACAGTAAACCACTGAAATTTCTAACTATGGCCTTCCTTAAGGATATCCATACCACTGTAAAAGCATTATTCTTAAAAGAAATGAAACTAAAATAAATAGGTAAGTTAGATGAAAATCGGATTAAGATAGCTAAAAAATCCTAAATTTACCGTTACGATAGATGTTAATGCTGAGTGGAAAATTGCTAATTCCAGCGATTTTGAGTTCTTGTGTTGGGGAAGGGCAGTGTTCGTAATTAGATATGACTAAGCTATTGCAGAGTTGTGCAGTCTATTATACCAACCGCCTTAAATGTACAATCCTATTTACAACATCCGTACAGAAATATGATTCAATGATTATTGTTAAAGTAGGCAAATATAGCAATCTCACGGACAACATTACTAAAAGTATTGTTTTGCTAAAATGCCAGGAAATTAAACATCTTAGCAGACAGTCACTTTAAGTGAAACATCTTCCTTACTGCTCGTACTTGCCTTTTTGGTAATTTCATGTCATTGGAAAAATGATCTGACAAAGTGTTAATTCCTGATCGATGACGAAGTGGCGAAACCTGTTGTAAACAGTACCAGCAAAACACTTTACTTATAATCTTACTCTTTAGATTTGAAGAAAATTCAGAGAAACGATATTTTAATAATATTAAAGCTTTCAAAACAAAATACTTCTGCCTGTACGCCGATCTGCTGACTCCACTGCGCTGCGCTCTAATACTAAACTGCCTCTATCGTGGGAAACATCTTCTATTCAAACTTCTTTTTAAGACCCCTGCTCTAGAAGCCAAAAACTGGATAATAAAAGATAATTAGCGAGATATTGTCCACTTATATAAGTGCCTCACCAGGAGAATTTTGTAAGGTATATTTTATTTTGTGGGCCCGGTAGCCGAATGGGTTAGGGTGCTTGGCTGCGGGTTGGAGGTAGCGGGTTCGATTCCCGGCCTCGGCAGAGGGCGGGAATTTTTCCACGCTCCTTTTTCCTCCAAACGGGTCCTAGGATCTACCCAGCCCTCTGTAGAATGGGTACCGGATTTCTTTCCCCGGAGTTAAAGGCGGGCGGGCGTCAGGCTGACCTCCTGACCTCAACTTCGTCCCGTTAGGTCACGAAAAGATGGAGCCTAACCTCCAGCTGCCCCCAGGGTCTGTAACGACCTGTTAGTGGGATACTTTAACGTTTATATTTTACTTTAGGTTTTTGCATTTGGTAAAATGAGAATATCGAACTTCAGTAGATTAGAATTTTACTCAAATTCAAGGCAATTAATCAAAATAAGAACATCCTGTCACCAAAGATGGGATGCATATAGATGCCTTTTTCATAAGAAAATCAGGAAAACTGCGCCTCATGAACTCGTGGAAGGATTGATTTACAGTTATCTGATTGGAAAAGCCTTGTTCACTGGTTAGTGTTGCAAGATGTTGTTTGAAAAGAGAGTAGTCGATCGGAGCCAAGTCAGAAAAGTACGGAAGATCCTCAAGAACCTGATATCCAAGGCTTTTAAAGTCTTTAAGCACATAAGTTAATGTGTATAGAAATGTATCCTGGATAAAGGTATTACTTCATACACATAATGTTAAAAAATCAAACTATAGTCTATTTAAAAAACATGAAAAGCGACCTGTTTTCCCAAAGGACTTTTGACCTTATCAGGTGACCAGATTACAATGGGTAATGACTAAATACATCATCAAAATGGAAAAATTTACCCTAAATCAAAGAAATTACTTGAAAAGTGGGACATGTCAAACTACGTTGTGGTACTCCCAACGTGCATCTGAAGGATGATCTCATTCTTAGGTGGGGATGAAATATCTAAAGAAATGGTAATCAGCATACAACCGATAAAGGAAAACGGATATATGCTGATTGTACTTCAGATGCACATTGGGAGTACTACAACGTAGATTGACACATCACATCTTTCCAGTAATTTCAGTGATTTTATGTAAATTTTTCTATTTTGATGATGTATATAATCACTACACATTGTAATCTGGTCACCTGATGAAGCCAAAATTTCTTTGGTGAAACCGGTCTTTTTCATATCTTTTAAATATAGCTTGATTTTTAACACTGTACAATGCTTTTGGATGTGATTACCTCTCTAAAAGGCGTGTGAATCTTTTTTTGATAACCTTATTCGCATTGCTGCCAAGTTTCTACTCCTGAAGTCAAATAGCACTGATATCACGAATGCTTACCTTTATGTTCTAAACAGTTCCGAATGAGGTTCGACTGTACAGCATTCTTGTTCCACTTTCCCATTTCATACATATCAATCTAATACTATTTTTTTTTGTGTTATATGACTGCAATTCTTATTTTTATAAAAAGGATCTGATGGAGCAACAAAATTCTTTTAAATAGAAATATTACTGTTATTATTTTAATTTAATATATATCTTTTAGCTCATTCCAGAGACTGTCACTAAAGTTTTAATATTAATTTATAAAACATTTCAGCAATTTTATGATCAATTTGTTTTTGTTATTACCCAGTATAAATTCTAACCGATCATTATTCCTCAATAAAGTCTAAAAATTCATTGGGACTCTTCAATGAACATTTTTTTGTTTGTTTGTTTCTTTGATCGCACACATTTTTTTGTGGGCGGTCAAAGAAACAATCAAACTTTTTTTTTTTTAATGGCGTAAAAGTGACAGAGACTAACTGCCCCAAGAACAAGATATGTAATCGAGAACAAGTCCTCCAATGACCATGATGACATTGGTTTATATGATGCTATTTTTGTTGGCATCAACTCATGAATTTTTGTTCTCCATTAACGACGCTGTCGTTTGAGACAAATAGGTTGAATTACCCGACTGTGTAAACATCCCTTGGTAGCACACATTTTTCAGGATCCGATACATAACTATTTAAACTAATTAATCAAATACACGAGGAAAACATTTTTTTAAGCAAACTTGTTTAGGCCCAATTATCTGCAAACATATCAAATCAATTAGAATTTTAAAGTAGTTTAAAATAAGAGCAGAGATGGTAATATTTACATACGCTTTTATCAATTCCGTCACTTTAATTTCCTTTTCAGGGACTTCTGATGGAGGTTCGTTCATCTGAAATGCTGGGTCACTTCTTAATTTAGAGTCCGCCATTTTACAATATACTCCAGATTTGCGGTCTTCAAAATTCTCTACCGAATTAAAAGTTAGTGAGCGATTAATCTATTTTATTAAAAGTGGATGAACAGCACGTTTTTTTCTTTTCTTTTTTTGAAACCATTAAAACATTACTTCATTTTTAAACAATTAGCGAATGAGTTGCATTATTAGTTGTAATAAAATTGTAAATCATTTAACTCGATTTGATAAGTGTCTTATTTCCAGAATATGCATCTTACAATGGTTAATAAGCTGTACCATATTGGATTTAATGAAACATTGGACATTATTTGAAATTTTCAATTGACCAATTGATTTAAATGAAAATTCGTGACGGTAAGATCTTGAACTGCTACTTAAAATTTATTTTCAAGTTCTGACAGTTTCGCTTTTCGGCATTGGCGGTCTCAAAATACAATTTTAGTAAAATTTCTTCTCAC
>JAFIDM010009631.1:68953952-68964007 GCA_023159025.1 Thereuonema tuberculata | reverse complement strand
GTTTTATTTAAATTATTTTTTAGAAATTTTATAGTATAATGCACAGGTTTACAGTTTTCTTTTTTAAAAATGCTAGTATATTTTGCCTCATTTGGAAAAAAAAATCTGTTTACTTCTTTGGAATTTTTTGGAATTCTTTAGCTTTTTCTTTTTTAAGACTTCGTAAAAATATATATTTTAAAGCTTTTACATATGTTTTATAATACACAGAAGCTCCGTTATAACGCGGTCTTTCGGATCCAAGATCTCGAAGATCGCGATATAACGAACTTTTATTACTTCGCGACGTCAAATGTCGTATATCGCACCCTATTATCGCCCACACGATTTCAAATCGATTTAAAATGGTCATTTCGCGATTACCTAAATCATTCAGAGCTATGTGAGAGAATTTTATATTTATAAATACATAAATCATTACCTTTTCAACACTTTCATGGGTTATATTAGCCAAAATTGATTTGGCGCCGCCATCTTGGCATCTTGTAAAAACGACGAGTCACGTGGATCGAAACTAGGGATTCATACGCCTATTAGATTACATGGGCCTCTTTACTGGTTGTCATTGGCAGAAAAATAGATCTCGATATTCATTTTGGTTAAACGAAAAAGTCCGCGATTCTGGTATTTTTTAAAAAATATATTGTATTTGACGCATTTTCGTGACATTAGGGTGAGTATAGAGTCTCAATTACTGTAAATAAAAAGGAAACAAGCATATTAATTTACATCTTTGATTTGATTTTAGGCAAAAAAACGATAAATTTTGCAATTTTACAATTATACTCCTTTTTGAAAATAGACGGGGTCCAAGACCAAATCGCGTTGTATCCGAATTCGCGATATAAACAACCGCGTTATAACCGAACTTAGCCTATGTGTAATATATTTTTTGTGGAGTTTTTATAAATTACGTTAAACATGACATTAAAGTGTTTCGAAGATAAAAATGAAGTTTGGTTATTAAAATAAATAATAATGAAATAGAAATAAATAAATAAATAAATAATCTCGTGTCTTGGCACGAATTCGAAACCGAAAGTCAAAGTTACCTCCGAGATGATTTTTATTAGTCATTTATTAAATATCATTTAAACCAATATATGCTAATTTTAAATTTTAGTTTTTTTTTATTTAAGTATATTTATTAATATATATTTTAAAATTCTATTTAAAGTTTTAAGCCAATCAGATTGTGCCTGAGTGAAAGCCAATATTCACGTGCCAGTTTTTAGCGTGTTCCTTAACTTCCTTCGTTCCTTGGCGGTTTATTCGATCTTGATCACTCCCGATATATAATCTAGTATAACAAACAATGGAGAAAGCCAGTATGAATTGCAAGAGAAATTTATCAGAAGGTTTCGAAGATTCGACGCCAAAGCGATTTAAAAAATTGCCGAGTCGATTTCTGTCTGGGCCTTGCTACGACGAGAATGTCTTTGAGGTTTGTGAAGTTTCCAAGAAAGATATGCGAAAATGGGAACCAGTATGTCAAAAAACCCTGTATGACTTCTGGGAGGATGCTCACGATGCGGCGAAGTACGTATAGGGTTAATGCATTGATCTTATTCGATTTATACTGTAAAAGTCATTCTGAATGTTGCAGATATAACTTAATAATTTGGCTTAACAGATCTCAGTTTCTTTACAGAGTATTCCAATTTTCTTAGGTAAAGTATGTACTGTTAATTAGCGGAAAAACTAAACATGCAGTTCAACGTTCTAAAATACTTTCGTGGTAACCTGCATTTTGACAGTAATGTTGTATTTTGTAAAAGGAAATGCCAGATTTTACTCCAGTTTTACACCCAGTTTTAAGGGGTGAGGTGGAAATTTGCGGTGAATGTCAATTTGTAGGGACAGATGAGTATATGGGTGAAAATTTGATAAATGGTTCAAGTCTTTTACTTATTTTATAATAACATAATTTAATGTGCGGGCAATATTATGAGATGATAGTGAAGAGCCTCCACACTTGACTAAAAAGAGAAAATAAAATTCCAATAAAATATGCACCCTGCTAGTAGCGTCCAGAGCGCTGACTGGACATCTAAAGGACAGGAAAACACAGGAATATGATAACTTTGTTTCAGTCTATAACTACATTTTGTAAGCATGTTGAATAGATTGATACTTTAATTAATTTTTAAAGTGTTTTTAAGTTTTTGAAATTACAGCGATAACTTGTTGGATTTTAAGATTTTGAAAGTTTATTTTGTCATTTTCCAGTGTGTGATATTGAATCACACCAAAATATAAACAAATACTTTTGAAAATAAAGACTTTTCTATTTCTTTATGTTAGTTTTGAATACTAGTGCTGAGAGTGTAATTTCCCTAACTAAAAAAGTATTTCCCCTGGATGCAAATAATAATAATAAAAAAAGAAAAGCAAATATTTTGTTGGTCCATTTAACAGTATAATCTACTCATAGATTCCTTCTTGAAAAGTAAATTAGTTTTTAGAGGTGACATACTTTATAGCATGGACACTTTCCTTAGATGCTGAACCCCTTTATCAAATATTCATCCTTATATAAATAACATATATATACAAAATTTTTTTTAAAAAAAAATTCATAATTTCCTCATATAATAAACTTTGTAAGTAATTAGTTTAGCTCTGCATCCTTCTCTGCTTTGTTATAAGGATTTGATTGTATGGCTATTATTTCTTTTCCCATTTTCAATAAATATTCCTCAAAGAATCCTTTACACAGGTCTTCTGTAGAGAATTCTGTAAAATAAAAAGCAAAATATACCAATACTTCTAGGGAATTGTTGAAAATATATACTCATATAAAATGTTTGTTGCTAACAACTATTTGATCAGCTTGACTTAGAATGACAGTTACCTGACATTACAAGCTGTAAAGATCTGAAAATTAGTAAAATAAAGGCTAAAACAGAGTTTAAATTCTTCTTTAGATTCATGGGATTTCCTGAACATAGAAAGGGAAAAAAGTAAAATCCAAAATATTACTACAATAAATCTAGGAAGGAAATTACACAATTAAATGTGGTATAAACACAACTTTTGGTATGCTTCTTAGGGAATGTTTTTTTATTATTATTGTTATTTATTATAGTGTTGGAAATTTTAATTCGCACTTAGAAAGTAAATGAAAGCTATCTAAAATATATTAAAAAAAATATCAGAAGAATAATCAGATGCTGTCATTGCCAAATCTGCAGATTTGTCTTTGAGCAGTTTATCAAATAAAATTAGTGAATTTAAAAAATAAATAAATAAGTAAATCAAAAAGCTTGTTTATAAATGAGGAATATTTTTCTTAACTGCAGAACTCCACTACTTAGTCAAATTTAACCAGAATTACTGCAAGACTAAACTGCATATTTACTTCTAATTGAGCCCGTTAAGCGACAAGCAGCTGCGTAATTCCCACCATATTTAGAAACATTCTGTGAGATTGTATTTATATGGCCCCTCATCCTTGATATTAATTCTTCTGCTAAGCTTGACTTGAAACTTACTAACTAATTAAAAGTTTAAATATAAACAATTATTATCAGTTGAACTTATAATTCTAAATGTTATAGTATTATCTTAGAAACCATTGAAACATTGAACCCCATATCATCTACTGTATATTTACTTATTAAAACTGACAAAAGCTAATCCTAATGGGGGAAAAAAAAAAAAAAAAAAATTATTGTAGCCAACTTTAATGTCATTTCATGGATACTGTGTCTAAAATGCATTAAAAGTGAACCTAACTTGGGGTCATTTAAGGAAACTTACAAATAGCATATATTTTTTTGTAACTAGTAAAATTATAAACATTAAAATTTCACAAAATATCACTAGATAGTCTCTGCAAATCTTACGTAAATCATTTTTTCGCTTTTATTATATGAATCCTGCAGTTGTGTATTTAATTTATATACATTTGACACAGAAACTTGAGATGTGAATTCTGAAACATGGTTTTTAAATTTTAATTCTTTATTTTAAATTAGTGTGTCTTTTGTTTTTTTTAACTGTTCAATGTAATCAATGAAAACAAAATCTATTGGAAATAATAATAAAAAGGATATCCTTTCTTCAATCCAAGTCGTGTTTTAGAAACACGATATGTTATCAAGGACTCGTCCATGAAGTTTTGTCAAATAGTGTTTTGTGCACACCAATTTTTATTTGAAGACTGATTAATCGCAAGAACATGCAATGGTGTAAATTTTAACTCCTACCTTAAACTAATGCATTTATTTACAGATTAAGGATATTTTCATCAGCCCACCCCTCGTATACCTTTCCAATGGACTGTCTCACACTGCAGGTGAAGGTCATCTATCAATTTGTCACCTTATTACAGCAGATCTATTGTATTGCTGTCCATCTTGGATAATTTTTACCCCAGTACGAGTCCTCCCTTCCCTCTTTTAAACTATCTCAGCACATTCTTTATAATATCTGTTTTTCTGCATTTTTCTGCCTGATTACATTACAACTAATCACAGTACTGTTACTGTAGTTCTTTGTATTAATAGTGTTCTTACAGATCACCCTGTATCTCAGAGAGGATATACAAAACAGAGTATTTCTTTTAATGCAATCGGAAGCCTACACCCATAAAAATAGGTGATGAAGATAAAACGTAGCTGATGGAACCGCTGGGCCCAAGAAAATTCCACAGCTAAAACAGATAAAATATAATACCAAAGGATAAGTAAAGAAAAGATAAACAACTTGGGTATATCAAACAACAAAATGTATTTATAAATAAGCTTAATGTAATACAGTCGCACACAACAAATCAAGACCAATGCAATTTGAAATTACATATCAATATATAAAAATATATATATATATAATAATAACACAAAGCTTTGTTGATAAATTCGGTAATTCCAACTGATTACAAATTGAGAAAAAAAAATTATTTAAAAAATTGGTAATTAAAAACAGTAATTCACAATAACCTTATCAATACAATTTAACAATAATATAAACTTAAGATATATTCTCACAAATAATTTGTGTCACTTTTATAAGAAGAGTCTGAATGAAAATTGTTTATAAAACAGACTTTCTGACTATAGAGTATCTCTGAAAGTTCACTCCCGGACTTAATTCGCCAAAGAAAATATACTCACAGTTCGACGCTCTGTCCTGGTTACACTGGCACAAAATGTTGGATAGCTCCGACAAAATTCACTAAACTGTTCATGTTAAAGTATCCGCGTAAAGACCACAAAGCACAACACATTCTTTTTCACTTCGCGAACGTTTCTTACTAACAATGACTGCTCAGTGTATCCAAGCTATCTTTGGGGGGCATGCGACCTTTCTTAATACCTGACAGATATCCAAAAAGCCAACGCTACATTAAGAATAGCAAATCTCAAAAATATCCAGAGATATGCGCACCACAGGATGAGATACCAGTCTTGCTATTAACCGTGCATAGGTAGAAAAACAAAAACAAAGCTGTTTCTCTCCTAACAGCCTCGCCACTCCTCCAGGACGGACGGTATATATACGTCTGTATCTCCAGAGCTACATGGCAAGAGTGACTCAGAAGTTTCAAGAACGCATTTTATAGGCATAGTGACGTAAACAACGTTTTACCAATGACCCTTCAAGAAATAAGGAGTGTCCTGAAACTTCAAATGACATCACTATAAACTCACTACAGGCACAAAATGGTTACACCTTCTCACCAGCATAAAAATCGTTCCAAATAAATGAAAAATTACATTTAATAATCTATATAATCATTTACAGATAACAATTATAAGTTTACATAAGGTGGTAGCAGAGCCGTCGTGTGGGCGGGGCGATCGCCCTGGGCGCTGCGGCCAGGGGGGGCGCCGTGGCACGGCAACAATAAAAGAATGTTGGAAATTCTGTTTTTTTTTTTGGTTGTTGAATTGGAAATTCCTGGGCGCCGCGGCACGGCAAAAATAAAAAAAAATTGGGAAATTCCATTTTTTTTTTTTGGTTGTAGATTTTTGGGATGGTGGGGGGGACGCAAATATCAAGTGTAGGGCGACTCACGGAATCTTGCCCCGAACGCCAACAAACCACGCGACGGCCCTGGGTGGTAGGATGTAAGAATAAATAAAAAGAAATGATAAATAAAGATTTTTAAAGTGGAAAACTTTCCATTTCAAGTTTAGTTAGAAGACAGAGAGGAGAGATTAAAAAAAAAATGGCGGATAATGCGAGAAAGTAAACAAGTCAAAGGTCTGTTTGCCTTAACTAAGTGACATAGCGACACAAAATTGCGTCAATGAAAAGTAGGAGAAGAAAAATAAAATAAGGAAAAATAAAAGACCGTAACAGTGTACATCGATAACTTGTTCATTTTGGATTTTTTTTTTTATGCGAGTTTCGGCAGATAATGAAATTTTCACATCCCTGTTCCTTCCGTCCATTGGACCTTGAAAGATCTGTCAAGATTACTGTGAGACAAATAATTTTTATTGCTTTTACGGAGATGAATTTTCAAAATTGTAGCAGGGGTAAAATTTTCCCCTCGTAATTCCTGGTGTCATGACATAAAGGGTTAAGATTCATAGCTCATCATTTGACAACTGATTTGACAGAGCTTTTGGTGCACATTGCCCTTAAGATGTCATTTATCCTTTGCATATGCAAAGGCAGATGGCCCAGCCTCTCTTTAAAAGTTCTGTGACCATTAAGTGCACAATCCTCATTTTGGTCCAATTGATTTTCATCTCTGGCTCTGAAGAAATTTGCAAGCTAAAATTGTGTGTTGCCTACTAATATTTCCTGGCTGAAGACAGTAGGTGATGATAAGTTGGATAATATGCTGTAGTGTCAAGAATGGCTTGAATGTCTAAACATATAGAGTGATTTGTGAACCCAAATTTACTTGCAGAAATTAAAAGTAAGTCTTCACATAGTATTGATTGCCTTAATTTTTATAATGTCCTTGTGTTTCAATATTGCTCTTGAGTCTTACCATGTACTATTTTTATAAAGACAAATCGACAACATAAATATTTCAAAAGTTTGATTTTCTTAGCATTTGATTTAGTTTTCAGTCAGCTATTTTAAATTGTAACTGGTGTTTTAATATTTTTACAGAGAAACCGTGATCTTTTGTGTGAGGCAATTAGGGATGGATGAAGAAGTTGTAGGAAATACTGTGAGAACGTTGATTCATAGGTATTATTATAAATTATTGATTTATTTTTTTTTATTCTAATGGCCTTTGTCTTTTACATGTAGGATAACACAGATATTAAAAAATCCAGTTAAATTAAAATTTGTAGAAGTCACCATAGTAACTTTTAGAAGTGCAACGTTGATTTGATTGGATTGCATGATACAGAAACAGTCACATGATCAAAAAAATAAAAAGAAATATATGCATGTCTTTCCGTCTTTGTAATAGGTAATAGGAGTAAATTTTTCATACAAAATAGGGGGGAAAAAAAAAAAGTGATAGTAACAAATATAAGTTGAACAGATTCTGAACAGATTCACGGATTTCACTGAATAATTACTTACTTTTCTTTGACTTCAAATTATGCTTTTGCATCAATTATAAACAAAATGTGCATCATCAGTTTACAGAATGGAGGCTTAAATTCTGTAAACTAAATTTAAGTCTCCATTCATAATTTGAAAAAAAAAAAAAAAAAAACTATTTCTTTCAAAGAGAAAAATAGTTAATTTAAACAGTCAGATCATAAGTTATTCCTATTATCAGTGTATCAGCACATTTAAAATCTATTCATAAAATCAGCACTCTTAAATCTTACCATATATTTGATATCGTTTTTCTAAAAATTTGAATGAGCAAAAAAAAAAAATTTTTTTTTTGAAATGTACATTAGCAACAGATTCTTTAGAACCATCTGTTTTTGATTTGTGATGCTTATTGTTGAACAGTATGAAACTTTTTAAGGGTTAATGTGCTGAAATCATACTATTAATAAGCAAAAAAACGGAAGTATGGATGTATGTTTTTTTGTCATCAAAGTGGAGAGAGTCAGAGAGAGAATATTTTAAAGTGTATTTTTAAAATTAAAATAGTGTATTTTTAATTTTAAAAACACACTAACAAATGTCTTTTTGAAAAGAAAAATTAGTTGATTTAATGTTGGTGTGTTGTCAATACTTAAAATGTTATTCAAAAAACAATAATCTTTAATTATTTTAAATCAATCCAAAAATTTTAATTCAAAAATAAGTAAAAAAAAAAATACTTAAGTATAAACAAAATATAAACTTTTGTATCTATTCATTTAGTGAATAATAATAATAATAATAAAAAGAACTAGAAATAATTCCTATGCCCTTGTAAGGCATTGTGGGGCACTCTCTCATAGGCTGAATTTGGACGAGCCTGTGATTTTACGGCAGGAGATTAACTTTTTTCGCCAAAAGTGCCAGGAAAGCATGTTGATATTAAAAAATCAAGAATCGTATAACCATGGTCTTTCGGTCAGTGCTGTGGCGCTATATAATTGCCACAGCACAAGTTCAGCAAATAATGTAGGAAGAATTCCAGTATTGGTTAAGTTAATGTTTAAAAGTCAATATCTCCGAAACAAGTCTCCAAGGAAAACTTTATGAACGATTAAAATTGAACAATAATAACTTTATACACAAAATATCATATATAAAGAGATTTTTGAGAATTAAATACTTCATCAATCTAGATGTTGAAAAATAGTATTAAAAGTTTTCAGTTCTTTGTATTCATCAATCAACTATCAAGAAATGTTCAACAAGGAAAAGCACGAAATTATAACCATCATGCTGAAAATGTGACGGAGACATGAGAAGGATAGCTTATTTTGAAGGTCTCGGTAAGAAATGACAAAATCTGTATGTAGAATTTGTATTGAATGAACAAATTTTTGCTACAAATAGATCGAATGCAGCAGGGTTTATATATTTTATTCTTTTTAAAAATTGACCTTACAACATCGTTTTCAATCTTGTGTTTTTGAAAAATTTCACAGTATTTCAAAAATGTGGAATTTGTTTTACTTTGTGAATATTTCTCGGGCTGCAACTAGTCTTATTAACATCACAAGAAAAAACATACATGCACAGAAATAAGGAATCACTGATCTGTTTTTAGTTTTTTTGATAGCCATTATCGGGTGACTTTTGTTTCCTTTATATGTTTCTTGGGATCACTGAGCTGTAAGATACTGGGCGAATCCAGCTGATGAGGGTTAGGAAACCTGAAACAGCTGTTCTGGATTCCTAGTATCGAAAAAACTAAAAACAGATAAGTGATTCCTTATTTCTGTGTGTGTGTGTATGTTTTTTCTTGTGATGTTACACTTTTTAAGGATAAAATTAATAATAATAACAGTTGCTCCTGGCTATTGCTAATGATTTATGAAGGCTATTCTGATATGACCCTTTTTAGGTATTTACTATTTGATACATTATATGATATGGAATACTACTTTTTAACTATTGTTAAAAATGCATCCTGTAAAAATTTTTAATTTTCAATGTTTTATGGGAACTTCGAAAAATTTTAATTTTATAATATTGTAATCCATAGCATCATTAAGAAATCTTAAAAGGATTAAATTAGATTTTCTGTTGAGCATAAGAATACAAAAAAAATATATAAATATATAAATAAAATATATATATAAATAAAATTATATATATATATATATATATATATATATATATATATATATAAATATAAATATATAATTTTTTTGTCTGAAGTTATCAATGGATTCATTAGTTTTCTTGTTTTTGTATTGGTGTGAAAAACAAATTGGAAATGGGATGGAAGAAATAATGTAACGTGTCGTAATATGTTAAATATAAGCCTACTTGTTCGGCACAAATTAAAAAGCAATTCAAAAAATTAAAAAAAAAACCCTTTCCGGACGTTTCGGAACTTCAGTGGGTCCAAGTTCAGGGTGTCTACAGAATCAGGGAAATCAGGGAAACCGGGAATTATCAGGGAATTTTGTTATTCTGGAAAACTGGGAATTATCAGGGAATTTTGCAATTATTACTTAAAATCAGGGAAGTTTTTGGTTGAACAGATCGCTTTTTTTTTTTTTTTTTTT
>JAFIDM010009631.1:68914116-68935504 GCA_023159025.1 Thereuonema tuberculata | reverse complement strand
GGCTACGTTCGTCTTCTTGTCTGTCTGTAACTCGATATAATTAAGCTATTAAGATAGATCCAACGGTTCTCAATGGTACAATTGAATCAAAATTACTGAAATTTGATGAAAATATTAGTTCATTGTGTCATTCCAAGTTGTTTCCATAAAATTTTATTCTTGGGAACTGACCTCGACAACTGAAATTGTAACAAAACATATGTTCAAAACCAAATAATTTTGTTACCACTGCATCCATTTCAATGAAATTTGGCATACTTACTCAGTTGTTTACGCTGATTTCGAAACTCAAAACCATTTTTGCCTAGAAGCTTCGTTCACAAGTTAGCACAGTATTTAGATTACATTTACTTTATATTTGACAGTTGATAATAAAATGATTTTTCTGATTTTTTTTTATGCCAGTCGTCCGACAGGCTTTGCTGCTAGTATTAATTAAAATACTAAAAAGTATAATTTTTCGCTCTGCCCCGCAGAGCTTTGACTAGTACAAACTACAATAAGGAATGGAAGTTTAATAATCAAAGCAGGAGAAAGTCTCTTTAATCATGTGACAGGATAGCAGGTTAATCTATTGGAAGGGATGAAATAGTCCAATCAAATCATAGGAAAGGTTGGAAATGACAGCCTCCTCGATATTAAAAAAAAACCAAAAAAAAAAACCACACACAGGGTGTGCAGAAAGTAACTCCCTATTTTAAGTTGTCGATAACTTTCTTAATAATTGGTGCATTGTAATGAAACAAGTTTTGTAGTGAAGTTTAAAATGGAACAAATCCTTTGCAGTGAAACTTAAAACTCCACATATGCACCGGCATTTTGCCAAAGTGTTTGTAACCTCGTGGGGATAGCTTCGACTGAGTTGGGGAGGTACTCCTGTGGTATGTTAGTAAGGACACGGCGAATGCGAGCCTCCAATTCATCCAATGTTTTTGGTTTGGTGCACTAAACCTCGTCCTTCGCGCAACCCCACAGGAAGAAGTTGCATGGGGTGAGGTCAGGACAGGACTCTGTGCCGGCCACTCATATGGACCATGGCGACCCAACCAATGTGCTGGGAAATGTTCGTCAAGCCAGTCACGGACGTCAAGTGCAAAGTATGGTGGAGCACCATCTTGCATGAAAATTAGGTTAATTTAAGTTATCCCAGGTGGAGATAGAGGCCAAATTTCATTTCTTAGCATGGCTAGGTACCATTCTGCATGCATGGTGTCTTGAAGAATGAATGGACCCACAACTTGGTATGCCACACCACACTGTGACCTTAGAACGTCTTTGCGACTTTTCAATCGTGGCCTTCGGATCATGATGTGTCCAGTAGTGACAGTTGTGGTGGTTAACAAACTCCCCAACACGAAACACTGCTTCATCGCTCCAAATGATGTTCTTGAACAACTCGGACCAGTCTTCATACCAACCAAGCATTATCTCACCAGACTCCATCCGATGGTCACAATCTTCTAGCGATAGCTCTTGATAGCAGTGTTGCTTCCACGGACGAAAACTTAATTCTTTTTTCAGAACATTTCTGATTGTGTAGTGGGTAAGACCACTTTCACGGGCGGCTTGTTGTGTTGACTTTGGGTATTTCTGCTGCACATACAGTATCCTGCACCATTTGCACGTTTTCCTCTGTCCTGGATGTCAAGGGAAGACCACTTCTGTGAGTATCCATCACAGATCCTGTGTTCATTAGTTTATTATGGCAATTCTTGATGTTCTTTGGATCCAATGTAGCACGAGGATCATGCACAGTCCACCAGCATATCTGCACTTGCACAACGGATTGCCAGACTTCATAACGAGAGGCCACCTGAGCTCTTTCCTGCACTGTGATGCAATGTGCCATTACAGATCAGGTTCTACCACTATAAAGAAAACATGTGTTGTTAAGCTACATAAAATTATATTCATATATACAATAGTTACAAGCATTTTACAATATGGAGTTACTTTCCGCCCACCCTGTATATATTGAATATATAGGGTGGCGCATATAAAACCGTCCCCAACAAGCTTTTCTTTTTGTATTGCATTATTATTTTGGGCCCGGTTTTATGTGCACCACCTGTATATATACAATAAATTTCAACATACAAAACCCATAAGAGACCCATTATTGATTTAGAACTATTTTTATCCTTCGCTGAAGCCGTAATGACTAATAGTTTGAACTGATAATAGAAAATTTGATAACTGACTAAATTTCTACTCAAATCAAGAAAAAACAGTTCTTAATTACATTAGAAGAATTGCCCGTAAATTATTTAAGGATGAGCTCGTTTCTGCTGAACAGGGTGAGAAGATTAAGGACAGTTATTTATCTTTCCCAGTTCTTTAAATATTACCTAAAGTGCATAAATATGAATATCCTGATGAACTTATTCCTGTGAGACCACTTGTTAATCGTAATTCATTGGAAATTAAGATCCTTTCTGGCATTATTTATAACAAGTTATCTCAGCTTGGTATCACTTCCCCTTTTTCTGTTTCCAATAATTCAGATTTTGTAAAAAAAAAGGTTAAAAATTTAATCTTATCAACCTGGCTACACCTTTTTTTCATTAGATGTAGACTCATTGTTTACTTCTATTTCTATAGATCTTGTACGTCAATCTTTGTTTCACTTCAAAAATAAATATTATAAATTATTTCAGGAGGCCATAACTATTGAGAAACTCCGTTCTGCTTATTAAAGCTCTGTACGATATGCAAATTTTTTCATTTAATGGGAATTTTTATAATGAATCTGTAGGTTTATTTATGGGTTTGGCGGCCTCGACATTATTGGCCGACTTTTGTATATCGTATATTGACGAATGTATAATTTACCATTTTCGATCATGGTCAATTGCACACCCACTCCGCTCTACTGTCGCTATGTTGATGACCTCCTATTTTATGCTGATACAATATTCAGCTAGGCATCTTGGTATCATTGGATATATCCATCCCAATATCAAATTTAAAATAGTGTGTGAAAATAATGGAAGAATGGTGTATTTGGATGTTCTCATTACTGGAGGCAATCAAACATTCTGTACTGTTGTTTTTTGTAAACCTACAAATATCTGAATTACAGTGAATTATCAATCTGCTTGTCTTACATCTTTTAAAAGGAATGTCATCACCATGGCGGTAAGTAGAGCTTTTAAATTATCCAGCTCTTTACAAGCTTTCCACGAAGAGCTTGACAACATAAAAAATATTTTGTATTGTAATCATTATCCAACACCATTCATAAATCTCAATATTCCTAAGTCATTGCAGAATATTTATAATACCATCATTAAATCCCTTAAATCTTGTAATTTTGTTTCAATACTATATCACCCTGTAATTTTTCCAGTTATTAAGAAATTGCTGTATAATTATGGTTATAATTATAACCAAATAATGACGCCCATTAGGGTTACCTTAATGAGCTATATTAACACTTAGGTGGTTCACAGAATAATCAGCGGGTCTATGCACTGCTATGTAGGGATTTCTCTTGTAGATACATTGGGGAAAGCAAACAGCCCATCAGTAAATGCATAGCCCAGCATGCCCTTGTTGTTTGGAACAATGATTTAAATTATTTAACAGTGGAGGATGTCAAAGAAATGGGTTATTTGTTAGATTATGAGAAACCTATTATTGTATGTTATGAGAGCAATGAAATTTGAAGAAAATGTAAATAATCGTTCTTTATTTGACTGATCAGTCATATTATAATGACATGTAATCAGTTCAAACTATTAGTCATTACGGCTTCAGCAAAGGATAAAAATAGTTCTGCTAATCAATAATGGGACTTATTTTTGGTTTTGTATGTTGAAATTTATTGTGTGTTTATATTTGTTTTGTTTTTTTTGTTTTTTTGCTGTATATTAAGGAAGCTGTCATATCCAACCTTTCCGATGATTGGACTATTCCATCCCTTCAGAAAGATGGAATTGCTCTCCTGTCACATTTTTAAGAAGACTTCCTCCTGCTTTGATTATTAAACTTCCATTCCGTATTGTAGTTTGTTACTAGTCAAAGCTCTGCCAGGCAGAGCAAAATGTAGTAATTTTTAGTATTTTAATTAATATATATTTTGTAATTAATACCTTTGTGTATTGGCCTTCAATTTCTAAGCTTAAATGAATTCCCACATGTTAAATTATTTTATTAAGGTAAACTTCACTACATTTTTAATTTGATTATCATTATTATAATTGTATTTTTTACAGTGAAAAGACAAAATATTAGAGACACCTAAGTAATAGCATGTCAGCCCTCTAGTGCAAATAATAGCCTGTACATGCCGAAGCATGGATTTCACCAGATTTTGAAGGGTTGCAGAGATAATGGCAGCCATGTCTGTTCTACCATTGCCCGCAACTCTGCAGTTAATGTCAGTGCTGGATTCGTGTCTTGCCCAATGGGATCCTAGAGATATTCTATAGGGTTAAAATCCAGGGATCTTGCGGGTCACTGGAAAATCCCAAACTCAGATGGGTGTTCCTCGAGCCGGGCCTATGGGATGGTAGCCCAATGGAGCAGTGCATTGTCCTGGTAAAAATCGACTAAAACATAATGCTAGAACAATCAATCATAAGGCCATGAAAGGCGGTAGATGGTCAGTCAGCACATTCTTGTGGTTTTAAGAGTTTAAGGACCTCTCCACACACTAAGGGACCTAATATGAAAAGACTCCTCAAACTATTACAGAGCCGCTGCCTGTTTGAATGGAGCCAACCTGACAGGACTGCATCATGGTCTCATATTGTTGATACTACACCTGCACCCTCCGATTTGACTGATACAGCACATAACAGGATTCATCTGACCATATGACTTTTAGTATCACTCTGCAGAGGCCCAGTTTTGATGTTCCTGACAAAGCCAGGCCCAATGTTCTATAACGAGTGGTCAACAGTGGCACGTGAATTAATGTCGGCCTAGAGTAAGTAGCATGCACTGTTCAGTTCGCTTGTTGTTTCGTAGTGTTCTGAAATTAAAATTGGATGTGATCCATGTTGCTGTTGCCATCTGTATGAGTCAGAACAGTCTGATGCTGATCCTGATAATCGGTGGCATGTGGGTGGCCACCTTTTGCTCGCTGGGCACTGGTTTGTCCGTTGATGATATACTTCGCAGTTGCTTTCAAAACCCTCGAGTAGTTACTACTTGAGCAGTAGAATAGAAAGATAGTATCGAAGCTGCTAATGTGGTTTATTGAAACTATTTTATAGTCAATAACCTTTAACACCGAACATACTGTGATCTATAAAAACTTTATAAAAAGAATGTTAATGTAGTTTGCTGTAATATATGAATGAATCACTGGCTTTTAATAAAAAAAAAAATGAAAAAAAAATCCTTTCAATGGACATATATGTTTAAATTGTGTTAAAAATGAAGAATCATTAAATCAAATCATCCTAAAGATCCATGGGTTGAGAATAAAACATGAAGCTTTTGGTTTTTAAATAATTTAAATACCAGATATTGGGAAGAGAAAGAAATGTTAGGCGCAGCTTAGCCGCAGCTGCTTTTGCGCCATAAAACACCAACCAACCAAGAAAGAAATGTTAAGCCATTTGGTGAGTTTAAAGGAGACTTAAATTACTTAAAATATTTTCAGTGTTGAATCCAGGACATGCTTAATCTTCAGTATTTATAGCGAAATATTTTCAGACCTTGGTACTTCTCTTTTCTTAAATTTCATGTCTTTTTAAGAGTTATACTGTATTCATGTAGCTGAGAAATTAAAATTTCTTTTCTTTATATGATTGACAGCCATCTAAGGAAAGTATTGATGCTCAATAACATTTAACATTAATTAGGAGTAAATAAAGCCTTTTCTTGAAAGAAGTTATATTAAAATATATTTTTACAGGGAAGAAAAAGTGCTACAAGAGAAGTTAGAAGACCTTGAGCTAGAAGAACTTGAGCTCTATGCATATCAAGAAAGTATTGAGGTAATATATTCTCGGCAATATTTAATAGATTATAAACGCCAAAGAAAATTTAATGAAGAACTATCACTTAAATGCCCAACACCACCTAATGAAACAGTACAAGCATCATCTGATGCAAAACTACCCCTTAAATGTCTAACAACACTTAATCAAACAGTACAAGTATCATCTGATGCAAAGCTACCACTTGAATTCACAACAAATTATGTATTGAAACAGTACAGTTATTATCTGATGAAAAAGTACCACTGAAATGCCCAACACATAATGACACAGTACAATCATTATCTGATGAAAAACTACCACTTAAATGCCCAACACTTAATGAAACACTACAAACATCATCTGATGCAAAACTACCACTTAACCCTCAGAGCACTTGATTAGAGACCAGATTAGAGGTCACAGTGCTTCAAGACTAAAGGTTTTGTAGCTTGTTTTAGATGGCTGCGCATAGGTCTACTTAAAAGCCAATAAAAAATGTTCTATACAAGCTAGAAAAAATGTTTTATATGTTTTTTTAAGAGCATGAATCAGGTTAAATTTCTGTGTAAAAAAAAAAAAAGAAAAAAATTGCCATTATTTTTTTTAAATAAATTCTTGAAGTTGACAAAAGCATTGCAAAAAAAAAATTGATGGGAGAAAGTAAATTTTGACAAACTTTTAATGCAATGACATATCATTATTTATTTACAAAAACACAAAACATACATTTAGCTTTTGAGGTTCAAAAGTACAATAATCTGAAACTTACAGTATTGAAGGAAAAAAAAAAAAAAAATATGCTGCTGTAACCTAAAAACACTAAACGGTACTGCAGGTAAGCCAATTGAAGCATTTGACAGACTCCTTGCACCAACCAAGACTAGCTTAGGCCTATCAGTGGGGTTTACTTTTTTTTTGTTTGTTTTGTTTGTGGGCCTCAAAACAAACCACACTTGCCCACATTGCACGTCCTGCAAAAGTATGTCGACCGTTTACGCTTCTTTGCAGTCAGATTGGAGCATACAACACAGTTCATCTCCTTTTGCCTTGTTTTCACCTTTGGTAGCTTCTCCAATTTACCTCTGCATTTGTTTTTTCTTGATAGTGTGCATCACGATCAGTATGTTGACCAATAAAGGCAACAATGACACTTTTCATGTACTTTTCTCTTGATAGAGGTTTGTATTGTTTTCCATCAAAATCAGGATCATTCTTGTTCATTTCTTTTCTTTGTTCAAGTGTGTAGCAGTAAACAATGTAAGAATTCTACAACAGACGAGACAAAATGTTGAAAAACACCTTTCTGTACCATTTATAAGACTGTCGTTGATCTTCATAAGTGTAGATTTTTTGATCTGCTAAATCAACCCCACCCATGTTTTGTTGTACGTTTTAACTTTCTGGGACAAATTGTCTTTTCCATGCTGAGTTACTTGTACACGATGTAGCAATGTTGTATGTAGACAGTAGCAGGACTGGGTTTTTCTGAGATTTTTTTTCTCATGGAAAGCTGAGCACAGCATTTTGCCAGAACGCTGTGTAAAAAAGTCTCTGATTGTAGTTTAGCCTGCAAAATATGAACAGGAATTTTCTTTCTGTTCCGTCTCAGAGTACCAATCAATATGTTGAGCTTTCAAACAAGTCCTTGGCCAGTTGAAAAGTTGTATAAAAGTTGTCAACAACAAGAATGTATCCGTTGTTCATAAAATTTTTCATCAGATCAAAGACTACATCGTAACTTTGTCCAAATGTACTTGTTACGATCAGTACCTTTACCTGCATAAGTACGTAATGTACAAACATAACTCAATGCACTATCACTCGAAACCCACAATTTTATACCTCAACTGTGATGTTTTTAATTTGGCATGTAGTGAATGAGGCTGCTCCTATTTTTTTAGGCCTATCAGACTTTCATCAATAATCAAAAAATGCTTAGGTATAAAATATTTCTTGAATACAACATTTGCGTGATTGAGAATAGGCCTGATCTTGTACAGCCTGTCAAAAGTTGGATCGCCATGTTTAGGAGCCACAGCAGGGTGTCTACCAACCGGGAAATCCGGAATTTGTACGGGAAATTTGGGTTGACATGAAATGTCCTTAAAAATTAGACTTATGTCCTTAAATTTTCAGCATGCTGTTTTTTTTTAACAGAATTTTTGTGAAAATGTCCTTAAATGTACGGGAATTGTCCTTAAATTTTTTGTTTGAGATTCAGTAGACACCCTGCACAGAATTGTCAGTAAAATGAAAACAACGAAATAAAAATAGAATTTATCTCTGGAGATGGCGTCTGAAAATCCTGGCGTTCATTGCAAGAAATCTACTTGGTTCCAGTAGTCTGTCAAACAGGGTTTCCAAACTAAACACATGTTGAGCAGAAGGCCTAAAAGTGCTCGCAATCTATTTGATGTCATTTTACCGTTTGAGCTGAACCACAAATACAAACATTCAAAAGTTTTTGAGCATTTTCCGGGATCGGCTGCCAATAGTTTTTCATATGCAGCATGCAATTGATCGGAGTACCTGTTTGATTCTACACAAATTATCTCCATCAGTTCCAGAGTAAAAACAGCAAAAAGAAATCCAAAGGTTTTACGCAGCGTCTTGGAACATTTTTGGGTCCAGGAACCGCAGAAAACCTATGATGTTTGGGTCTTTTGGACTCGTTTTCGTCAGTCTCCCACACATCACCATCCTCATGATCGTCGGCGTCAGCGTCACTCCCGGACTCGCTTGAAGTCACGCTGTTGAAATCATCTGACAATAAATCCAGATCCAGATTTGGAATAACATTAGGTACGTTTTGAAGGCTTTTGTTTATGGAAGCCTTCAAAATCATTGCCTGAATCGCCAAACAAATCCGCATAAGAAGGAAGAGAAAGCCGAAATGAACTAGCACATGTGTCGGCCAAGTGTCTTGGAAAACTTGAAGAAGTGAGCTTGCCTGCTAGCAAATGCAAGGTATGCTGTGATTGGTTGTTAAAAATCATAGATGTGTCTGAGAATCAATCAAATGGCAAGTTTGGAAAATAGACACTCAAAGCTTCAAAACAAGCTATTACATGATTGGCTAGCTACACATATGTTTTATTTTCGACATGTTTCAAGTTGAGTCGATATATTGCTGTAGTTACGCGATCGTCATAGCCGATAATTCGGCCGATAGTGCTCTGAGGGTTAAATGTCCAAAAACACTTAATGAAACATTACAAGCATCATCTGATGCAAAACTACCCACTTAAATGCCCAACAATACATAATGAAACATTACAAGCATCATCTGATGAAAAACTACTAATTAAATGCCCATCACCATGTTATTGCTATTCAGAAACATTTTATATCCCAGCGAAGTGTTATTCCTGTGGTAAAATAAAGTTATACTTATAACCTTCAATCATATGTTATACTTTTAAAATTCAGTCAACCTTTAAACATCAAGTTAGCCCAATGAGTCTGAATATGAGACGGCATTTGTAATGATTCTCACTTCCTGATATAATCACCTATCCACAACAATAGCCAAACATAACTTTCAAGATGTCAGTACTTGTAGTAACAGTGTCAAATTTTGAGATGAATAGTAATGGATCAAAGTTCTGCCTGTGAAGGACACAGAACCA
Organism: Thereuonema tuberculata; assembly: GCA_023159025.1. Taxonomy (NCBI): domain Eukaryota; kingdom Metazoa; phylum Arthropoda; class Chilopoda; order Scutigeromorpha; family Scutigeridae; genus Thereuonema; species Thereuonema tuberculata. The sequence goes on along the minus strand of JAFIDM010009631.1, from coordinate 68,925,939 downwards.
GCTTTCTTTGCAGAAAGGTTGCTTTAGTATCACAGTAGAGCATCACTTGGACAAGTCTGGAAATTATCAGAAAAGTATGTCCCAAGGCTATATTCATGTGTACGGTATTCATATAAATGGATTTGATTAAATCAGTTCAAATGGGAGGCCTTATTTATTTAAAATCATTTGTACATTGCAGTGATACCTATTGCTTTAAATATAACTGTTTTATCTTGATGAGATATTACTGAAATACAGTATTTTGGATGTTTTAGTGATGCTGATATAGCTTATGTTGCTTCATTCTTTGAGGTGAAAAAAAAAATCTCAGTAGATGAAAGATAAAATGTAAACAACATGATATATATTAAAGCTTTTTTACAAGTGTTACGAGTTAATGAGCCAATATGTTGGCAAGTTTATTTCAGAATTTTATGTGATTAGATTGAGCAAACTTCATGGGTATGATGAGGTACTGATACTGAATTCATGTGATTCTTCCTTTACTCAAAAAGAAAAATGTGATAAGAGATCATTTTTGATCTATTGGTGAAGAGTAAAATTTAGATGTCATATACCATAATCCAGGTAAAACTTCTATTAAGCTGAATGCATTTGATTACAAAATTTCTTTCTTCTTTTCAGCTGAAGCTATTTTTATTTTTTTTTTTGGGGGGGGGAGATGCATTTTCATGCTACTGCGACTAACAGCAAGTAATAGCTAATGTTATACTTTGCAGTGTTGTCTTCTATTATCGATTTAGATCTTCTTCAATCAGGCCATACTTCTTTTTTTTATTTATTTATTTATTTATTTATTTATTTGCAACAATTTCAGCTCTTAATATATTTTGTTGACTATTTGGATATTGTTATTGTATAGCAAACACTAACAGTTTTGAAATATGCATTTGATGATTAATCAGAGTTTGTCATTTTCTGATGATGATGATGATGGCTAATGTAAGGATTTGATAAGAGTTCATTTGCATTGCTTCTAGTTGTTATTGTTGAGGCTTACAGTATTGTAATTTACATGATAGAATTCCTAGTAACAACTGTAAAGCAGTGGGCATATCATTGGATTGGAAGGTAGAAGCCATACAGAAAATGGAGAGGAGTAAGGTGAAAAAAACAACAACAAAAAAACATATTCAACAGAATTTACAGTAAAGGAAATGATTAATGGGGACTGGGGTGGGTGGGATATTGAAGGCTGTGTATACATTTTATAGTAACTACGGAAGGGACAAAGGAACCAAAAAGGTTTCACATCTCGAGCTGTTGCTGGTTAGTGTCTGGGACGGCCGTTTCATCCTCTTTAAGACTCATCAGCTAGACAAAAATAGGTGTGAAATCTTTTTGGTTCCTTTGTGCTTTCTGTAGTTACCATTTTGTTGAATTATTAGGCATGTAAAATTTGTTATAACATTTTATAGTGTTTTTTTTTTTTTTTAATTTTGTTTTTCTGTAATTACACATTCTCTCTCTCATTTTAATAGAATTGGATTAAAAGTTTTTTGCACTTTGATATTTTTATTTTCCCTTCCCCGAATCAGTGCTCTTAAGAAATGTTTCATCTACAGTGTAGTGATGACCAATCACCCCTTGATTCCACTACTTCTCCATCACTTATTGGAGTAGTCTTCTGCCATTTTATGACTTGTACAAAATACACAACAATATAAACTATTTGTCCTAATCATTTGCATGGAGTCTTCATTCATGGAGACTGTTTTTGCATCTACAGTTAAAGAACTAGTTGCAATGGTTAACAATCTTTTAAAATCAATAAAATAAATAATAATTTTGGCCTAAGATTGTAAAACTATGTAAAATATAAATTATTCAGTCAAATTAATTGGGAGAAATATAATTCTAAAACACTAAAAAGTATTAAAAATGTAAAAACTTTATTAATCGCTGATGTAATTGATGAGAATATTACTCTAAATTTTTAACTATTAACTTTTGTTAAGTTTCTTTTCGTTTGTATTAGATTATTAACAAAGTTAATTAATCTACTGTAATAATTACATATTAATTTATCAGCACCTACATTACAGGTATTCTTTATTTTTGAATACCTTGTAGGACTGGCAGACATTAAAAAAAAAAAAAAAGTTTCCCTAAAACATTTCACCAGTTCAAATGGTTGGTTTGACTTAACATTATTTGCAGTGCATGCATCCACATACTCTTCTGTTACTCATTTGAATCATTCCTGTGATTCTGATTTGAACCTTGATCTTTGCTTATTTCCAAAGTCTTGGCATATATTTCTGCATCTTTTCTACTGTCTCCAAGATAAAATTCTGGCAACTAACGAGTTTCTGTAACCTCTTTTCAACTTATTTACAAGAGTATGCAGCTCCAGTGACACAAGTCTCATTTTACAATAATGAAGAGGAGAAATTGATAATGAAACTCACTTGATAAAATTAAAATAATCAGGATAATAAGGTGGGAATTATCCGACAGTTTCAGAATATTACTCTTATTCCATCTTCAGGAATGGCACAAATATAGGACAACACGAGGTGAGAACACAGTAAAAGTGTAGGGAAAGGAATTATTGTAGAGGTTCAGCAGTAGTGACAATCCTGTGATAGGATTGTAGACCTTAAGCCGGATGATGATGAAAGATTTAGCAAGGAATATGTGTGATAGTTTATTGTGGTGGGAAAAGAGTTTGGCAGCTGTGAAGCTGGGGGTTTGTCCAATCTCATTGTAATGTGTTACTGTGTATGAACATGTGGGGTCTTTATTTGTGAAGGCATATTTGTGTTCTTGATGCGCGTAGATAGGAGGCTACATGTTTGTCCCACATAGCAAAAGGGTCACTGTTTACATGTGATCATCTATACTGAAAACTCCCCCATTTCCAACATCATATTCACCATCCTTCAAACCGCCACAAATAAAATTGATTACATTTACAAAAGCACAGCACAATTCCTACATCAACTAAAATCATTCAAAATGAAAACATCTACTCTCTTGATGTTACATTCCTCACCTACAACACTATCAAACATGTGCAATTTCCTTGATAAGACACTTTTCTGCCAGTTTGACATAACCACAAAGCAAATTAACTTCCTCATCCACACTATATCTAGCAGACAATATTTGATCCATAACGATACTTATCTCCAAACACTTGGTCTATTCATGGGCCTTGCCATATCAGGACCTATTGTAGATCTTACATTACACTATATTGAAAAACAAATGTTCTCTATTCATTGCCCACACATTAAGTAATATGGCTGAAATGGGGCGACAACATCATCATACTCACAAAACAACACATATACAAAAGCACCTTAACTCTGTAGATCCCCACTTACAATTTGAACTTGAACAACCTTCTAACAAACATGTTCCAATTATATACAACAATAACACTATAAACAGTACAGTATACAGAAAACCCACTTGCTCTAAACAGATACATGTATTACAACTCCAACACCACACACATACAAAGTTAATGCTGTTGACTTCCTCATACCCAGAGCATTAACAACATGTTCTACAAAACAAGCCTTTTACATCGAATTCAACACCATTTAGAACATACTTAACCTCCACAAATACCCCTCTCGCCTCTTTCACAACCTCTTGAACATACTACAATACAAACTAAACAAACCTACCACAACCATAGCTCCCAAACCCTGTCAAATACATTCCCTTTACCTACTATCCAACCCTTGAAAATTTCATTAAAAAATTCCTTACCCCACACCCCTTCCTTCAGATCACCCAACATAAACATCACACATACCACACAATACAAGGATCCATTCAACACTGTATATTGGATCCCATGTAAGCAGTGCCCCTCTGGCTACGTGGAATAAACATGCTGCCCCCAATCTCCTTGCATTAAAAAATAAAAAAACATGCCTTCAAAAACAAAGACTCCACATGTTCATGCATATTAACACATTACAATGAGATTGGACAAACCCCCAGCTTCACAGCTGCAAAATTTTCCCACCACAATAAACTATCAGATTCCTTGCTGAATCTTTCATCATCTGGCCTACAAGCCTAAAAGCGATGGGCAAAACGCCTGTCACTATTTGCTAAACCTACTCATAATTCCTTTACTTTCCCCACACTTTCACTGTGTGTTCTTGCCTTGTGTTTTCCTAAATGTTTGTGGTCCTATATGTTTGTGCCATCCCTTAAGATGGAATACACATAGTGTTCCAAAACTGTTGGATTATTCACATCTTATCCTATTTATTGTAACCTTATCAAGTAAGGGCGTTTCATTATCAATATCTCTTCTTAATTTCATACATGCACGTTAAACCTTCTCATTACATTAATTATATGTACAATTTTCAAAAACTCAATTCTTGCAACTAAGTTCTGATTTTTCTTAAATATTATCATGAAATAATTGCTTTCAAATTAAGAGGAGTTTTTTTTTTTTTTAATTTTATTTGTTTCTTTTTTTTTCCCTCCCCTAGCTTCATCCAGCTTTAGAAAAGTACCTGAGAAGCAAGGGTGAATTGGATTCGTAGAATTAATCATTCATCCTCATTGAATGATTAATGTAGGGGTTCCTGTCATTTTTTTAAGTATCTATGCATTGCTTTTGAGAAATGCTTTTTCTATAATCATTCATTATTTTTATTTTTTTATGTGGATGCTTTTTGTTCTTGATGCTACAGGATTTTATGAAATACTATGATGCTTATAGTATAGATAGACCATTTGCACATTTTTGTCATTTCTGTATTTGAAATTACCATGCTAAAAGTGTTAGGCTTTTGCAAACATTTTAGCTTATTCAGAGTCCATTTAATTATGTGATTGATAATTGACTGCAACTGGTGCATCTATAATTCTAATTACTTTCGTTATTATTTTTGGTATCATTACCTTTATTTTCAACAAACACTTTTTAATAACTTTTTTTAATAACATGAATTGCAAAAAACTCCTACTGCTTCATAATATTCCATGACATAATTTCAGTTAATATAATTCTTCAGATGGTAAAAAAAAATCAAATATTATTATTATTATGATCTGATAATTGATAATATGGACTTTATAAGTTATATACGGGAAGCAGCACAGCAAACTGGACTATAACCACTAAGATAAATAACCAGAAAACACATAAATATAATTAAGCAAAAAGAAAGGAAAATATTGTACTATATTCCTACGGGGAGATCAAAAATGGAATTAGGATTTACCTTAAAACAGTAGGACAGATGTACACTATAGTGCTTTGATGGTAGACATCTAATGATATGCTTTTCAGATATCTAGAAACTTAATTTTTAGGCCCCTCTTTCACATTTGACATACCAATACTTTTATTTTCTTGTAAGTACAGCACCTCTGTTTTAAAAGGTGTAAATTTGTTGAAAACCAGTTTTATTGACAACTTAGGAAATCCAAAGCTTTTTTTAGGCATGTGGTCAATGCAATGTTCGTTTTCTTTTGCCAGCTTGCTTTGCCCAGCATTCAAGATTGAACTACTTATTCTTTTCTCTTCCATGCTTCTAAATTTTTTTAAGATAAATATAATTTGCAGGTTAACTAATGGCAATTTAAATGCAGATTAAACTTTGTAGAAATTAACAACATTATTCTTATACAGTATAAAATACAACTGACACATTTTCTTAATATTTCTTGCAGTTCACATGGCCTTCTGTAATGACTATTGAAAATTTGAAATGAATTTAATTGCTTCAATTTGATGACAAACGTTAACATTTTCCCAAATTGTTGTGATTTTTCTCATTAACTATAGCAGAAACCAATGTCTTCTGGATAGCTTTTTATTTACCAATTATTTTTTTTTCATTCATTTCATTCACTAAATCTGAAGATATTCTTTGCAATTAGAATGCTTTTTCTTTGCTGCTAATGGGTAAAAGTAATAGAAACATTGCTTTAAACAATTAAATAGAAAATAATTTGTATATGGTGCTTCAGGGATCACAAGTGCTATAAGTGTTCATTTGCTATAAGTGGCCATTTTCAGAACGGATGTAATCCTTATTTAGTTTATTTTGTGTGTGATGCAGTTGTATGCATCGTCATTTTGTGTCATGGAATATTAAGAAGTAGTATTAGTGTTCCTTGTTTTACTTGAATTTTGCTATAATTAAAAAAAAAAAGTTGTTTTAAAAATAGTTATTAATCCCTTAAAATGATTTTTGTGTTAAATTTTTTGAAGTCGATTTGTGATTGGCAATGTATATAAATTCAACAACAGAAATATTAAACCTACATAATTGAAATTTTGTAGGATTACTTAGATGTATGAATTAAAAAAAAATATTAAATTAAAATTTAAGTTTGAAAAAATAAGGTTAATTAGATTTCCAACAGGTAATCAATAACTTGTCTTTCAACTGGTGGAAATACAGCTTCATATAGTGCCTGTAATACACTCCACTGTTCTTACTCCAATGACACAAGCTATTGAATGTTTGCTGATACTGTAGGAGACATTGCCCTGTTACATCTCAAATATTATACGAAATGAATATGGGAACTTTGGTTCAAGGAGGCATATTCACATCTTGTCTATTGAATGTCTTTTGTCAAGTGGAGTTGTGCATTATTCAATTGCAAAGGTACTGGGAGTGAATTGAAGAAATTCCTGTCTCATTAAATGGTTCTCATGGACACTGATAACGCAACAACACTGGAATAATGTGGATGTTCTGCCAGGCTCTGCAATAGTTTGATGTCAGAGAATAAAGCAATAGTCTTTTTTTTTTTTCTCCAATGCTGTCTTCAGAGATCAAGAGTCATGTCAATATGAAGTACTATCTGTATGTATCCTACTATATGCTCCCAGTCAAAATGGATCTAACTGTTGATTATGTTCTTCTATGCAATGTCTTAGCAGGTGTAAAATAACAAAAACAAAGAATCTTTGTCAGTGACTTCCCTGTTGCCTATTACATTGACTTTTATATTACAAGTTTTGGTGACCACAACTTTCATCCTTTTATATGTAGGCCTCCCATGCCATATATTATAATGATCTGGTTTTACCAAATGCATTCTTTATCTTTGTCCAGCACTGTATTTTTGTACCATTTTAATATTTGTTGTTGTTTACAAATAGAATGAGTATTGTATCTTTAATTTTATAGAAAAATATTATATTAAAAATATTAAAATATTTTTTATTGATGGGATTTTAGTTGAAAACCTGAAAAGAATAATATTAAAATATACATTGCCATCACCTAATTAAAAGTAATCATTAAAATAAGCTTTGAATCTTAGAATTTTTATTTATTATGTAAAAATACAAGATGTAAGTATGTTTATATTAAAAAAAGTTGGAAAACCAGATTACTGTGATCTATTATTTGTCATTTATGCTGCCATGAAGTGATTGTCTACTAGCTTTTTACAATAATAGGCTTATCAAGTCATATTACCTTGTCTGCATGAGGAATACTTTTTTATTGTCCATGAAAATCTCACTTTTAATAAGTGTTCATTTGATTTTCGATGTAAAGGATGTTCAAATTTAATTTTTTTTCAAACTCGCAGCATATTTCTTCACAAGTTTCATATCTGAACTTTAAATTTTTTTAAAACTTTGAAGAAATTTAAACTAAAAAGTAGTAATTTTTCATAAGTGCATAAATCTAGATATATTTTGAATAGCCCTTGTGTATCTATTTATGTACCTTTGAGTTACCTGTTTATTTAGGTATAGAGGAAAGTTGTCCAAAATTGGGCATTATCTTCTTTAACTTTAATTGAACGAAATCTAGCAAATAAAAAAGTATTATAAACATTATTCATTTAGTTAGGGTCTTTTGCTGTAATAAAATGGTCCTGATAAGTAAACAAATTCATTTTTACATTTGTATTTTAATTCTCCTCCAAATGAGTCCTAGGGTCTACCCAGCCCTCTTTAGAATGGGTACCGGGTTTCTTTCTCGGGAGTTAAAGGCGGTCTGGCGTCGGGCTGACTGCTCGACCTCAACCTAGTCCCGTTAGTCAAGATACGCCGTGAGCCTTACCTCCTGCGAGCCCTTAGGCCTGCGTAGGCCTGTTGTGGCGATCCTTTTTTTTTAAATTTTAATTCTAATTGTTTTTATGTAGTAATACCCCATTTTGGACAACTGGTGGGACAAAATGGGGTTCCCATAAGAAACAATGTAAAATGTTGTGTTAATATAAAACTTTATTTACTTATACTTTAATGACATTAAATAACATTAGGAATATTGTAATTGATCATTAATTACAGTATATAACTGGCTTAAGCACAGTAATCGCAAATGAAGATTTGATCATCTTCCTCAGCGTTCGAACATTCGAGCTTTCGTCCCCATGTGAACCACACTAGTGTCCCCGTTTGACCCGACCGTGAAATACTTTACGAAAAATGGATTCTCTCATCACATAAACAACTCAGCAGAATAAAGGACATGCCAAAACACTGACTAACAGATAAGGAAATGAAATATGTACTCGCCCAATACTTATCTTCGCTATAACTGAGTAAAACACACCAAAAATGTTTGCAAAAATTGAAAACTTTTCACTTCAAAACTAAAAATCACACTAAAACTTAAGCAAGCATCATCCGACCTTCACTACACAACTCAAACTATTGCTATGGCATCCAGTAACAGTAGCACTATGGTTTCCCACCGATAGTAGTACTAATCAAGAAGAACTTGAATGTCCCTGTTTGACCAGCTGTCCCCATTTGTCCAACTTTCCCGTACCTTCTTTTGTAGGATCTTAATGGGTGGACTACCAAATACACAATGACATGCATATAAAAGCTATTAACTGCTCCATTTTAATAAGCACATTACCTAGTTACATCATCTATTTGCAATAATATGAATGGATTGGTATTTTCTTAGTAAGAGAACACTTCTGAACAAGGGATTTAAAATATCAAAATAAAAACTATCTTAGGAGGTGCCTTCCCACTTCTCTATCTTAGAGAAGTGGGAAGGCACCTCTTGAACCGATCAGTGATTTTGTAAGGCAGCTTATCAGACTTTAGCATTAACCATTACATCTTGAACATTTTGTTGCTTTATGCTGGGGGGATTATTCATTTTTCATCTTGCATTATCGAGTATTGCTGATTTAAATTTAAGTATCTTTTCAATAGACTTCTGTCATAGAGATATTGAATGTTTTATTCAAAGAGTTCTTGTGTGTACAAAGCATACATACATACATTTTGTTTGTTAAGGTCATCAAGCTAGAGATGGGCAAAATCCTGAAACACTTTAATGATTCAACAAACAAACAAACAAACAAAAAATTAAAAGAAAAAAAAAAAGTTATGTTTAGAAATAGTTGTGATACATTCAGTATCAAGAATTTTACACAATTCTGTCTTCACATTTAAGTTATGGTTGTATCTGAATTCCCAAAGAAGCAATCACATGAAGGAACTGCTAGTAGATTGTATGCTTTATATACAGTTTCTAAAAATAATTCACAGATCCGGATTATTCCTTCCCCCTTATTCTATTTTATCATCCATATGTTCAAGTTAGGAAAACTTCATTCAACATAAAAATATTCTTCACCTGTGTTAAGTGATGTCAGTTAAAAATTCTGAATCTCTTATCTCCATTACAACCATTTCTACTAACTTTATCAGTATGTCTACAGAACTGGGAAATCAGGGAAAACCTGGAATTGTCAGGGAATTTTGTTATTCTGGAAAAAATCAGGAATTATCAGGGAATTTTTAGATTAAACAGATCGGTTTGGGTTTTTTTTTTTTTGAACAGATCAGGGAATTTTAAAAGAAATTGTTCATGAAATCAGGGAATTTTTTTATTCAGTTTTTGTAGACACCCTGTTTATATTCATTAATTAAAACAAAGGGTTTTTTTTTTTTTTTAATTCTTCTGGTTTTTTAGACAATGAAGGCTTATCAGAATGAATGCAAATTTTCCTATGGCCAAAATGAAGCTCTACTTTCTAATAGAAAAGTAGTATTTATTTCATTCACTTTTCATCTCTGTGAATTTGCAGGATATTGCAGCTTTGTATTCTGCCTCCAAAGAAAGTAGATCCATTGTGTATGTGAATTGTTAAAGAAGAGTTGAAAGCTTGTAAAAATGATTTTTACATTTATAAAGATTATTAATAACAGCCGTTCCTATATATTTTTCTTTCAACAACGACTAATGATCAAATTTGTTCCTAATCTTAAAGGATCTCCAATGCCTGCAAAATCAACAAATGGCAAAGGGAATTACAATGCCACAACACATTTATGTATCACAATTCACAAGGGAAATATCTGAGTTGAGTCAGATTTTCTTTCAATGGACATTTACGAAATAGTTCTGCTGCACATTAAGGTTGTACAGGGAAAAAAAAGAAAAATATAGCAATTGTAAATGCCTAATTTCTAGCAGTTGCGGGGAGGCAACAGATCCACTCAGGACTCCCTCTTTAAAGAAAAATGATATATCTGTTTAAATTCTGAAATTGAACAAAAATTAAACATACTAAAAAAAAATATAAAAATGAATATTCTATTCAAAATACTCAAGTACAGCAAAAAATAGAGATGAATCAAGAAATTTCTTAGAATTTAAATCCTACTTTTTCTAAAATGTTATTACTTAGATTTTCTTTTTCTTTTTTTTCCTCTTTAAATCATGAAACATGAGCCTACATTATATCTGCTGAATACAAAATAGTACAAATTTTCAATTTTCTGAAAAATAAATAAATTTGTATTATTTACAAAAGTGTAAATCAATTAAGTAAAATCACATAAAAAACTCCAAATAGAGTACCTAAGAGTCTTTGTAATAATACATTAATAGAGATCCATTAATTTAGGCTCTTGGAAAAGATTTCAGATATAAATGTTACTGTGTCTAGTCCTTAAATATGCATACAAAGTTTCCAGAAGATCCATACAACGGTTTAAATGTTGATCGGGAACATGTACTTTGCCAGACTTTGATGAGTCTCTCTATCTTAGGTAAAAACTGAAATTTACCATAACCACCAAACTTTGATTATTATTTTTTAATTGCAAATTGGCACAATTATTTTGATATTTTAGCAATTCTGTATACAAAGTATATGGGTGGGGGATGTCTCTTGTAAGATCGTTCTCATATACCAAGTTTAGAATAGCAAACTAATCGTTAGAAATTGTGCGGAGTGCAGCGAAGCGATGACGAGCAAAAATAGGGCAATTTCTATTTCAAATAAAACACAAAATATTAACATTTTACCCATATACAAACCACCAAACACAAAGAAAGGTAAATTTACTGAAGAATTAGATAATCTATTCATAAAAAATGAGAATATATTAAACAACTTTCCAACTACACTAATTGGCGTTGTAAGTATAGATCTTTTCAAAATGAATAAAAATAATGCAGTACAGAAATACATAAAACTTATGTGCAATAATGTTTTCAAAAATTATCTTTACGGAAAAGCAAGGCCACAACGGGCTGGGAAGTCCTATATTCTTCGATCTCAATATTACTTTGCTAAATAAAAAAAAAAAAATTTTTTTAATACTAAATATGCAAGGGATACGGAGCGAAGCAACAGCACCCGGCTACTTCAAAAGAAGACTTCTTCACTAAAAAATTGTTTCCACTCGGATTTGAACCAAAGACCTTCTGCTTGTTAAATTGATGTGATGACTACTACACCACGGAAACGACGGATTTTCGCTATCTGAAATTAACTGTATTTTCTAATTCAAAAGAAGAGTTATTCATTAAAAATATACTGTTTCCACTAAGAATTGAATCCAGGATCTTGTGAGTATAAAGCAGAGTGACAACCACTACA
>JAFIDM010009631.1:68903423-68914016 GCA_023159025.1 Thereuonema tuberculata | reverse complement strand
TTTTTTTAATTTTCATCAGACCTATTTAGGTGTACTTCTTACCTGTACACCTGTAATATAGGTTCTGAGAGTTTAATCTAAAGGATCATTTTCCACCCAAAAAGAAAAACGAAATACCAACCATATCTAAAGTTTAATTTATCTAAAGAATAATTATGATTTTTGATTCATAACGCCGTAAGGCATTTAAAACTCACCGTTGTATAATCTAAATACTGCGCTAACTTGTGAACGAAGCTTCTACAGCAAAAATGGTTTTGAGTTTCAAAATCAGCGTAAAAAACTGAGTAAGTATGCCAAATTTCATTAAAATCGGTGCAGTGGTAACAAAATTATATCGAGTTACAGACAGACAGACAGACGAACTTAGCAAATTATATAAGTTGATTTATTTTTTAATTAGTCCCTTTGTGTGTTGGCCTTCAATTTCTAAGCTGAAGTTTACCTTCAAAGAATTATTTGTAATCACAGACTTAAAACAGAATAATCTCAAAGAATTTGAATTCCTTCCCTAAAGCCTGATCAATAACTACAATCGACTTAAAAAAATTAAAAAATTCACATTAAATTTTTTTTAGATCTGAACTGGAATCTTAAATAAGCATGAATCATGTACAAGAATATGGCACCTCCTAAAATTAAAAGAAAACAATAAATATACATTAAAAAAAAAAAAAAATTGGAAAATTCATGGACAAATCTATGCCAGCCTCAAATGAATTTAATCCTTAGGCATTAAAAGAACATAATAAGACTAAAATTGAACACCAATAAAGCATGAAATGGCCATTCTGAGATGTCATTGCATAAATAACTTGGTCTCAACCACTGTTAAGCATAAATCATATTCTTCCAAAGTAATCTGACATAACAGATTTTTAAGAAATTAATATTCAACTAACTGACATTCCCAATCAAAACTCAATTACTCTTATAAACAATACCATTATTTTCAATCAAAAAGGTAATACAATAACAATATAATTCCCAAACACTAGTCAAGATAAAACTTTCTATAAAAATTCCCCCTATTATTAAATTAAATATAAGTAATCCTACTAACGCATCTCCCAAAACATGATTACCCTTTAAATTTTTAATCACCTCTAATTACATAACCAACTAACTGCAATTAATCTCACAGCTAAACCAGTTCAACAATAACACTATAAATAAAAAAAATTTTAAGTATTTATCATACAAATTTTCAGAATTATATCCTTAGAATAAAAATCAGTTGAAAAAGATGTACCACAAAGCTAAGTTAGCAACATTAAAACAAGAAAATAAATAAGGTTGATTTATTTTTAATCCACCTATTATGTGAATATCCTGACAATAACATTTCTATGAATAACTGCACACAAGAATAACAAGGTAGGGATAGTGATTAGTAAACCAATCAGTGCTTCGCAACAGCTTCTGAGTCACCTTTACTTTAGAATAGACTGCGCCGGGGTGGTCTAGAAAATGCTCGCGCGAGACGGTTTGCGACCCCCTGCTATCTTATCCACCCCTATTTATATGGAATAATCGTCATTCTTAACTCAGACCTTGTTAATACACTGAATTCCTAAAAATGATTTAAAAAAAAAAAAAAATTAAGTTGAGAAACTATGAAAAGATTTAAAATGGGGAGAGAAAAAAAATGCCCATAAGGGGATCGAACCCACGACCTTCGCGTTATTAGCACGACGCTCTAACTAACTGAGCTAACAGAAGCCGTTGCAAAGCATTGTGGGATATGTGTCTACAGACAGACAAACCAGGGATGTAAAGAGTCTTTCAGAAACCTAATAAAGCATGAGTCAATAAATGAAAAAAAGCTAATAATCTATAACCTATAGATAAAATAAACATCTTAATAGAGTCTTAATAGAGAGAGTGCAATAATTTTATTGAAGTCATATTCAAAAATTTGCCCTTACACCAGTTAAGAATATTGTAAATACAGAAACAAAAAATAAAATATTCTTAGCAACTTCCAAAAACATTGAGTTGTATCAGATCTTAAAAAAGCAGAAAAAAAAAAAGAAGGGTCTAATCTATATTACTAAAATCTTTTATTTCTCTGTCTGTCTGTGTGTCTGTCTGTCCAATTTTCTGTGCGAATGGAAAATAGAAATAATTTTTACAATGAAATTTCCACGACGGGAATTGAACCTGCAACCTTCTGATCCGAAGTCGGATGTGTTATCCATTAGACCATAGGGACTACAACTCTTTTCATATTGTTTTTTGACTTATATCTTCGCAATTGTTGTGTTGTTGTTGTGCCCCAATGTTAGTGCAACAATGGAAAACGATTTTTCATTTTTTATTGTCACGAGGAAGTCGACAAATTCAAAATGAGCATTATTGAACTTCAAAATAATGCATTAACTGCTTTCTTTGGAATCGAGTTTTGTTAGATTTTAAATTTTATTTTCTTATTATTATTACTTTTAAAAATTGAATTGTACCTTATTAATATATTTTTGTAAAAACAACTAAACTTATTGATTCCCGTGTTTTTGAAATTTGTTTAAGCTTCCAACTATTTTGTTTTGTTGTACTTATTCCAATTTTATTATGCTTGAAAAAGAGATGGCTTGAAAAGAGTCTTCAAAACTTCAAAATGTTGCTTTAACCCCTTCCATTGGAATCGATTATTCTTGGATTATCTCATATAAACCATCGTTTTATCATTGATAATCAATTAGTATCGAAATGGACAACGAGAGAAAGGATGAGATCTTTTCAAAGAACTTAATAATGTCGTAATCTCGGCCATTCTTGACTACAGGTAAAATTTGTCTGAAGTCTCCGCCAAAGAGGAAAATTTGTCTAGATTCACAAGTCATCAGAATTTGGTTATCTTCACTCGAAAGAATAGTCACAATCAATTCGTCGCCAGGAGTATCGTATATAAGCTATGATCTTCATTTAACATCTATATCAACCAACGTCCATCTAAATAAATCTCTTCTTCAAATATCTATAACGAACAATCTGTACACGGGAGATGGCCTAGTTTATATTAAAATCAATAAAAATCCTTCTTATACCCTGGTTTCACGAAACCAGTATTAACTAGGATTGCCAATTATCTTGTGTTTTTGTCTCTCTGTGACCATCAAGGGTTCAGAAAACTCCTATCCAAGGTCATTCACAACTCAGTATTGCGACCGATGTTCTGATATCTCGGTTTGACCAAAAAACATTATTTCAACATGGCATCCATCCCATCCACTATGCCCCAATTAAAGCAAAATGCAGAAACACTAATTTTAATCGAAATTTGGAGAGACAATACAAAAGATTTAAGATGAATAAAATGAAATCTGCATATATACGTAGGAACAAAATTAAAGAAATTCCACAAAATGGAAAAAACCTGTGATGAAATTAAAACATGATAAGACAATCTTACAGGAAAAATTCATACATGCCAAATTTGTATCAATATCACAATATATAAATTTATTTCACATAAATATATCAAAAATAAATATAATAAATATTAGATCTCATTTTCCACTTTTCCAGTGAAATCACTTAAGAAGCAATAGCTTGTTTACAAAAATGAGGTAAAGGCTATAGCTAGTTACAAATAACTAGCTACTCTTCTGTGAAACCAGGGTTTTAAGAACCTGACCCTCTTACTACACTGGAGTGCAAAACTTCAGAACACTACTTCTGAAAGTTACACCCCCAAATTCAAATGAAACAGCCTGTGGTGAGTTGCATAGCTTAGACATTCAGACAGCTGATGCACATGCAAATTTTCCAATCGTTATGACATCGTTATGATAGCACAGAAATGGATAAAAGTAACAGTTCAGTAAGTATGTGCAAGTGTTATAGATGTTTGATTGGTTTTATACTGCTACAGAGAATGACATGACCAGTAGACAACATCTGGATGACTTCACATTCTTGGACAGCTTGAGGAAGGGCAAAGTGTGAAGAGTGTGAACGAAGAGTTCAATATTGCGCATAGCATTGTATTGCTTCCCCATGTGCACCTGTTCCGAGGTGATGTTGGCCCGGAGTTCATTTTTATGGCCGATTATGCCAGGCCCCCATCATACTACAGCTGTCGATATGCTGTTGGAAAATGAGGACTTTGTTTGAATGGACTGGCCCGCACATTCACCTGACCTTAATCCATAGAACATATATGGGATGCTCTGGGGAGAAGCCTTGCAGCATGTCCCAACACAAAACCGGAAACTGTTCACCAGCTGAAGACAGCACTGGCAGCGGAATGGGCATATGTTATCCCAAGAACTTATCAACCACCTCAAAACATGCATGCCATTAGAGGACCACATCTTCCTTTTGTAACATCTTTAGCCGCTTTGTATCGGTATCATGGCAGCCAGTTTGCTGCAGCCATTTCTGCATAAAGTCTCTCTGTCTCGTTTTGTATCCGTTGTTGTGACAGTTGTTTTCATTATCATTTTGGGTATCTCCAGACACAAATGTTTTACCAAGATATCATTAGCAAAAATTCTAGTAAATTAAGAAAGTAAATCTAATAGTTAATTTAAAATCCTCATCACCTAATTCAGTAATAACACATTTATGCTCTGTTCTAGTCTCAATCATCATCTTCCTGATTTACCATAGATCTTTTGTAAGAAGGAACACATGTAAGCATCTTCTTGGCTAATCAGCTATTATTCATTCAGAGAAAATATAATCATTTGACTTCTTCCTATAAAAGAATATAGCTAGCTGTTCTGCAAATAAATGCATTTCTACAGATGTTAGCCTTCTTTCATCTGCTTTATGGAGTACCCATGCCTCACTAGTATAAACATGAATGCAAGTTTAGCTAGAATTTTGTAAAATTTCAACCTAGTATCCTGTTAAACAAGTGATTTTTTTTTATGTCTTTTTTATTATATCTGTTACATTAATAAAATTTATTTTGTGATATAAATCATCTAATGTAACTGAGATTATAGCCTAATTATTTAAACTAGTGGCAACCCGTGAAATATTCACGGAAGTAAAATAGATTCCACATTTTTGAAATACTGTGAAATTTTTCAAAACACAAGATTTAAAACGATGTTCTAAGCTCATTTTTTTAAAAGCCATGACTTCCATAACAGCCTACATATAATTTGAATGATTACTAAGCAATAAAACACTATGTATTTTGATCATGGTAACTCTTGCAAGCATGTAATTATCCATATTTAGAGTTAGTTTCGAAATACGCTTGAAGAGTCAATAAGGTGTGAGATCATGTGTAATTAATAGAACAATACATGTGTAGTAGTTCATGACTTAAAATATATATATATACAATTACATATAAACACTAAAAATTGAAACTATATATAATTACAAAATTGATTTACCAGTTTCGCAGTAGCCAGCGCTTCGCTTTCTCATTATAAGTTAACCTCCTGCCCTAAAATAATGTCGAACAAACAAAGAAATGTTGGTAGCGCCACCTTGTATTTTCTTTCTGCATAAATACTGTTTCCCTAGCAAGTATTGAGAAATGTTAGTGGCGCCACCTTGTATTTTGTTTCTTGCTTAAATACTGTGTCTGTAGTGCTGTTGGGAAGACAAACACACAATATCCGTACAACTGTACAATTTTTGCCTATTAACAGTATGATGTGGAGACTTGCTCTAGAGATTTGTTGTTTATACAAATTTTACTTTGATGATCTTTTCTAATGAATACCATGGTTTTTTGTTTTTTTTTTTTTTTTTTGTTATATCCAGAGAGATTTCCATGTCGTATTCCTCTGCTGTTAAATGAAGATTATGAACTGATCATGTAGATCACCAGTGGACTATTAACACTTGATCATGTGCAAATAATATTGTATCAACTTTGGTATGTCTAACTATTTTAGTACTCCCATGTGGTTTTTCCTCCATTCAGATATAATTTTGTTCATGAATAGCAGTGGAAAGGCACTGCATCCTTTGCAATCAAACTCCTCTGTTGGATTTCTGACAATTATTGACCTGTTCTAAACTACAACTTGATTGTGATTGTAAATACTCTGTACTGCCTGTATTTATTATGCTGTTATTGCTTTGTTTTCTATTAAATTTAAAATAGGCTTCTTTTAAATTTTCAATAAAAACTATACAATTTTTTTCTTGTTGTTCCAGCGGGCATAATACCTTTGAAGTCACTGAATTATGTGATCTACATAAAAATGAAAGAAGAAATGGAGAACATCCTTCTGCCAATCATATGCTGCAAACAGAATCCAAATGATAGTAGAAACTTGTGAATTCTCTCTCTATTCAGCACTGAAGCTTCAAATAACTGGATCAAAGTTCAGAAGAGGTCCATTAATACAAAATATTTTCATTTTTATCACTTACCAGTGTTTATAGATACCAATGGAAAACTAATGAAAACTAAAATTTAAATATGAAAGCTTTTCACCCTCATCCACACAACTACAAAATGTAGCACGCTATGCAGATAATTTTCAAGTTTGCAATGTTTACATTTATTCAAGGTTTTAAATACTTTGGTATTTAAAAGCTGGTATATATTGGATTACTTATTCTTAAAAGATCATGATCACGTTGATCTAATAAAAACATAATACTAAATCAATTCATTGCCAGTATAGAAGAAAATTTAACTATTGTACAAGTTTACATCTGACACTACAACATTTTGTACATTTAGTCTGTACAAGCAATATCAGTGATGATGCTTGAGTGGCAATGTAGATGGAAAGCAGACATACCTCGAGGTTTAAATTAATAATAGGGAAATTGATCTGATACAAAAACTTTACAACAACAAAAAGAGACTTGATAAGACTTCTTTTAGACAAAAAGAAACTAAACTAAAACGAAAAAAAAAAAAGTTAAAAAGACAACTAGCTCCTAAGTACATATATCTTATTAAAAGAGAAATGTTTCTCTTGTGAAATCCTGATGGTAATAATGTTGATCTCATCTAATATAATCAATAGATAATTATCTTTTTTTTATAGATTACCTGATATATTTTTTTTTTCCTGATTCTGAGCATTTTTTTCTTCTAAAAAACTATCCACTTCATGTTTTCAGTTAAATTTTCAAATGTTTTTCTAGAATAATCCAGCAAACTAAAAAAACTTAAGTTTTTTTTTGGTTTGCTGGAAGCTTCTCCACTGAAAAAGGATGATCAGCCCATTTCACTTTGAATTGAAATGATAGGTGTCAAAATGGATGGTCTTAAAATTTTTGGCCCAAATGGTTTTACACATGTTCATTTTTAGTATATCGACTTACAGTAATTAAACTACAAATTAGAATGGAAGTGAGAGTTGGTACTGCCAATGCTTTCCATAAATTCTTCTTACTTCTACAATATCGTAACTTTTATTTGATATATACTTTTATCCACCCAGTCAATTTATTTGCTTTGGAGATTGTATTGCTTTTGTGCTTTTTAAATAACTGTCATTAGTTATATTCATTTGTTTGCTAATTTATCAACAATTCTTTTCTACAACAAAACTATTACCTTCACTTTCTTCAAAATTGAATTCATCTGAAAATCTTTTAAATTTCTCGTAATTTGTATGAGGTTCTTATGCATATAATTAAGAATTTTAATCTGTTCTAGAAAACGATGGGGAAACAGAATAACAATTGCTAAGGACAGCTTACAAATTGCGATGTATCATAACATTACGCAGGGGTGGAGACCCAGCAGGATTCAATATTTTTGCCAACACAGTTTGAACATTAGAATAAAGATCATTTATTGTTCTGGAAAATACAGAAGGTTGTGAAACAGCTGAAAGGACACTTGTTCATTTGATGCTGTGTACGGAGAAATGGAAAATGCATATGAACGACAGCAGGCACCTTTGAGAACGGTGTCAGTAGGGGTGTCAGTCCATCGTGGAGGGCGATGCAACATTCCACATGATGTGTTACGCTTTGCACAACATTATCCAGCAGCTATTGAGGCAAGTTATCTCACTCCTCTGTCAGTACACGGATGAGGGTGGTTTTATTTGTTGGAGGATATTGTCGATCAGCAAGGTGCCTCCCAAAAGCATCCCAAACATTTTCAATGGGGTTTAGATCTGGAGAACGTGCTGGCCATATAAGGTATTGAATACCCTCGCTGTCTAGACAGTCCTGAACAGCGAATGTTCAATGACATGGTGCGTTGTTGACCATGAACAAAAATGTATCACCAACAGCACCACGGAAAACGTGAACATGAGGCAGTAGAACTTCATCAATGTATTGTTGGCTGGTCATAGTCCCAGCTGCAACCATATGTAAGGGTTTGCGGCCATTGATGATGCCAGCCCATACCATGATACTGCAAGTCTGATATCGGTCCCTTTCCTGGATATTTTCAAGACGATATGCAGTACCACTCTCACGCCACACTAGTTGGCGTCTACAATCCGATGACGGACTCTACTCCTATTCCCATCTGGGAATAGTATGGAAGTCCATTCCTCTTCGGTCCAATTGCGATGCTCACGACATCATTGTAAATGGGAGGTAAGGTCAGTCTGGACAATGGGACACACACAACAGGTCTGCAGGCGTATAGTCCTCCTTGTCCAAAATGTCTGGCTACAGTTTTTCGGGAGATCCGCTTTCCTGTGGCAGCAAGAAACTCATTTGCCACTTGCTGAGCTGTGGTGCGCCGGTTCCATTTTCACCTGCGAACGCCATGTTGTCAACAATACCACAAGGTGAGCGGAAGCTGCAATCATTTGTTACATGGCGCAACAGCCAATGACCCACTGCTGTCGTGTTTGCCAAAACTGTGCATACCAGATTTACAGTTGCCATGTGACTAATGTAAGTCATATTACACAGTTCTGAGATTTACAAAAAATTCATCTGAATAGTTCTTCCTCACGTTACAAATTCGTTATGATAAAATCCAACCCTGTTGATTTTTTGTTGAAATTATTCAAACAAACTGAACATGTACCTATTAAGACATCTCACTGAGTCTTTCTTTCCTCACATTTTCCCCAGCTTAATTTGATGACTTCATTTCAATAATGAATTTTTACAACAGGTATTAACTTGAGATAATTAATAATGCTAACTCCCATACAGCAAAAGAAGCATTACATTAGCACTGCAATGGTAGTGTTTATGGTGTATACAGGAAAAAATCAATGTCATTATTTAAAACCATACTAAGGGCAATTTGTAATAAAATTAGTAATACACAATTCAAATATTACTTACTGCTCTATTTCAACAAGTCTTTTCTGCAACCTTTCATTTCTAGCTTTCCATAATTTCTGTAATGAGCAAAATGTAATCAAATAAATTAAAAAAAATATATATATAATCTGCAAAAAGTCACATAGCTAAAAAGATTCAAACGGAATAGCAAAAAACTTAAATGATTACTTTGGCTTCAACCAATCAATAATAAGATACTAACAAACTAATAAGATATTAACAGATTAATAAAATATTAACAGAAAATTTCTTGAAACTTGCATATGAGTTGAATGGGTTGCGAGGGAAGAATAAGATGAAATGAAAAATTAAAAATTTAAAAAGTGGAAATTTAAATAAATGATACCCACTGAGTAAAATAAATGGAAAAAAAAATACCAGATGTAAGGCCCCTATTACACTAGGCCGCCAGGCGGCGCAGCCAGCCGCGACACTGGTGACGCTGCTCATCATTGGGCATTGATTGTTATGGAGCCTATTAGATTAGGGCAGCCGGTGGCGTCGCCACAAACTGGCTGCTGACTGGCTGCCGTTCCCCGCGACCACGTTGGCAGCCACGGGTGGCGGAGAGTCGTGGTGGGGCATTATATCATACCAAGCCTATTACACTGGGCTGCCAGGCGGCGCAGCCAGTCCCCCTAACACTCGGTTTGGCCACCACGCAGTCAGTCAACTGTGCACTAGTGATGAGAGAAAATGTCGGACAACCAGTATACATTTATGCTCCTCCTTATCTTTTAATGAAAAGGAGAAGGCGAAGGGAGAGAAAGATGCATGTACACAATATGCTATCGTAAAGGGAGTCTAAAGGGTTGTACCGTACTGCTTGATGAACTATGCTCAGACGATAACAAGTTTTTTAAATATTTAAGAATGTCTAAATCGTCTTTCTTTGAATTACTGTCGTGAATAAAGGTTGATATTACCTGGAAAGATACGAAAATGAGAAAGTGTATCACGCCAGAAGAAAAACTCCTAATCACTTTGAGTTAATTAAACCGATAAATTGTATTTTAAGTTATTAAATGTATTGCATTAGGACAGTGATGCCCAACCTACGGCCCGCGAAGGTGTTACATGTGGCCCGCTTTCGGGCGAGATTCCGAGATTCCGTTTTTTTTTTTTTTGGTTGTTGAATAGGAGATTCCATTTTTTTTTTGGTTGTTAAATAGGAGATTCCGTTTTTTTTTGGGTTGTTGAATAGGAGATTCCGCCACATTGTGGCCCGCGAGATTCACAGCAAAGTCAAATTTGGCCCCCATATTACGGAAGGTTGGGCACCACTGCATTAGGAAATATTCAGTAGTTTTGAAAACAGTTCAAATTTAAACAATATGAAAACTTTTGTTCCATATTTCTTAATATACATTTACTTTTATTCCTTTT
>JAFIDM010009631.1:68880219-68896727 GCA_023159025.1 Thereuonema tuberculata | reverse complement strand
TACGACCAATAGGAGCGGAGCAGTAAACATAAACGTCAACCAACGGGGGCGGCGGCGGCGGCGGGGCGGCTTGGCCGCACGACGAGAACCGAACATTACCGAGAAGGGCCGAATTTAACGCGGGTGACACCGCGGGGGCACAGCTCATAAGTTATAAAATTAAAAGTGATAAGTTATAAAATCTAGGGAATGGACAATTACTCCCTTTGCCCTTGACTGAAGAGGGAAGTCCGCGAAGTTTTACTCTGAATTTGATATTTGTTTATGGGTCACTTTATAGAATTTTCAACGCTGAGTCCGAATTTGATATTCATTTTCATCTCCGGTTAATAGTTTTTGAGATATCCGCATGGGGGCGTAAAAACTTTAATTTGTTATAACTTTTTAACAAATTGAGATAGAATAAAAATTCCAACGCATTTATGTTACTTGCATTCATGACTACCATGTGTGTCAATATGAACTGAATCCGTCAACTAATTTCAAAATGGTGGACCCAAAAACCTAAATTTATGGCACTTTCAATGGAAAATAGGCTCATCCAATCCTAACTCAAAAACCGATTGATAGGTGGCAGCACAGGACTAAGTAGCTATAATGAGGACGAGAGAAATTTCATTTCCCTGTTATTGAATCTTAAATCAGTGGTAATAAAATGGATTGATGAATGAAGCAATGGAATCTTAACTAATTTAGGTAATTTATCATTTGAATCCAGTGATATTCAACCTCAAGAAGACGTCTAAAAAAATATCTGCCAATGCACTGAAGGGTTTCCTTATTTTTCATTATTTTAAGTAAATTACTTTGAGGACTGAAACTTTATTTTTTAAACCTGTTGAAACAAGAGATTTTTTTTTTATCTTATTTTTATTATACTTTATTTTGAAGCAACTGTTTGGTTGTTCACTGAAAAACAAGCTCAGACTGTATCTCATTAACAGTTAGAACCACTTTAATTATTATTTGCCAAAATATTTGTTTTGATTAAAACAACTTTTACTTATCCCTGAACTACAGTGCCAGGGTATCTTTCTTCCTTTCATAACTTTTATACGACAGAAGCGAAATAAGATGGATTTGTAAAATTAAAACTTATTGTTTAATTTCTAAAAAAATATTATATTTTAAAAAAGTCACATTGAATGTAAATTATGTAATTTATTTTAATTGCTGTCCCGAGGCCCTAGATTTTTATTTATTTTATAGGTAAAATGAATACTTTGAATTATGCACCAATAGTCTAGAGGTTAAAGATGAATTGGATGCAGTTATGCAATATGGAACCAACTCCAAAATTCACTTTTTCGGCTAGACCTGTTTAGTAAAACGTTAAAAATAAAATTCTACTTTCACATTATCCCACAAGTAATAGTTGCATTCTAAACATCTGTAATGTTCTTTCAGTGTAAGGGTATAGATCCCATCAGTTGTTCACCCACACAGAGTGGGGGGGGGGGGGCAAATTGGAATTATTTTATATTGCTTATTGTACAAATTGATTTTGGCAATTGGTTCCTATTTGTCTGATTGAAATGAAAAGTATATGAGGCAAATCTAATCTATTTTAAATAACACTATTTCAAAATCCATGTTTAACAATTTAGTATTGACAAACTAAAGAGTGGGAGAACTGTAAAAGGGCTAAGTAAATAAAAAACATTTCGAACATTATACAGAGATTTACTGATATTTTATTGTTTTCAAAGACAAGTGAACATCATTATATTACTTGCACATAGGCATTATGCACACGCAAGTAATGAGTAAATCAATATCCTACTCCAAAACCATTCGTTTACACGCCAATATCATTCACTCCAAGGTGAAGTGAAGTGGACCACTAACGTCTAAAGGCAAGTGGACCTCTTCAGTATTACTTCAGCCTTTCTTGCTTGAATCATTATCCAAGAAACATCTATTTTACAAGGGGGCCTAATCAAATACACTGACTGCTCAATTGAAAGTGAACACCTACCACAATGGAACAACCCATGGAAATTCGGGCAATAATTTGAATATAGTCGTTATAAAACGACACGATCATGTTAGTTGGAATCATATGGTGTCTAACCACGTGCTGAGGTAAAATGCCTTCATCAAAGCAGCTGAGCGATTTTCAACGTGGAGTAGTCATAGTCTACTACATTAGTGGCCAGTGTGCGAGCCATAGGAGCGACTGAACCTGCCAAAGTCGACCGTGGATGCTATTATCACGAAGTGGAAACGTGAAGGAGTGGAAACACAATGTCATGGAGGTGGCCGAGCCCGCATGCTAACCGATAGAGACCGGAGGGCCCTGAAGCGGTTGGTACGGCAGAACAGGGCTGTTCCAGCGGAACAACGGCGGCAGGACTTCCAGCAGGCAACGGGAACAACTGTCAGTACCGTCGGAAGCTCCATGCCTTAGGGTACACCGGTCGAGCTCCTGCCCACAAGTCTAACATCCCCCTGTAAACGCCCAGTGTCGTGTGGCCTGGTGGTAAAGAGCGATGGTCTTGGTCAATGGACCGCTGGAAGAGCATTATGTGAGCGACGAATCACGCTTCACACTCTACCGATCGGATGGGCGCAATTGGGTGTGGCGTTTGCCAGTGGAGCGGCTTCTATCTGAGTGTGTCATCCCAACAGTGAAGTTTGGCGGTGGTGGTGTGATGGTGTGGTCGTGTTTCTCCTGATTTGGATGTGGTCCGTTGGTTGTGATCGAGGGGAACATGGCATCCACACAGTATCTGGACATTCTAGATAATTCCATGCTTCCTAGTTGTGGTCGCAGTTTGGTGAAGGGCCATTTGTGTTCCTGCACGACAATACGCCGTGCCATAAGGCCCGTGTTGTCAGCGCCTGGTTTCCGGAGTATGATGTTCAGGAACTCAGTGGCCCGCCCAGAGTCCGGACCTCAACCCTATTGAACATCTGTGGGATGAATTGGTGCGCCCGATTTGTGCGCATCCGATGCGATCGCAAATACGCATCCACCTTGCGTAGGCTTTGAAGGAGAAGTGGGCAAAAATACCGGTTGCTTGCTGTCAGAAACTGGTGGAGAGGATGACACGGCGCGGCGTGTGGATGCTGTGCTTAGGGCAAGAGCTCACAGTACGCGCTATTAGACACGCTGTAAATAAAGCGTCTGTCCCATATCACAGGTTCCATTTCAATTGAGCAGGCAGTGTATATAAGAAATTTAATTTTTCCGTTTATAACACAGTAGCGATTAACTTACAAATATACTTTAGAATGCACAATGCAACTCTTAATAAAATTCCAGGAAAAAAAAATAAAAATTATAGGTTAATTTTTAGTGTATGGTCTTTTATTAATTGCAGTATGAAGATGTCAAAATATTGTACAGGAATTCATAAGCAAAGCAGTACATGATTCAGTTTCAACTAGTTCCTGTGAAGCGACCCGCAAACCACAACTCGTATTTTTCTCTACTTCTGCAAGTTATAAGCTATAAGGTATCATTCATGTCTGTCCGAATTTTAATTTGGGCGATGAAAGGACAGACGGACAAACCATCTTAAAAACTACGCCCCTTGTACACTGTCTACTGGATCGTCCAAAAATTGCTAAGCATTATAAGACACTAACAGAAGCAATTCAAAGTTTCTAATTGTACGAAAATAGAAATATGAAAAAATAAATAAATAAATAAAGGCAGCAGTATTTACTAATATTGTTAGTGGTTAGTTTATGATTCTTGTTTATGATTTTCTTGTTTTACACACACAAAAAAAAAAAGGTAAAAACTAAGGTAAAAGGTACCGACAAGTTAAGTCGGTAGAACCTCATTCGGTAAAACACGATATTCTTAATCTCTTAATCTTAATGAATTTTCTCACCAAGTTTCCTTTTGGCCATTTTTTTATTATTTATTAAACTTTGCAGGCTCCACTTTGACAGGCTCCACTTCAAAAATTACAATAATGAATATCAAGATCAAATTAAGACCAGATTATATAGATAAAAATCAAAACAATTCTTTACCCGGTCCCTAGAAATTGCATTAATACAGTATATGTATTCTTTTAAATTCTTACAAGATCAGTCGGTAAAGCACGATATTGTTTACTAGGCATTGGAACACGTCAGGCATGACGTCATGTTGTTTGTTGGTGTTTTAATGGCGCAAAAGCAGCAGTGGCTAAGCTGCGCCAAGCATGACATCACGACATTCGTAGAGTCCACTACGAATTTTGTGCTCACTTCGTGAACAACTCTAGACACTTCAGTATTTTCGTTATACCTCGTGCAGTCGATCAAGTAGATAAATGTCTCGGCCTTGGAAATAATTCAGCTAGTAAGATAGATCCAAGGTTCTCAATGGTACCATTGAATAAAGGGTACTCAAATTGGATGTAATATTAGTTCATTTTGTCATTCCATGTTGTTTCCATGAAATTTTAACTGAAATTCTAACAAAACATATGTTCAAAACCAAATAATTTTGTTACCACTGCATCCATTTTAATGAAATTTGGCATACTTACTCAGTTGTTAACGCTGATTTCGAA
Organism: Thereuonema tuberculata; assembly: GCA_023159025.1. Taxonomy (NCBI): domain Eukaryota; kingdom Metazoa; phylum Arthropoda; class Chilopoda; order Scutigeromorpha; family Scutigeridae; genus Thereuonema; species Thereuonema tuberculata. The sequence continues at coordinate 68,892,210 of JAFIDM010009631.1, read as the reverse complement.
ACTCAAAACCATTTTTGCCGTAGAAGCTTCGTTCACAAGTTAGCACAGTATTTATAGTCCAACAGACGGATCTTAACGACCTCGTTTTTTTCGTGATTTCACGTAATTTACGCGAGAATAGCCTCTATCCAAGTATTCTCACAAAATGTCGAGAAACAGTGCTATACGCAGCAGCGCACAGAAAATAATTTTGCAAGTTGAAGAATATTTTCGGAGGGAATTAATGAATGGAGGATCTCTCATTCCAAGTTCAAGAGTTCAAAGAGTAGCTCAAGCTACTCGTACATATTTCGTACATCTGCCAATTCTCGCAGTTATTTACTGGAAACAACAGCTGAAAGAAAAAACAAACAAACCAGAATTTACCTTTAAAGGCCCTTTTCAGGGTCTCAAAATTAGACGGAAGAGCTGTCAAACATACTGATCGCCCTCAAAAAAAATTGCTAAAATATTAGAAAAACCTTAATTTAAAAATGTTTGCGTAAACAAAACAAAATACAAAAAAAAAAAAATAACAGGATTAAGTAAATACATTTTTAAAAGACAATCGATTTTAAATTTAAAATGCAACATTACATTAACGAATTAATAATCAAAAAGGCACACTATTTCTGATTTATTTTATTTGCTAATTAAAAAAAATCAAAGACAAATAAAAAATGCATGAATGTTTCATATATATATATGCAATAATGTTTCATATATACGTTTACATTTCATTGAAATATTTAAATGAATTATAAAACGGAAAATGCATGAGACTTTTGCTATATTTCATAAATTTAAAACAGTCAATAAACAATAAATTCATTAGGTAGCATTTTCCTAGTAACAGACATTCAAAGTACTAAATTCCTTGACACCTCCTGAAGAGGCTAATGGCCAAATCTCGTGTTTTCCGTAATTCTCACGCAAACGAGATCGTCAAGATCCGTCTGTTGGACTATAGATTACATTTACTTATATTTGATAGTTGATAAAATGATTTTTCAGATTTTTTTATGCCTGTCGTCCGACAGGCTTTGCTGCTAGTTTTTATATATTGGCGATTCTACTTAATTGGGTAACTTGATGTCCTCTAGCCATAACTAATCTAAAACTGACATTGTAAGTTATCATTAAATTAAAAAGATAACTGTCCTTTCGTTTTAGTTATATAAGTTAAAAATAGTTTCTTATAAAAAAAATTGTCAAAATCTCCACTTTCTACGTAAAACTTCGGTCCCTTGGCGTGTCACCACTACAAAAATCAGGACACCGACGTTTACATTTTCGAAATTATCTGAAATAATATACTTTATTATCTTTAAATAACTTATATACTGAATGAAATGGTTAGTGAAAATAACTAATAAAGTTTCCTAAATCTTTAATTCAACCCGCGTACTCAGTTTCGCTCTTCAGTCCCTTGTCGTTATTGAAATTCGAAAAATCTGAATTCTGTTCTAGTTCGACAGTAGTAAAGATACATTTATTGTACAATTAAATGAAGTTCTGATACCAGTGGAATTTTTTTTGGAGAAGATAGTATTTATCCAATCATTGCCAAAGGTTGAAGAACTAAAAAACTGCAATCAGAACCTGCTTTTTTAGCATTCAGTATTTAAGACATATAAAAAAAAGATCTCATTAACATAGTCACAGATCAAAACTGATACACTTAAAGGGAATGGAGAGCTGTTTAGAATTGGCTGGAATTTTGATTTTATTTAAAATACCAAGAAATTAGTCCTGCTAGGTTCTACTTCTAGATCCTGTGTACAGGTGTTGAAATTACATAATTACATTACATTAATACAAAATTAAATTAAATTATCATTAAAAAAATGAAATAATTATACACTTTCTGAAGAGAATTAGTAAATTCTGAAGATATAATTTAAACATTATAAATTTATACATGTTGCTGTTAGAATAAGTAGAAAAAAAGAGGTCTCACATAAAAAGGTTTCTTTCCAAACCTACAGTAGTTTGGAGTTTTGTAAAATTAAATTAATATTTGGTAGTATTTGTTCTGTGTTATTAGGGTAGACAGGTAGTGTATTTTTAAGATACATTCACACAAATATTATGTTTTATGGTCTGCAATCGTCCGAAACTTAATCCTTGGTTACTTAATTTGTAATAACTCCATATCTTCTAAAATAAACCTTTATCTTTTAAGAATCTTAAAAAAAAACACTTTCGTAACGACGACGATTTAATGTCTTATTTAATGCAGTACTGGAAGAAAACTGAAGAGGAGGAAACAGACGAGACCTCAAGTGAAACTTCAACAGATGATAAAAACCATGAACCAAAGGAAGAATTCGAGTCCTCAGATGAACCTAGCCCAGCAAATAAGAGATCGGGAAGTGTGAGAGAAGTTTACGACCCAAATGACGAAGATTCAGTTAAGGATAAGGAAAGAGGAGTTGGTGAAAAATAAGAATCATTGATGCTGGAAGATCTAGATTGATTTTATGCAGTTTCTTTTTTTTTTTTTATCAAATTTTATCACAGTTAAATTCCATCGTTTGAATATTTTATTAAAATCTTTGAATAGACGTTGAATAAATGACTTGTTAACAATCTGTTAATTCCAAATAATTATGTATCGAATGTTTTGAACAGCAAAAAAAAACAAAAATACTAACGAACTTTAAAAAAGATTGAATTTCTTTTTCCCTTAAAAACCTCAGAGCACATTTAGGTTGTGGGAAGCCTCCTTTATGTAAGTTTATACAAAAGTAAAAGTTCTATTTTTGTAAATACTTCTAACCAAACAAAAGTTCAATAACTTCTCTCCCGACGTCTGTTTATAATTAAAACCCACAAAATTTTAACAGTAGTGTTTCAGATTTATTATAGGCTTATTCAATATTAATAATTTTCGTAATCCCAATAGATATGGTTTAATCTTTGTAATTAAGTGAAGCCTTAAAAATGTAATTGCCAATTATGAACCACCAAAAATGGATTTCTTTCCAGGGGTAAAGGACTAGCAGCTCCACTCTCATCTAATCCCGATGGTCATTGAAACACTGGAGCCTATAGCTTCGGCGTCCTCTGAACCACGAGAGGATCTTATGGAAGACACTTATCTATATACATCCTTAATATTTTTTATACAATCTTCATACAATCTCATGGAAAAAACACTTGAATTTAAGCAAAAATTTAAGATTTAATGTCTTATTTAATGCAGTACTGGAAGAAAACTGAAGAGGAGGAAACAGACGAGACCTCAAGTGAAACTTCAACAGATGATAAAAACCATGGACCAAAGGATAGGATCTATATACATCCTTAATATTTTTTTATACAATCTTCATACAATCTCATGGAAAAAACACTCGAATTTAAGCAAAAATTTAAGGGCTACCAATAATAAAAAAAAAATTAAAAATACTAAAAAGTACATTAATGAAAGGAAAAATCCAAAAAAGGTAGGAAAAAAATAAAAAAAAAGTTACGAAAATAAGAAAAAACAAAAAAGCCCTCGCGGACATTTGAGAAAAAAACAAACAAAGTAGATATGCGGATTTCAACCGAATATTTGAGTCCGAGACGTTAAGCATCAAGCTATAGCTGACAACTGAAATGAGATGGTTGCATTTCTAACATTTAAGCTAATATCGGAATTCCAATGAAAACAATGCTAAATATCTCGAACATGCGAGGGCGTTGTCTCCGGAAAATACCTATTCCTACGTTGTTTGGGCCTCGGAACAGGTTGGTGGAGTCTTTTTGTAGATCCGATTAAAGATGAGTAGAAAGAGAAAGTTAAGTTCAGAAATGGATTCGCGCTTCTGTAACTGATTTCAAATATGAGAACAATGAGCGAGACTTCAGATCTTTGCGAGATTTCAGAAGCATCATCATTGTCGAACCGGAAATCTTTGGGCTAAATCTTTGGGCTGCTACTAGTAAGCCTTGTAGGGTTTTTTTAAGAGTGATAACTGATAAGTTAGAATATAATAATTAAAGATGAGTAGAAAGAGAAAGTTAAGTTCAGAAATGGATTCGGACGATGATTTTAGTGAATCAGAATTGACAGACCATTTGTCTTCGATGAAGATAAGCCTCACAAACAGACGAAAATGGAGCTACGACTTCGATTGAAGATACAGATAATTTTATTGAAAGCAGAATATAATCTTTTAAATTTAATTAATCGTCAAACTAAATTTAATCGTTAGATTTCAGGAGTTAAATATTTAAGATCGTAATCAGAAAACCAGTCAACGAGAAAGAAGCATTTTTAGGCCTCGTTCCATTTTAGAAAACAAGCCCTTTCTCTTTGTGTCCATTATTCTTCAGATTTTGAAGTTTATGAAAGTTAAAAACTATTGAAGAGAAGTATATCTATAAAATAATCTTAAAAATTTTTTTATTATAAAAAATTAAAAAAATAATAATAAAAACAATATAACTAGAAACAATTGGCTTATTTCAATAAATGATAAGAAAATAAAAAACAACTTTGGGTACCGTTTAAATGGTAATATCATATATAAACTTTTTAATCAAATTAAATGGGAAAAGTATAATAGTCAAAAAATAGGTGACATAAAAAAAATTAATCATTGATATTATCGATAATAATATTAAATTAAAAACTTAATTAATTAATTCTTAACTTAAGTGGGAAATTGTTCTTTAGATTAAACTCTCAGAACCTATATCACAGGTGTACAGTAACATAAGTACACCTACATAGGTCTGGTAAACATTAAAAAAAAAAAAAGCAAAAAAAAAAAGCTTTTAATTGTGTTTTTTTAGTTCAATGAATGAAATAAATTTCGTCTTCTAGTTGAGCATTCTTCAAATTTTCACAAGGGGAATCTATTATTTTCATCTTCCTACTGTCCAATTGATTTTTCAAATAAAGACAATTTTCTTTCTGCCCACTCAATGTACTGTCTTCAGAATCTTTATACTGCTGCAAGAGACATCGTCGTCTTCCGAATCCTTTAATGTCATGGGGACTACGGGGCTAGGACAGGGTGCAATCGAAGCCTCCTCTTTCAGGTCTACCAAATGAAAAGAAAACAATTACTAACTTTGAAATAAACACCACCCTTATAAAAGCATGCGTACACTAAATCGGTTTGACCGCTATTCGCCTCAATATAGTCGAGGTTAAATTGGGTAACAGTTCCTGTGAAACTCCCTGGAATATGCTTGCAACGGCTCCTGGTTATCAGAGGCCAGTTTAGCTACTGGTGTGGAATGTTTTGCTTTTTCTCAACCATCATTCCAATTCTTGCTTATTAACTTATTAATCATAACTAATCATCTTGTTTTCGTAAGCGGAATATCAAGCTTCTTCGGCACTGGAGGCATCGGCCTGAATCATGTATCTCATGTGATCGTGAGAATTGGTAGTGTGCAGATGCTTTTGCAGGGTAGTGTATGGTAGCTACACTAAAGATTAGCTCTTAAATATATAGAAATTAAAAAAAAGAAAAATCGTGTTTCAAGTTCCAAACAAATACTTACAAAAGTAGGCTTGGGAATGGCACCTCCAGAAAAACTAAACAAAAAAAAAAATACACATTAAAAATAAAAAAAATAAAATTCTTGTGCTGCCCTGCGGGCGGCCTCAAAGATTTTTTTATGCGCAATTAAAATAAGAAAAGTGCCTAAAAAAGTGGATTAACACATTAAATAAAAAATTGCAACTTATCAATAAAGAAAACAAATTAAGCAATTAAAAATTGCTGCTGCGTTTTGAGAAAAATATATAAGGGTGGACGAAAAGTCCGAAAAGCTATGCTTGTGAAAGTCTCTAAATAATTAAAATTAGGTGGCATGTGGATCCTGCGATTCCTGATCTTCTGTTTATATTGAAATTAAAATATAAATGTAATTAAGCAAAAAGTATACAAACACCTAATCTAAGGTAAAAAAAATATTTATAGACCAACATAAATGTACAGGGTGATTCACGAAGATATGCAGAAACTAAAATTAAGAAACAAAGTTATATAAACATAGGTCCGAAATGCTTCGGTAGCGAGTTACAGCTAGCGAAAGATTTCGCTCATAATTTAGTACCCTGGGTGAAATAACAAGTTCATGATGCACTGGAAGGAATGGTGAACGGTAAAAAAGTTCGAGGCAGAAGAAGATTTAAGATGATCGACAACATTATGGTAAATGGATCTTATGTGGAGACGAAGAGGAAGGCAGAAAATAGGAAAGATTGGAGAATGCTGGGTTTGCAGTGAAGGACCTGCCCTTGGCAGAGAACTATGTATGTATGTATACTGTATTTTGCACCGTTTTGTTCAGAAATAAATGTTCTACAAATTTTGTGGTGAACTTGTGTGTCTAACCGACTTTACCAACATTATTGTAAGTCAAACTGAAAAACGGGTGTTTCGCGATCCCTCTTTTGTAGGTTCCACGTGGGATACGCTTACAAACATAGGGAGATACAGTTCTGCGACATGTTTCATTCGGTTATTCAGGTCAACAACAATATGAAACCACTGATTTCGCCCCTTAATTTACCTCCCAGACTTCCAGCAAGTCTTCATTTCACCCAGGGTACTAAATTATGAGCGAAATCTTTCGCTTGCCGTAACTCGCTACCGAAGCATTTTCGGACCTATGTTTATATAACTTTTTTTCTTTACTTTTACATGTAGAATGAGCTTCCGAAGTTTCTGCATATCTTCGTGAATCACCCTGTATAAAAGATTTCCACTTTTCAAGTAAGGAGGGAATGGCACCAAATACCAAAATTATTGTACGTAATGTTTAAAATATATTTAACAGTATTATAGCTTTGGCTCCCACGAAAACCTTCAATCTGGTTTGTTGTTGTTGTTGGTTGGTGTTTTATGGCGCAAAAGCAGCTGCGGCTAAGCTGCGCCAATTCAATCTGGTTTATGAAATGGTTTTAGAGCAGCGGTTCTCAACTCGCGAAATATTTCTGTGACCGGCCATTCAACTTTAAATATAAAAAGTTCATTTTTAATGTCTTTCCATTTTAGAATTTTTACGAAACCGTCAAGGGGATTCTTGAACCATTATTTGGTGAACGCTGATTAACAGAATACAATAGCATTGGAGGAGCAGTCTCAGCCTGATCGATAAAAGATCAAATTTTAGTATAGGCCTATCAGTCGAACTACAATTAACCATCTCTTGCTAATTGTACAATTCAAAGTAACGAATGAGTAAGTTTTTATTATTTTAGAATTAAACGATTTAAAAATATTTTATTAATAATGTATCCATGATTTCTTTTCCCAGTTTTAAGAAAATTATAGCTTTTCCTTTCAGATGTTCAAGGTTAGCTATCAGCCATTGTCAAGATGGCGGTTTTAAAATTTATACAACGATTGTGATTTCTAAATTTTGTTTTTCCAACTTCGCTCTATTTAAGTGAAGCACAAAATTCCTGCCATGTTCATCTCCCGTCAGCATTCATAATGTTTTGAAAAAAAATAATTCGAGAAAAAAAAAATCAAAATTTTTAATGTATAATGTTAGCAAACTGTTTCCGATTTGCTGGTTGCTATAATAATTAGCTGTATCTCAATTTGCCAAGTTGCTATGAACTATAAAACTGCCCCATGTCTTAAAAAGGCATTCCATTTTTTTTTTCCAGGCTGGGTTTAGGCCTATTGAAATTTGCCAATTGCCAATGTTAACTAAACACGAAAAAGTTCAGCTTTCATAATGTTTTGGATGCGTTAACATCTACAAATCTATTAAAAATAATATCTTAAAGCATAAAAAAAAATTAAAGAAATGGACGAGACTTGAATGGAATATGTAAGATAATGAATAAATAGTTTTTTATCTTTAAATATTTCTCGTTAACTTAGCATAAATCAATCTTCCTGTTCATCTTTTAGTTAATGAAATTCGTTTTTTTTTTTAACAAACTATAGTTAATTACAATCAGCATTGAGTTAGTTTTTCCATTTTATTCATTAAGCCTATTTCGACGACCAAAGCATTGCAAGATACATATCAAAATTTCTTCAACTTTCCAAATTGAAAAATTACAATTAAAATAATTAAATGAAAAGTTAAAACTATTTTATGCTTCATGCTTGTAAACGAAACAATTTTTCCTGAGAGAATTTGAGTAAACTAAAAGATCTTTTCAACAAATCGCGAGAATTTCATTAAATTTAAGATTTATTTCATTCATTGAAATAAAAAAGCACAATTAAAAGCTGTAACTTTCAAAATCTGAAGAATAATGAACATGACTTGTATTCTAAAATGGAACGAGGCTTAAAAATGCTTCATTCTCGTCGACTGGTTTTCGGATTACGATCTTTAATTATTTAACTCCTGAAATCTAACCATTAAATTTAGTTTGACGATTAATTAAATTTAAGAGATTATATTCTGCTTTCAATAAAATTACCTGTATCTTCAGTCGAAGTGGTAGCTGATTGGTGGCATCAAGTTTCGGGCTTCAAATTAACTCTGAAAAGACCTAGTAAAGACCTAGTACATGACAATAGGAAGAAAGCTTCAGGATTCCCAGGATTTAACTATAAATGTCACCAGGTATAGATATGTGAAAGAGTTTAAATATCTCGGATCAATTTTCTCTAATCTCACATCAACTGAAGCAGAGATAAAAGCAAGATTACAGGTGGGAAACAGATGCTATTACTCTCTGAACTCTGTTTTAAAATCTTGGAGTATTTCTTTTAATCTAAAGCTAAGACTGTATAAGATATTGATATTGCCCAGTGGCACTGTATGGTTCCCAGACCTGGATTACTTAAGCCGTGCGAACACCACGCAACTTTGCTGCAATTTAGTCGCGCGATTTTGACGTCACGAGTGGATATAGAAAGTGCTTAGCACTTTTATATAAAATTTATTTGCAACTTTTGTCATCCGACTCGAGTTGCATTGACACCTGCAACTCTGAAAGTTGCATCGACGTCACTGGGGATTACCCAATCACAGGGCAGCGTTGGAACACGTCAGTTGTGAAACCACGCCCATGAAAAAAATGGCGTCGAAAATTATATCTGTCGATTCGTTTTGAAGACAGGCTCATACTCAATTAATATCAGAGTATTGCGAGTGTCTTTCATGCAGAAATAAAGTTTATACTGAAATGCAGTAATTGTATGCGGCAGAATTTGTCAGAGAGGTTGCAAAACCTCGATTTTTTCGGATTTTTCACATCGGGTTTGGGAACCGCAAGGCTGCTTACGCGGTAATGCAAAAGGTATGACGTCATTGTTTCCAGGGAAGCATTGTTTCTTATTGGCTGTTGGTCATTCGTTACTTTTCATTCGAAATAATAACATGAAATTCAATTCCATAGCGGCTAATAATTTAAAAAAAAATATTTATCTTATGTTGCAAATCATTCACTCTTATATTATGTTTGAAACGACATAACCGAATTTTGCTTGACGTCACACGTGACGTATTTAAAATCTGCGTTGTCATGGGTCGATTGATCGTCCGAGTTGCATATCGAGTTGCATCTTGGAGGTACATCGTGTTCGCGCTTGACAAAAGTTTATATCAACTCGTGACGTCAAAATCGCGCGACTAAATTGCAGTAAAATTGCATGGTGTTCGCACGGCTTAAAAGACAGGACTTCAACCGTTTGCTTATATTTGAGAGAAAGGTCTTTAGGAAAATTTTTGGACCAGTCCGGGATGAAATTACTGGAGAATGGAGGAGGCGCCACAACATTGAACTGGGAGAGCTATACAAAGAGCCTAACATCGTTGGAGTGATGAAGTGCAAGAGACTTCAATGGACTGGACATGTGGTGAGTATGGAGGAAACAAGATGGCCCAAGATTGCAATGAATTGGACCCAGCGAGCTGCAGACCGGTGGGAAGACCTAGGAAGAGATGGGTGAATAGAGTGAAAGAAGACTTGTTGCGGCTGGGGATCAGAGGAGAACTGGGGACGGCTGGCGGAGGAGAGAAGATGGAGAACCTTGGTTGTGACGTCGCGCGGTCCTTTGGGCCTGATCGCGTAAAGTAAAGTAAGTAAGTAAATACTACACACAAATACTTCTACACTGCAATATCCGTTGATAATTAAATATCAACATATTTCCTCAAAAAGGCCATAAAAATGACTAAAATTGTAAATATGGCCAAACCAGAAAACTTATGGCCAAACATATTTGATAAAGGCCAAAATTGTTAAATTTGACTATAAAAAGGCCAAATTGATACAAATCCCTTAATTTTCGCTATTTTCTATTCTCATCAAGTTTTTTAAAAAGATTTTTGAACTGAATTGACTCTTTAAAGATTAGATTGGATGTAAAATATGCAATTTATTAAATACATCTATGACTGCAAAAAAACCCTCTTTGTCGTTCATATACAGCCAGTGAGCCATAAATGTCCTTTAATACGACTTTTCCTTAGGATAACAAAACAATCAGATGATAAAAATTAATTTATTGAAGATTAGTTGAGAAGAATGTTAACAAGAAATTCTTGTAGACCTAATCGCTACTCTTTTTTTCTCTTAACGTTAACGATTTTCAAATTTACGTGAGTACTTATGTTAATACAATAATTACAATAACTATTAGCATAAAATGACAAGATTAGAAATCTGCTTCAAAAAAAAAAAAAAAAAGATTACAAATTCATTTTTTTTTTCTAAAATTACACTGAATGAAGAACACAAAGATTTCACTCAAGTTTCTTTTAATATTTTTCTGGTTCAGTGTAATTCCCCAATTTTTTCACCAAATTTTTCACCTGAAATAATGAAATATACTCAGTGTAGGGTAAGATGACGAACTTAAGCTTCAGAGATTGTCCCTCGGCTTAGTAAGTGGTTTAAAAACCTGAAATTTGAAAGGACACTTCTTGTAACCTTTATGTTCAATAAAAAAATATGAAACGCTATTTTACACTCTCGAATTATGAAAAATATTTCACCAAAAAAAAAAGTAATATTCGTCATCTTACCCCACCTAAGGGGTAAGATGACGAAGGGGTGGGTGGGTAAAATGACGAACAGATAAAAGTAATACATTAAGATAGAAGCATTTTATTTTAAAATGTAGAGAGACAACTTCACTTACTAACGTGTGGCATGAATTAGAAAAGTCAAAGATGAAACAGTTTAATTACCAGTGCCGGATTACCAAATAGGCAGAGTAGGCAACTGCCTATGGGCCCCATGCCTTTTAGGGGCCCCGCGCCAACGGATTCAAATAATATTGATTTGATCTTGAAAGAAATGAAAATAGAATAAACTCAAAGCAATGAAAACTTTACATTAAAGACTCTATAGAGAAAATACTGTACCTGTTAACAATTTAAAGTACATAAACCATAGACATCACGATCACATTACAGTTTGTCTCTTGAAAGTTCATCTTCTGTCAACAGTCAGTTTCTAAAAAAATTCGGTGCAACCTACGTGTGTGTAACCTACAATAGTGATGGTTATCACCCTCTAGCGGCCGATAGGCACACTATTTACTTCAATGTTATCGCATTAGAGCGCACGCACGAGAAGCCACCAGAAACGAAGCTTTCTGTAAGTTTGTGTCGCGAGTTCCCGCCGACTCCAAATCCTAGTAGAATATTCATGAGTAGAAGTTTCGAGTACATCGACGAGTATATATACTGTACACCCGACGTCTGCGTAAGTCAGTTAGCTTTTCTGAGTTATAATAAAGTTCAATTAATTTCTGCGTCTAATTTCTGCTGTAACAGAGTGATTCTCTATCTCTCGGTTTCAGTTCAAAAAAAAAATATCATTTCCGATCCTGATTTCTGTTCGAAAACGGTTCAGTTTGGGTAAGCACTTCTAGGCCTACTCATTTTTGGCTGATACTTAAGAATTCTTTCTTTTTCTTGAACAAAACGGAAATATTGTTTGTCGTTACTCTTTTGCAGACGCAGAATGTTGGTGCTCGAAAAGAAGAGATACTAAAGCAGTGCTGAAAAACGAAAAAACAATAGCAAAAAAAAAGCGAAGAAGCTTGATGAACAAATAAAAAAGACACAGTCTTT
>JAFIDM010009631.1:68838511-68879819 GCA_023159025.1 Thereuonema tuberculata | reverse complement strand
AAAAAAGCGAAGAAGCTTGATGAACAAATAAAAAAGACACAGTCTTTTCCATCTTGGCTTTACTCGTAAGTCAACAGAGGATCAATCCGAGGCCTTTTCAAGTACTTCTGCCAGCGAAGTGATGGGGATGGCAGTAGACCTTTCCCCTGAACAGATTGTTGAGGATGAGGATACGGTTCAATTACTGAGTGCAGCTGAAACTGAGCCGTAAGTTCAATTACATCATCAAAACAGAGGCCAGAATTTCAAAATACCATTGGGTTATGGCCAAACATTATCGATTTGCAGGATTTTTGGTGTAATACAGGTCCTGTGGAATGTCAACACTTTGATGGTGATTTTTCAGCTTCAAGCAGGCAGTATGAAAATCGTAAAAGGAATTTTTCCCGTTACATGATCTTTCGAAGACATGTAAGTGGTGAACAATTCAAAAGAGAATGGCTCATGTACTCTCCGTCCACAGGAAATGTGTACGGTTTTTCATGCGTCCTATTTAGTGAAACACATAAAGGCCGAACTCAATATACTGTGATTGTAAGAATGCCTCGCAGCGAATGAAAATGCACGACAGTGCAACGCATCGGGCATGTGTACAGACACTGATCAGTAGACGACACACACACGGTCGAATCGTCAGCTCTTTGGAAATTCAGTTCAACAAAGAACAAGAATACTGGATCAAAGTTCTGCAAAGAGTAGTGTCAGTGATCAAATTCCTCCAGTGATATATATAAAAAAAAATATGCTAAAATGTTTAATTTCAATTTATGTTTTTAATTTCAATGATAAATTTAAATCAAATGAAATACGAGAAAATGCAGGAGGCTTTTGCTTTATTTTAGTCTAATTTTCATAACACTGAAATAAATTCGCCGTGTAGCATTTTCCTACTGATAGACAGTGCACAGTATACATTTCCTGAAACCTCAAAGGCTAAAGGCTAAATGCTAAGAAAAGGCTAAAGTCAAGACAAGGGCGAATATAAGGGGGGGGGGGGGCAAGGGGGCCCGGGCCCCTCCCGAAATAATGAATATATTTTAATGACTCATGCATTTATGCAGTAATGAATTCAGCAGTCAGGGCATTCAGCGCAAATTACCCTTTGAATATGAGCAGCATAACTGATATAAAGTATCATGGGGCATCTACTTAAAATTACTTAACCTAACCTTACATTAATCTTGCCCCCCCCCCACCCTAAAATATATTTTATATTTGTCACTGAGTCAAGATCTTGGGTTTCCCGTGAATCTCAAGAAATCTCGTGCGTCAAGACTGATCTGTTAGACTATAATCCCGGAGTACGACTCTTTTCTAAGTTCTCATTTACCCAAATATGATTTAATCAAAGTCAAGGAAAACACTCCTCTTTATCTTCCATAATTTGCCAAGTAATCGAAATAATGGGAAATAAGGTCCTGAAAGTTATTGTAAAGGAAATCCAGGAAGCCAAATACTTTTCTTTGAGCGTTGATCTCCACATTGACCAACGGAGTGTAGTGCTTAGATTTATTGGAATGTCAAATGGTGAAGTGGTAGAACGTTTTCTCATCTTCATCCCCATTAACAAGCCACACTGGAAAATTGTTTGCCACCACTGTTTTGATCTTCTCAAACAAAACCCTGAGAGGACAACGCAGCAAACATGTCGGGGTGCTACAATGGTCTTCAAGTGCATATTGCCAAGATAAATCAGCTTGCACACTACATTCCGTGAGCAACACACTTATTCAATTTGGTTGGAGTATGTACTGTAGAATGCTGCGCTGGAGCAATCGCATTCTTCGGGCTTGTTCAAGCAATGTACAACTTTTCTCGGCTTCAAACTACCATTGGATGGTTATACACGAATAAATAGTTCTAATTCAATCTATGCTAAGATTTATAATTGATAAAGATGGATCAAATACAGAAAATAAATTAACTATCTTGAGGACAAAGTTGGCGAACGTCAGCAAGGCTCTGCACTACTTTTAAAAAGTGACTGACATAAGAGGGTGTGCAAGGGCGGGTGCGACCAAGGCTTTATCCAAGGCTACAGTAGCTTCCAGAATGCTTAGCAGATCATTGCTGAAGATGTGAATCAAAAGGCAGTGACATTTCACGAGGCCAAATGTCTGCTAAATGACCTTCAAAGAAGGAAAATGTCATCATGGCAGGATCAATGGAGTCAGCAAATCCCTCCAAAAGGAGACAATAGAACTTCAAAAGGCTGTCGATCTTCTGAAATCACTGCTCCATTATTTTTAACATCACAAACAGAAATGTTTGAAGACAACGAGAGGAAAATCGATGCGCAATACACTGATGAAAGCAGACGTGTGCATGTAAGAAAAAGCACATCACGAAAATGGTGATGTGGAAGAGGTTGTGTTTCGAGTAAGAGAAAAGTTTAAGATTGAAACTTACGTATTAATATTGGATAAGTTAGGTGGATAAGTTAGGTTGTTATATGTTTTTCCATTGTATGGAAGCATATAACAAAGTTCATTCTCTATTTGTGTTCCCTTCGAAGACAGACGCCGAAATTAAAGAAAGTGCTCGAAGATTTAGAGAGAATTATCCTGAGGACATCCAGTCGCAGTTTAGAGATGAAATGGTTTTTAAGTATTTCATATCACAGTAACAAATTTCAAAACTGATGAACAATGCCAGCATTGCAATCGTGAAAACTCATTTTTGAAAATATGGTGCAATCAACATCCCCAAATATTATGACTGCGTTAAGAATTTATAGGTGTCTCATGATCACGAACACTACTGGTGAACGAACCTTTTCGAAGTTAAAACTACTGAGAAATTGTGATCGATCTTCAATAACACAAGAACGACTGAACTCACTTGCCATTATGGCCACTGAATTCGATGTCTTGCAAATGTCTTCCAAGATATCCTAAAATATTTCACCGTAAATAAATTGTGGAAAGTGAATGTTCAAAGTTTTGTAGGTTTATTAAAATCAAAAAATTTATAATTTTTGTTTAATAAAATATGTTAATTTGTTTAATAACAATAATAATTGTTAATTTTTATTTTGTTTAATAAAATTGGTTTATTAAAAGTGTTGGTTGGTAAAATTAAAAACGTATTAGGAGATAATTTGCGAGGGGAGGGACCCCGAGATTTCGAATGCCTAGGGGCCTCTACAGAGTTTAATCCGGCACTGTTAATTACAATAACAGATTGCTCGTAATGAAACAAAACTTTGAACACTTAGGTACAACAAAAATTGAGAAGAACATAAGTGTTGGCTCTGGCACGTTATGTTTCTTTGCTGCAGCATTTACAATTGAGGTTTTATCTTTTAATTCAGCAATAGCTGCATTCATTGTCTCCTTATCCCACTTTCCCCTGTCACTTTTCCTTGTATAATTTCGTGGTATCTTGTTTATAATACCTAAAACATTCATAGATAAACAATCATACATGAGCATTTAAAATAAAAGGATAAAATATCTGCAACTAAAATTCAGTTTCAAAACCAATTTTTAAAATAGGACAAAAGCTATTCATAAAAGGCACTCAAAAACTTGTTGGGTAAGATGACAAACTAAGCAAACTTCTCGTCATCTTACCCGCCCTGCCATTCGTCATCTTACCCCACGCCGCCAATTTGGTTTAGAACTTATTTATCATTACCGTAGCTTATCGTAAACAACCTACACCACGCACGGTTCTTTACATTACGAGTTGTATTTTGAGAATATTTTATGAAAGAGCAAAAACAACTTGACGTACTCGAGTAATTCCTTACGCTGTGAAGTCCAAAAATTACAAACGCACGGGAAACAAACACATCTTAGTCGCTACTGCTCGCAAAACAATCTGGCCCGACATCCCTTGCAGTGAACTTCGTTACTAATCACCTGAGTCTCAGAAAGTGCTTGGACAGGTGCTCCTATCTATGAATGCGTCGGAGAAATACCGAGTTCGTCATCTTACACGCTTCGTCATCTTACCCGACTTTCCCCTACTTTAGTTACTGAGTATATTTCATTATTTCAGATGAAAAATTTGGGGAATTGTCGTCATGTCAAGAGTGGGGTCCCCCCCCCCCAAATCGCATCTGAAAATAGAAAAAAATTCAGATTTTTTTATCTTCTTTTTTTTGGCTAGAAAGCCATTGGTTTGTTTATAACCACCCACCATCCGGAAAGTTGCTAATTTTTTTTTCCGGTTGAACGTCTTGGACCAATCAGTGGCGGCTCGTGGCTGTGAAGTTAGGTGAAGAGCCAGTAGGAAAATAATTATTATATATATAATATATAATAAAAAATATTATAATAACTTCCTTCATATCTTCGTCTTTCTAACGTGAAAATGATGTTTCTAATAAAACACACACTATATCATAAACAGGATTCATATTTAAAACAATATTTTAAACAAACAATGCGAAACAAGCGCGCTCCGAAAGAATTTCACAGTGGAAGAGGAGCATGAGCATATTTCTCAGTTGTAACTTCACCTATACGATGCTACACAGCGAGTGACGTCATGGTTGTCATAGCAACCATCGCTTCGGTTATGCAACTAAGCTCAGCCCCTGAGGTTGAGAAACTTCGTATAAAAACCTACTTCACTTGGCTCGGTGCCAGTCCCGCACCAACGGCGCGGGACTTACAAAATACAAAAATACGTTTCTATTAAGCCCAACATACGTGATAAGGAAAATAAATTTTCCCTTATAATAATTGTTATATTATAAATAAATAATATTGTATTATAAATAATTGGTGAAGTGCCACTTCACCTACTTCCCCTGAATAGCCGCCACTGGGACCAATCACAACTCCCACCCCCTTTCCATTGCAAATTCTTGGGCATACTTATGACTGTTGTTTTAGTAATCATTTCCATATATTTTCAGCAATAATCAAACTACTTGAAGACGACAATAGACGATCGTAAACAAAAAGTAAACAGATAAAAAGAAAATTGTACGACTAATTAGGTTTTGTTCATAAGGGTTGGCAAAGATTTTTGAACCTGAGCCCTTTGTTACGTAGTTACTCCATTTTATAGATAGATTACTATTCTATCAATCTATATAGGGGTGTATCAAGATAACAATGGGCCGAAGATGCTAATGAATCTAACAAGGTGTTTTGGATATTGTAGTTATAATAATGAGCAACTTTTGATAACTTATTGTAAAATAGTTACTTAAATTTTTGAATGGAGGATAAAAATATTTCGACTTATCATATTGTATTTATAGCAAAAGATATAAATGAATTTTGACAAAACAAATTTTCAAGTTAACACCAGAGTGCCCGGAAATTTTGCGAGGGACAGATTATGAATATTATTTGGGACAGATATCAGATGTCACATCATCTAGCCAAAAATGAATAAATAAAATCGTTCTCATCCTCTGTCTGTTTCTTTGTTGGGATGCAATATGGGGTTAAGGAATACGATTCCTCCCCCACCCACCCCCGGTCACTACTTTGACTATAGATATAAAGGGTGTACCTGAAATGTATTGCCAAACTTAAAGGTTGTATTGATGTATTCAATCATGCCATCGACTGCCGAACACGGTCGAAGATGCAAGGTGCACGTCGAATTGTGTTGTGATCATGCAATGCGTGGGCGTCATGATCGGTGTGGTGTACACTAACGCTTTAAGATAACCCTATACGAAAAAGAGGGTTTAAATCAGGGGAACGAGCAGGTCATGTCACGATTACTGAGGAGCAATTTAATGACTCTACGATACGACGTAAAGGCCAACACCTCTGTATCGTTTCATCGTTCATATCTTGGAAATAACGCATTTCCAGACCCATGTTTATATGACATTTATTCGTTGTTTTGCATGATTAAATACAACCTTTAAGATTGGCCGCACATTTCAGGTACACCCTGTATATGTTGAAGGACCAGGGGCGTATATATAAGGACTTTTTTTCGGGAAGGGCCACTTAGAACGCAGACCTCCAACAACTTAAAAATAAACGTTGTCTTCTAATTTCGGAGAGGGGCAAACTCTTCCAACCAAAAAAAAAAAAAAAAGAAAGAAAATAGGGCCTATTCATAAGGTGGCCATTTTTTCTGAAATGTAAAGGAGGACACAAAAAAAAATGTTATCAGGGGTAGAAACCTATCTGTTCAACCAAAAAACGTCTAATCCTATCTGTTCAACAAAAGAAAAAAAAAAAAATTCACATTTCAAAAAGGAGGACATTTTCCTCTTCAAACATCAAAAAGGAGGACAGAATTTACAAAAGGAGGACATTTAGGAGGACACTTCTCAAGGGAGGACGGTTGGTCACCTTACTATTCGAGACACTTCTCTTCTAATAAATATGACCATTCCTGAAATAAAACCCTATACCTATATATACTCCCCTGCTTTTAACTGCATGATCTTGAGAAAATGTTAAGCCATTGATAATACTGTACAGTACAGTATATATTATCCTAACATGCAATTTATGTAAATTACAAAATAATTTTGTAATGTTGATACAGACATTTTTTTTTTCTGTAGTTATTTTAGAATTTTTGTTTCAATTCTCTCAAGATGATACTGGAAAGATTTTTTTTTTCTTTAAACTGATTCGAATTATCGATTGAAGGCAGAGTACAAATAAATCTAGGAACATAATAAAATACTGCAATCCAGTACTTGGCAACAGAGGACCAACGCAACGCCCCAAAAGAGATCAATATGGTCGTCCTTGACATAACATTTATAACCTATAGCCTAGTGTTGAAAAGATCTCCTTCATCAAATACATTTTATCAATATCAGTCCTGAAGAATTTAAAAAAAACTGTCGATGAAATCGAAATTTGGAGATTTCGTAAGGGATTAAAATTTGAGAACTAAAACAAAAAAACTATTTTGTAAACTTCTGGGAATTTCTTTCCATAATTGACCAATCAGAGTCCGGTTAGTAATGACGTCATGTTGTTCTCAGTTGCCGAAGAATGAATATGGCGGAAATCCTCTTGGGGAATTTGTCGGGAGAATTGTCTATTCGTCATTACTAGTTATAAGTGCTTAAGTATGGCAGCAACAAAATTTGCAAAGACAAGAAGAAATGGCAAATTACTTTTTGTCATTTGCGAGAGAAAACCACGTCATCGGCGTCTATTATGCAATCGTAAGTAATAAGCCTAAAACTGGGACACGAACATCAGAATTTTAATGTTGAAAAGTGTAGGATGGGATGTTTCGGGATCTTTCTGTTTATTAACTTAAATCAAACGAGATTGCTAGCTAGGAAACAGAAGGAAATAGGGATAAGGAGAATAGATCAAATTAAGTCATTTTTTTTTTTTTCTCTTTTTGTACTTTGATAAAAGTTGAATAAATTTGAGATTTTTTTTTTTTTTTTTTTTGGAACCTGTCTTGCTTTTGTTTGTTTTTATTAAAATTTATTTTATCAGACGAATTCTGAAAAAAGTTTGAAAGTAGGGAGGCTGTAGTCAAATAGCATTGCTTTCTGAAGTGTTATTTTATAAATAAGTATGAATCGGATTTGTTTGAGGGCTAGCCAAGGTTAAATATAGATCAAACTGATTCGCCCCATGTTTGTACGACGTTAGACGTCACGAGACCGCAGTCGATTTTTCTTCGTTCGTTCGTTCTTTTTTAACTGTCGTTGTTTGATCTTTTAAATAACATTAGAAGCCACTAATTCCTATAGACTCTAGCCAAAAAAAAAAAAAAAAATCATAAATACTAAGCCATATTGAAGAGTTCAAACATAAAATATGGTAAGTGATATTTCACGCAAGCACGAAATATATAATGATATAATGTAAAATTAGTAAATTTCAGAGGTTCAGGTGATTGAAACCCCAAAGGTAGATCAAAATTACAATGAGCTGTCCTTTTATTAAAAAAAAAGATGCTGATATGTTATTTAATCAAAGTAGTTTTGATTTCATAGCAAGATTTCCTTTTTTTTTTTTTTTTTTTTTTAAAAATTTTTTAAAATCCCCCAAAGGGGGGAGGGGGGGGGGGGGGCAAATTAAAAAAAACAAAAAAAACTCACGTAATTAATGGACGGCCCCTATGCATGTTTTCTGGTTTCCTTGATTATTGAAAAATATGAAAACCAGTTAGAAACGGATAGTGCCGTAACTTTAGAACACAGATATGATGGTGATAATGAAGAGCAATTTCTTGAAAGCAGTAGTGACACTTGAAATCCAAAGAGAGACCACTTCTTCAAGCTTCATTGTGTCCCTTGTACTAAAAAACCTCTAGTGAACAACTGCAGAGGTTTATAGAAAAACGATTATCACCAGTGGTCATCCTCTAAATTTTGGTACGTATTTGTTTGTTCAAAGGTGTTCTTGTTAATTCAATAGGAAATCATACAAACATCTCTTCATTATTTTTAGTATCAAGGAACTTGAAGATTTTTGCTGTGATAGCTTTGAGACTTTAAGCAAAAAAATTCTGGGAAGGTATTATTTTTTATTGTTAGGATATTGATTACTATGTGAATAACAGACGTCGATTCCCAAGAGTCAGAAGGACTCAACATCAATGACAAAAAAAAAAAAAAAATCTTAAAATGTTTAATCAGTTTTAAATTGAAAACTATTATATTCTAATTGTTTTCTTTAATTAAGACTTTTTACTTATTTTTTTCATAATTATTAATTCGAGTAAATTCTTAATTATTCTCTCTATAGCTTTTCAGAAGAAAAAAGGCCTATTACAAAGGATAGAAGATATGGGAGTTCACTAGCTTAAATCAGCTATTGCTTACTTGCTTCTGATTTTGAAAAATTGTCGTCCTATTAATTGTCATCAAATAAAAATATTAACGTTGTTGTAGGTACAGATGAAAAATTAATTGTAATTTCATCTATATTACAATCTAAGGAACTGACAACAAAATTAAAATAAACTCATTAGAGAATCTGTTCTGTTGTTATACATGATTGGGATCTGATCTTAAAATTTTAAATATATTAACTTTTATGGTTCACTTATTGTATAACTTTCAACATTTATTGAGAATGGGGCAAGTGTTTTTCAAATTTCCATAAGGAAGTTTAAGCACTAGCTGATTTATTAGCTTGTTAGCAATTCTTCCTAGAGGTCATTCATCAGTAATAGTCATCATCATTAAGATGGCCTGAATGCTGCTGGTCTCGTAAAAGGTAATACTTCACTATTAGTTTCATCATCATTTTCTAAGATTTCAATTGCCTTAATGGTGGTTAATTAAGCTAGCACAGATTTTAAACAGTGAAGGTTGCTATTAATAGTTTCCAAATTGCCAAAAATTATGTAAAATTATTTCAGGAAATTGGTAAAAAACTTCACAAATCTGACATTAGTTAACTGTATTAGAGCCACTGCTTTTCATTGATAAAGCTTTGTAGATAAATAAAGTACGATAAAAAATAAAAAAAAATTAGGGAATGCTGTTAGGTAATACCACACTCAATACTGGTTATCTGTGAAACAGCAAATATTTAATTAAAAATTACTTTTATTTTGAAAATTGACACTCAGTATATGTAAAAATGTAATTGAGATTCATAATCCTTTATTGAAAATTCTGAAATTTGAATTTATCAATATTTTTTTTCTGGAGCATCACACAAGTGCTCAACATGATCAAAAGCACTTTAGAAGCATCAGTTGCATAGATAAGAAACTTATATTCTAATATGTTAAATAATTTTTTGAATAAAGTAGATAGATGAATTCACATCATTTCCATAAAATAAATAAAATCTGAAAACTGAAAATGTTTCAAGTTTCCGATCTTTATGCTCATACTGCTATGCCATATCACATGGAATTCATTATGGTGTAAGCATGGCATGATCAGTTACTTCTACATTAGCAGTCACACATTCCTTAGCTCCTGCTTTTTTTAATTTTTGTGATTTGTAATAGCAAGAAGAAAGAAAATCTCTCTTTTTATGATAGAAAATGAAGTTCTAAAATCTAAAAGATTTCAAAATAAAAATGGAAATAAATAAAACGCACTTACTTACGAACAGTTGAATATAAAGATGACATGGAAATAATCCGACAGTTTCGGAATACTATGCGTATTCCTTCATCAGGGACGGCACAAACATATAGGACAGAGGACAACATTTAGGACGACATGACGAGGGAAGGTGTGTTGAAAGTGAGGGAAATAAGAGGATTAAGAAAGTTTAGCAATAGTGACGGGCGTTTTGCCCGCCGGTTATTGGGTTGTAGCTTTAAGCTGTATTATATGGAAAGATTCGGCAAGGAGGCGGTGGGATAGTCTATTATGGTGGGAAAGGGGTTTAGCAGCTGAAAAGTTGGGGGAGTGTCCTGTCTCTTTAAAGTGAACCACGGTGTAGGAGCCTGCGGGATCATTATTTTTAAAGGCTTGTTATGCTCATTGGTGCGTTTTGATAGGGGTCGGGATGTGTGTCCCACGTAGCCAGAGGAGCATTGGTTACATGGGATCCAGTATACTATGTTTGAAGGGTTGTTTGGTTTCATTGTTTTTGTTATGTTTATATTGTGTGCTTTGAATGCTGGGGCGTATTGGTGTTGGTTTAGGAATTTTCTGATAAAGCTTTCTAGGGGAGGATAATAAGGAAAGGGGATGTATTTAATGGGTTTGGGGTTGTTATTGTTTGGTTTTTTGTTGTGTTTATGTGTTAGTATATTGAGGCGGTTGTGAAACAGCTGGGAGGGGTAGTTGTGGAGATTGAGTATAGTGTGTATAGATTTAAGTTCTGTGTGAAGGGCATGTTTAGTAGAGCATGTGTTGAGTGCTCTGCGTATAAAATACAAACCACTGTTTACAGAAAACCTACCTGCTCTAACAGGTTCATACACTATAATTCAAACACCCCCCAAGCATATAAAATTAACACAATAGACTTTCTTATACGCAGAGCACTCAACACATGCTGTACTAAACATGCCCTTCACACAGAACTTAAAACTATACACACTATACTCACACAGAACTTAAAACTATACACACTATACTCAATCTCCACAACTACCCCTCCCAGCTGTTTCACAACCGCCTCAATATACTAACACATAAACACAACAAAAAAACCAAACAATAACAACCCCAAACCCATTAAATACATCCCCTTCCCTTACTATCCTCCCCTAGAAAGCTTTATCAGAAAATTCCTAAACCAACACCAATACGCCCCAGCATTCAAAGCACACAATATAAACATAACAAAAACAATGAAACCAAACAACCCTTCAAACATAGTATACTGGATCCCATGTAACCAATGCTCCTCTGGCTACGTGGGACACACATCCCGACCCCTATCAAAACGCACCAATGAGCATAACAAGCCTTTAAAAATAATGATCCCGCAGGCTCCTACACCGTGGTTCACTTTAAAGAGACAGGACACTCCCCCAACTTTTCAGCTGCTAAACCCCTTTCCCACCATAATAGACTATCCCACCGCCTCCTTGCCGAATCTTTCCATATAATACAGCTTAAAGCTACAACCCAATAACCGGCGGGCAAAACGCCCGTCACTATTGCTAAACTTTCTTAATCCTCTTATTTCCCTCACTTTCAACACACCTTCCCTCATCGTGTCGTCCCAAATGTTGTCCTCTGTCCTATATGTTTGTGCCGTCCCTGATGAAGGAATACGCATAGTATTCCGAAACTGTCGGATTATTTCCATGTCATCTTTATATTCAACTGTTCGTAAGTAAGTGCGTTTTATTTATTTCCATTTTTATTTTGTTTCATTCCATGCACGTTAAGCCGATCTAAAAGATTTCAAATTCCAAAACACATTTTAGCCCAAAGGTTTTGAATAAGGGATTGTGGATGTAATTTCATTTTGAAAATTGATGATGTTGCATCCATTGCTGCCACACCACTACAGTATGTCATTGAAATCTATTCTTGTTAAAGAATCAGATTTCTTCACACTCCACCTGTATTCTCCTTTGCATATCATCATAAACAAAGTAATATTTTGAGTAGCATACTAATCTTTATGAAGAATTCAGCTTGAAACTTTTAAAGTATAATAATTAAAAAAGCGAGTAAGCTTATTCTTTTTACATTCAATAGTATCAATAAAGTCAGTTGTATACTTTAGTTTAAATGAAAAATATTTTATAGTTTATTTGTTACTTCTGAAAAGTTACTGCTAATGTAAATAATTTTTAATTGTGCATCACATATTGATATGGTCAAGTTCTCAGTCAAAAACTTTAGAATTTGATTCACTGAGCACAACCCTGTCACTTAACAATACCACTTGTCATTTACATTTTAAATAATGGGTTTTATTTTGCCAGCAAATTTAAATCTTAACATTCAATAAGATTTGTTTCCATGCAACATAAAAAAAAACAAAGCACTTTCTGCATCTCATCTTCTGTAAAACATTTTCAATTTTCAAAACAAATAATTGGGAAATATATAAATTTCTTTTTATCAGAAGTTACAGCATGTCTTAATCAAACCTGAAAAAAAGAATAGTTCAAAAATCCCAAATATTTACAGAATATTTAACTGCTATTTAAAGCTGTTTGTTGACATGCATTATTAATGATAGACTGATGGGTTTAAAATAATATTTTTTGTGTCTACTGGGTACTCTAGTAAAGTTACAATTGTAATTTTGTTTCAGACAATTTACGAAATTTCAAAATGTAATTCCATATAACTTTTAATATTTAAAATTTCTGGTTTTGTATAGGGATTTTATAAAGGAACTAATTTTCACTATTTTACTTTATTCTACTAAATAATTAAATAAAAATATTTAATTAAATAGAATCAAACTGGTACATTTTAAAAACTTATAGTTGCTGTTGTAAAATGTTGCAAATTGAAATGTTTTACTGAAGATCAGATATAGTTAAGGAATTTCCTTATTAATTGTTTCCAGAACCAACTTCTGATGTGTTGATTAACTACCTAACATATCTTAAGATTACTCTTAATTGATATTTTCAGGTTATATATTGTTCAAGTTTGATATTTTTTAGCAAACTTGATAAGTGGAGATCCGCTTGTTATTAATTATGGCAAAGTCCACATATTTTTTTTTTTTAACAAATTCAGGTCTCGTTCTCAACTCCCCTGCTTTTCCCCATGCAGGTTGTGCTATTTTGGCACATTTTCAAAGTAGCATGAAAACGTATAAATTGATATGGACTTTTTATCAGTAGTAAAGAACTAATCTTTGTCTTCAAAATGATATATTAGATTTTATTGTTAGTATTATAATAAACAAGAAATTTATTTACAAAGAAGGGTAGAAATTGATGCAAAAAAGAGATTGAGAAGGATTCTTGATAAGAAGAAAATTACAGAACATTACAAAATGGAAAAAAAATATTACTAAATATCTTGTAACTACACAATATAGAATTACTTTTCACTGGCCAATATAAATTGCTTTTTGTGTGAAACTCTAAAGCAATCTGGGAGGCATAGTCCTTCATTACATTCATCATACCCTGAGTTTCTTTCCTAATCTGACAGCAAATTTCATCTACCGGTATATTGCTAAACTACATTAGTATACATATATTCTCATGTGGGTCGCTTCTCAGATAAACGCTTTCCAAATAGAAGTAAAGCAATGGGAAAGTTGCTCTCAGGGAATTGCCAAGCAACGTAATTTTGGGGAAAGCATGGCTTCCCATAGAACGTACAGGCAGCAACCTGAATATGTTAAAAATATCTGTGTTTTGCCATAATTAATAGAAAGCTTGATAATTTTATTTTTAATGCCAAAATAATATTTTCTGTTTTCAACTTTCTTTCCAGGCTGCAGTGTTTGTAACTGTATCTTGCAGTCATTTCTATGACATTAATATTAGATGGTTCTTCATCAACTTATATATATAATCCATGCTTTTTCTTATTAGATTCTAATAAGAAATTTTATAAATTAGCAGAGCTGCCAACTATTATTGTTTCTGTAATTATTGATATTAGTTTTCTCAAAACTATTTCATCATTGTAGTTGAGGCACAGTTACAATGATTTTACAAAAAGTAGCACTGTAGAGCAGTGCAAGTGATAAGGAGTTCTAATTATGTTGATCAATATTTAAATTTAAGTATTGGTTAAACAATAGTGTACTTTACTCTAAGATTGTGAAACAACTCTTATAAAAGTACATATGCTCCACTGTGATTATAGATGATCTACTTCAAAAGGTTGTCAGCTCTGTACTAGTAATGCCTGTAGCTGTTTCATGTGCCTCATATTCTCATAGTTGTATCATTTTATAATTTTATTGTAAAGTTTATAAATGAAATGCTAAAAAGTAATGTATTGGCACAGGGCTCTCACAAAAAAACTCCTTGTTTTTATAAATTTGTTTCTTATAAATTTCACTTACCTAAACTTAATGTGGTGTCAGTACTTTAGTTCTATCTATTGTAGTAGTCACATCTGAGAAGTTTGTTGGTATTAAATTTTTTTCAAAAAACAAATCAACCCTAGTAATAACCGAGCCAGAGAAAGATTTAGCTGTTAAAAATTACAGACCAAACATGAAAAGGATTGGTTTCAAAGAGACTGGTGCAGGTTGGAAAATATTCCTTGACAAACCTGAAAATCATTGTACTTGTAAAGGACACACTTAAACATAATCAAGGAGGTCCATTGAAAGGCTGTTACAGCAACTTGATTTGAAAAGAATATCCATGTGGATTGAAACTTTCTAATATTTGCAGAAATTTTAAATAGATAAAATAGGAAAAACAAATATGAGCTAACAACGAAATCATTACATTTTGAGCATTTCCAGTTCTCTTTCTGTAATACATGTAAATTACAGGATTTGTGTTTCTCTGGAAAGTTAGGGTGGGGGGAAAGTGTAAGGAGAAATTAGCCATCTGGGAAAAGTGAAAATTTGATTCGAGCTGTGGTCTCGTATATTGATGAAAAGTAGTTCTTACGCTGATGCTAAAATAATATACAAGCTAATACTTGCCTAGATTCATTTCAGTATTATAATTTTAGCTAATCCTTATCTAGGATGATTATTATAAATGGAATTCCTTAAAAGCAGCCTCTACAGGAATAACCTACACCAGGTTTGAGGAAGTTAGAAAAAAAAAAAAAGCTAGACAGAAAACATTTATATGGATCTACAGAAGAAATAGTTGGAATTATGAACATCTTATTCAGACTTCTGCACATGCTGATAAATGCATACAGATTAAATATTAAATATGTTTTCATTTTTTATTATGAAACTCTAATGTAAAGGAATTGTTTGACACCATATGATTTAATGTAAGTGAAATATTAAAAGAAATATAGACATACAAAAACAGACCTTTTTGTAAAGATCTTGTGTGCAGATCTTTTAAATTTTGTATTGAAAATTTTACTATTTTTTAAATTATGAAACATTAGACATAATTTAAAGAAATGTTATTATTAAAAAATAATAATGAGAAGAAATGCATTTAAAATTTGTTTTAAGTTTTGGGAGTCTTTGACCTCAGTCACAATATCAGGTCTGCCAAATTGATGATTATTTATATGCTTACAATAGAAACTTTGCTGGTAATGGAGGTAATTCTTGATTTCAAATTGGTTGAAGTATTATTGACCTTTACATTTCGAGATAGGCTGTTATTTATAACAGAGGTTATAAATTGCTGCTTTTAAAGTAATCTATGATTGTCTTGCCAATTCTTAATCATTTGCACCTCATCTTTAGTCAGAACTTTTGTTTCTTTTTTCTTTTAAAACGTCCATTTGTAAGGTTTTGTAAGGGCATCTGCACTTTTTCCTCTAATGTTCCTGTTTATTATTGAGTGAGTTCACTCTCATTATTAATATTTGAAACAACAACATATTTCAACATACTTGAGAACTAACCATCAGTTTCATCTGGGTTCTTACTGGCTGTGTTATCCATATCAGTTTTTCCATTAAGTATTGAAGTTGTTAGTTGTTAATGTTACATTAACAATAACTTTAACCAAGATTGACTCGGTGTTCTCCCAATTGAAGTCCTTTTTTTTATTATTTTTATTTTAGACACTTCTACAGTCATGCTGTTATTAGTAAATCTTCAAGAATAATTCACATGCAGCATTATTGGTTTTCTTGATGAAACCTGCTTCTTGTTTTGTAAATTCTTAATAGGTCATGTACATCATTTTGACTTGAGTTAATTCCAGAGTGAATTAGGGCAGTCTAGCTCATTGTGTCTAGCCAAATCTTTACTCGATCTTTCTTACTGGCTTTGGTCAGTAAGGAAATTTCATTTATTTGAAAACAGTAAACGCTCTCACATCGCTAAATCCAGAACCTCTAAAACTTCATTTCAAATCCCTCAGGATTCAATGCTGCGGCTTACAGCAACAATCAATGTAGGTTTTAGGATTTTAAAATGAAATTCTTTATTCTTTTTCAAATTGTCCTCTTATCTCTTCCAAACAGCTTAAGCTTATTAACCATCATGATTTTTTTTCCTCCCTCAATATTGCACATATTCGTCCATCTTTCTTAGATTTTTGGATTTGGGAATGCAGTCTGAAATAGATAATTATAGAAACCATCTTGCTAACCTTCTTTCTGAGCTATGATGTCCCAGCACTTATCTTTTTACCACCAGTTACTTGGCTCTTTATCTCCTGTCAGATGGGAAAATTGCTGAATTGTGGTTGTTTTTCAGTAGTAAATATTAGTTTTGTTTTGTACTTGTAGAAATTTCTTGCCCATCATTCCTTTCTTTGAAAGATGCTTTCTAAAGATTTATTTCTAGAAGGCACAACTTATTGAAAAAGACAAAAAGCAAAACATCTGATTAGGTGAAGCATCATTGCATTGACTGCTTTGATATTGGATTTGACTTTAAATTACTGAAAGACCAAAGATATTTAAGGAGATTTTTGCAATCAGAATTTTGGTTCTGATAACATTTTTAAGAAAGAGGTATGCACTGAATGTTACAATGGCTGCTCATCTCTAAAATATTCAGTTCAGCTTTCAGTCTCCATACGAACACTTTGATTTTAATTCTTTATTCACTTGGCAGTTTTCTGAATAAGAATTTAGAAGAAATATTCAGTTTTGTTGTCATGAAAGGAAGGATATTTTCTCCTTGGTTTTAAATAATTCCTCAACGGGTAGAATCGTTACATGATTCTAAAACTATTGGTCTTAGTCTTGGTAAGTATATTTTTTTATTTATATAATCATTTAATTGTTATATAGGATTATTATAGTATAATTCTCAAGCTATTCTTGGTAAGTCTTATGGATAAATATAGAAATCATACAATATATGATTTTGCATTTTATTTATATATATATTTATTTATTGCACAAAATAATTTATTCAATTTACTTTTTCCATTAGGTTGCATAAGAAAGCATAAAAATAATACTAAATATTTATATCCAGAATTCAACAGAAATTTGTTTTCAAATTTCTATAGCACAGACTGTTTTTAAAGGATATCTGTGCATGCTGGTCTGTGATAATGTTGTATACAGGATGATAATTCAAATAATAATGGACTGATCTAAATCAGAGCTCAAGTTTAAGGCTTCATGATATTCTTAAAATCTATCAATTTTTATGCATCAATGATAAGAGATGCCATTCTTAACACTTTCGCTTCGCAAAGCAGAATACACTTGAGAGCAGAAAAATCTTACAGTTGCATTTGTTTACTTTTTGTTTTATTTTTCTCGTGATTCACAAGTTTTTTTAATCAAAATAATGTCAATTTAAAGATCATTTCATCACCTATCCAATGATATCACTTAAGTGTGTATTGCGTGTCAGCAGAGTGCTTTTTAGAGCAATCTCCTAGCCTACCCGAAAACCTCGTTTTCGTACAGCCTGGGAAATGGTGATTAAAACAAAATTTAATACAAACATAAAACAATCTTTATTAATGACGGGTTTTCCCTCCTCTAGCCTTAATTACAACCCTCATTTGATTTTTCATCGATTTTATCAATTTGGGGTGTTGTGTTCTATTGTTGTTATTGTCTTGGTTTTGAAGGAAAAATACACTTAAGTGGTATCATTGGATAGGTGATGAAACGATCTTTAAATTGCCATTATTTTGATTAAAAAAAAATTGTGAATCGCGAGGAAAATAAAATTAAAAAAATGCAACTGTGCAATTTTTCTGCTCTCAAGTGTATCTACCCAAAATTTTATCACCATTGAGTGCAGAAAGTGTATTTATCCCACAGCCTTGAAAACACTTCTCGTTATGCTGCTAGAAATGGTCATATCCCTAGTGATGGGTACCAAAACTTCTATTTATAAGGCAAGAATCAAACAATTTTAGTGCTGCATATGAACATTTTACCTACAGGAGATACTTGAAAAAGCATTGCAAAAGCAGAAAATATCAATTCTGTTTTTTAGTGGATAATTTGCATCATTATGGAATTACCATGGAATTTAATTCCACAGTGAAAGGGTTAAAGGCCTAAGCTTTGTAAGCAGAATAATTTAAACATTGTGTTACAGAATTAATTAAAATTTTACAGATATGGAGAAAATTTTGCAATTGTTGCATTGATGTTTATCTTAAAAGGTAAATGTGAATACCCACACTTGAGTTTGCTAGTTCAGTTATGTACACCTATCTGTTACATACATTTCATGGAGTTTGATAGGGAATTGGTGCATTTGCAGTCCTTTGTTGGCATATTACAGCAGATAATAATTAGTCAATGTTTATATTACAGAATTGATAAAGAAGAAATAATCATTTCATGATTATCAAAAAAAAAAAAAAAAATTGGGGGGTTGGGGAGAAGGTCATTTTTTTTTAGCCTTCTGTTTTGTTTTGTTTTTTCCCTTTCCCTTTTTC
This sequence comes from Thereuonema tuberculata, assembly GCA_023159025.1. Lineage (NCBI taxonomy): Eukaryota > Metazoa > Arthropoda > Chilopoda > Scutigeromorpha > Scutigeridae > Thereuonema > Thereuonema tuberculata. The sequence continues at coordinate 68,861,012 of JAFIDM010009631.1, read as the reverse complement.
TTTTTATAATTACTTTCTTAACTTGTAAAATGAAATCTGATCATTTTATTTTCAAAAATTGAATACATTTCAGTAGTTGTATTAATTTGGAGAAAAGGGGACAATTACCACAAATTATAAGTTATGAAGGAAAGTAAAAGAATAATTGAATTTCTCCCAAGCTATTCTTCTTTTTCAAGGCCTGCTTTCACTTTTGCTATAAAGTTCTGCTGGCAATCCTCTGAAGAGTAGGATAATGTCAGACTCCACAGCAGGACAGTAGTTATTGCTGCAAATAAATTTTATGTTCCATTCAAGGGTTATTTTTGATAATTTTAGTGTTAGTCAGTAATATTTGATTAATCAGTCCAACAAACTTTTCTAAATGCAAGAAATTTCTTAATTATCCTTGATAAGAGAACGTTTCACTGAAGAAATTGGCAGCTAAAATTATAATAAGAATAAAAAAAAATCAAGTATGTAATGGTGGATTTAATATAAATATAATTTGTTTTACATATATAAATGTAAATTTTAACAATTTAAAGTTTATTAAAAAAAAAAACTTGCAGCAGCATTCATTTATTTTGTTGATTTTTTTTTTAGTATATCTTTTGAAAACTGTTTTATTATTAATATTATCATCACACATAATACACTCACTTATTTTAGAATTTTTTGATCATAATGTCGTCAAAATGGAAAGATAATAATAAAATAAGGATGAAATCATTGGACTGATTATTACTGATTGGTAAATTGAAGATATTACAGATAAATCATTCCTGCCTAAGGGGGCAGTGGACCATTATCCAGTATTTATGAAGATGTTAAATAAAAAAAGAAAAGAAATTTTGAATCTATTAAAAATGCTATCCTTTCTAGTAAAAAAAAAATGTAAAAGTTATCAGAATGTCAAAGTAGCAGGACAATCTCAATGAACACAACTGATTAGGTAAGTATGTAAGGACAATACACAAAGTTGCACAAGGTAATCAGTTTTGGCTATCCATAGGAAACTTCAAAGAAAAATGGTTGACATAGAAAATAGGCCATTGCTGTAAAATGGTGTACATATAAGCTGTCTAGCTTTTTTTATATATATATAAATATATATATCCTTTTATTTTGAGGATAAACCTTATCCCCCAAAATTCTGGATTCCTGTATCTTTCTTTATCTAATTAAGTAAGTGTACCTTTGCATGGCCTTTTTCTTTTTCTTTTATTCCAGAATACTTTGGGATATATTTAACTTAATATTTTTTTCTTTCCTCTTCTTATTTAACTGCTGTGGAATTTTGTCATGTAATGACAATCTTCAATCAGCTTTATTTCAGAAGGATGCAAATATCAAGCAGACTCTGGTAAAATAGAACTATGGAAAGAAAGAAAAAAATATGAAAATCATGTTTGTTATTGTTCATTCAGCCTTTATCAGTCCACTGCTGGATGAAGACCTCCCCATACATCTCCATCTTTTACGGTCACCAGCTTCACTTCTCCATTTCTTTCCCGCAAACTTCTCCATCTCATCCATCCATCTGCCCTTTGCTATTGTTAATGCCTTTTTATTTTTTAACCCGAACTGTTACTTTTTCCTAAGAATTATCTTCATAGCAATTGAAATGTAGTTGTAGTGTTAAATGGATTACAATAAATCTCAGTAAAAATACTCAGGATGTCTAATAGCCATATTCTCTCTCTGTCTCAAATAAGTTAATAGCGCAATTTATTTACTGTGATTTCTTGAATTTTGTATACTATTTGATTTAAATAAAGAAAGAAGGATTATCATTCAAAAGTACTAGCATCTTCATTTTTTGGAAGGATATAAATATCCCCAAAATCGTAGTTTTGAGAATAAAAAAGAATAAAGAAGAACAGATCCAATAAAGAGAGCAGAATAAGGTTGCATCCTAAAAGTACTGTATATAAAGAATTCATTCCAAAAAATTATTTCTGTATTTAAAAAAAAAAAACTTCTGCATATTCAGAAAACAGCTAAGTTTCTGCTTTTGCAAATGAGAGGATGAGACAAGTATGTTTTCTACTTAACTTTCTCTCCCCACCAAAGTGAAGCTTCATACAAGATATAAAAGCCATCATCAACACAAGGAAAATAATTTTGATTAAATGAGTTCTGATAATTTGTTCTTTTTGCTCTTTTTTTAATATTGTGTATGAAGCTCTTGTATTTTCAAAGTCTAGAACACCACCAAATAAAATATAGTCAGAAGACTTTTAAAACTAATTTAGCAGTTTTAGTTTTGAATTAACTTTCATAATCAAATTTTCCAAATAATGGATAGTCCTTATTTAATCCTTATGTAAGGTTGAGAGATGTTTCTTTATCTCTCTTTAGGTAGAATACAGAGTGAAAACAGGGTTTTCTATAACTGGTAAATGTATGAAATTGGGCAAAAAAAAAAAAAAAAAAAAAAATCCCTCCCATTGGCTGTAAACATTAAGCAGAAAACATCTTGGATCAAGCTGCAGATATCTGCTATAAAATCAATTGAGAAACTAAATGAGTTACTTTTATTGGTAATGGAATAATGTAATAGTGTTACCTTTTCGTCCATTTTTTTTCTATACTTTCATGCAAATTACTGAAAAGATTGGCAAAGGCTGTTAAATTGGTTTTCACTTCACATCTATGAGGATCCAGGAATTGCTTGAGTCTTTGTAAACTTTCTTAGGAGCTATACATTGCCTCCAGAGTCATGTTTCAGTGAGAGTGTAGACAATATCTATTCCATTTTAAATCCTTTGTCATCTGATGCCCTACTGTGTTAAGGAAGGAAATGTAGAATTTTCTAGATTTTAGTTTTTGTTTTTTATAACAGTTAAGAACTGCCATTGAATTGATTCTTTTAGGAATTATTAAAAAATACAAATTCTGGTAGTTTTAATTTTTTTTTTTTTTTATGGAATTATATACCAACATTGAATTGACATTTTGGCATTGTTTTAACTAAATTTATAATCGAAAAACAAACAAATTATTTCTCTCTGACAAAAGGAACAAAATGGCATCTGTTAAATAGTTACATAACTTGACCAATAACATACTGAAATTGAAGAAAAGATATACTCATTGTCTTATTATTTTCCCTAGGTCTTCAGTCATTGGCAAAAAATAAAATATCAATTTTGTTAGTGATTTGCTGCAAAAGGGAAGGAAAATAATTTTGAAAACAATAGCTGCAAAAGGTTGGGGGGGGGGGGGGGTTAAAAAAAATGACACTATAAAAACAATCTGCCCATCCCTGAATAAATAATAATAATTTTCTGAGTTATAGATATTTTCCTTATTAAAATAGTTTTTTTTTTTTTTTTTTTTTTTTTTCAGAAGCAGCTGTTTAGGGCAGAAACATGAATTGACAATTTGAAATTGTTCTCCATTCATGTTATTTAAATATGAAATAACATGAATGGGAAAAGTTTCTAACATATATCGATGGCTTAGCGCAAAAGTAGCGAATATCCATGCTTAAGCTTATGGATATTCGCTACTTTTGCGCTAAGCCATCGATATATAGTAGAAAAACTTCTTTTTTTTTCTTTGTAAGTTTTAATTTGCAATGAAGGGATTTGCTGAGTAAAGCCCATTGCATATGGATCCGATCGAGCGATTTTCAGATCCATATGCAATGGGCTTTAGGGTATACACAGACTTTAAAAATTTGTGTATGCAGTAATGCGTCACTGTTCATATATAAGGTGTGGTGGGGACTGAAAATGAAGCTTCACTTCATTACACCTTATTTTGTTAAAGCTTTTATGCCATATGTAGGTATTTATGGTAAAAGCAACTAGTCATGCCAATAACTTGCAAGTACAGATCATGCTTATAAAAAGAAGGTATTTTATTTGATGGTGGTGACGAACTAAGATATTATACAAACATTAGGGCAAGATATTGCTAGTGTAACCAAAGGCAATGGCTGTACAGAACAATTTGCCCTGTTGGCATATAAAGATGCAGCAAAAACATTAAAAAAAAAAATTCATTAATTTTAACTCAAATCATATGGAGATACTCAAAATTGATCAGAGAAATCACTTTAGCTTTCTATGAAAATATATATAAAACAGTTTGCTTTTAGAACCTTGTAATTGGTGCTGTTGTAATAGCTATAAAGATCTAAAGCACTTGATTGGCTTAACATTAGGAATTGCTGGTTAGCTATGAACTTGTCCTAAATTGTTTACAGAATATATGTATGCTGAAGGATTTTACTTTCTGTTGCTGTAATTGCTGGATTTTTATATATATATATATAAAAATTATAAGTCTTGCAAAGCTCATGTATGCTTTAATGAATGTTAATTTTTGGCACATTTTGATGCTTAGATTGAATTACATTTCTATGGTTTACACTGCTTTGCATGCAGTTTTTTTTTTTTTTTTTTTTTAAATGCAAGATGTGAAATAAGCAATTTGCTTAATGAAACAAGAATGCCTATGGTAATTTTTCTGATCAATCATAAAGTTCATTTGTGATTAGATTTCAAAAAACAGTATATCAAATGTTCTATCAAAAATAAGCCGGCCCCTGAATTACCAGTTCATTAGTTTACAGCTATCCAAAACTGCCAACTGTATGTTAGAATCACTTATTTATAATTAGGAAAAAAAGTGAATGAACACTGGATAATAATGTTACCATACTATATATTATCAAGAAACCAGTTTGCCAAAAGGTCAACACCCATGGACAACAAAAATCTGGATTGAATTTAGGAAGTACGACTTCAGTCAGAAGAAGCTTTATAAAAGTCCACACAACTTCTGTGATTGCTAAATTCCACCAATTTGCAGAAGTGGTCTGCAAATTGGTTGAAAGATTAAGTATGGCTTTTCCAAATTAAATCATTGTCTTAAGAAAAATAAACGATAAAATTTCTTATTTATATTCCTCAGATTTCTGAAGATCAGTGATTTTGATGCATACTTTCTTTGCCTGATCACTATAACATGAATTTTAATTATCATTATACACTGTTACAAAACCTAATAAAAAAGAGTATATATGTTGTTAGTCACAACACTGGTCAACAGAAATTTGAAATAACTTTGTGAAATTAGACAAACAGAAAAGTCGCTTTCCCAAACAATTTTAAATAAAACAAGTATGGGGAAAGCGACTTTTATGTCTTGTATACCATTGAATAAAACTGCTGAGAATGTTCTACTTAAAAAAAAAAAAAAAAAAAAAAGATGGATTTCAACCAATCTTAATGGGTTGCAGTAGTCCATAAAACACCATATTTTTTTTTTTGGACAAGTTTAAAATTAAGAGCAATGAATTATTATTAATGATAAGGGTGGGCGGCCAAACAACTTAAAAAACTTTTTGCAACACAAAAATAGATAGACTTTAAATGGAAACAAGAAGTGAAGCCAAAATAGACTACAGTAAATACAGCACCTACTAAAATTCTCTTCGCCTAGTACCGAAGGTATAAATAATAATGTTGGCTTTTAAAGCTTGTTATAATTGGTAATCATTGGATAAAAAAGGTGATGTTCTTTTAGCATAACAGAAAAAGCATTTTGCCCAATTTCATTTGGCTCTTATTTTCGTGGGGGAAAAAAAAATTGCGTCATTCTTTTATACCCTAAAGCAGAACATCAAGCGACTGCAGGACATTGTCGCGGAACGAAAATGAGGGCTGCAGAAAAATATCGTATAGAATGAACATTTTTGTGGGGCATAAACAAAAATTTTAAAATAAACTTTAACATAACCATAAAAAAAAAAAAAAAAGAATTGATCATGGTAAATTGCTTACTTATTCACCTATAAAACCTCTATGATTAATTTATTACTAAAACACCCGCACCCGCAGAAAGTTTTTCGTCTTAGCATCAACCGTTGCAGAAAAATAAAAAACATTCTGCCTTGGGGCTTTTATATATAAAGGAAAAATAAATTAATTTGAGAAAATAGCCTGTTTATTAAGAATGTATGCTACTGAATTGAGGATGCTTTCCAAGAAGCGACAAATACTGCTAAGAAATTAGAACAAGTCTTCACAAATTTTGGCTGGTGTGCCATTACGCCTTTGATTTTGGAATAGTTAGGACACTTATTGTCACTTGTAAATCAATGTTAACTCTTTATGAAGGAGTTGATAGAAACATAAGTCTATTACTGTGTTTGTGCAATGAAAAGGATCCTTCTATGCATTTGTAGATTTTTTTTTATTATTGTTATTATTAAATATATATATAAAAACCTTTCTTATAAAAATACTGCTGTTCAGGTTTAACTGAACAACAATATTTCTTTCAAAGTATCTGCTTCAGGACTTGAAACTGCAATATGACCAAGTTCTGATCCACTGCTTTGGCTACATTGTCTTTTTAAGCACTTTAAGAAAGTGTTAATGATTTTGATTATGAAATGCTTAAAAAAAAGGAAAATCAGAATATTTGTATCTATGGCATAACTTCACTATTTAGTGTCACCGCATATTCATTGGTGTTTGTTAGTTAGGGGGAGTGTAAGGGTATTTGTGTTGATTTTTGAAATGGAAAAGGAAAACAATTTTAAAATGCCTTTTTTGCCACTTGCATCATGTGACACTAAATAGTAAAGATGTTCCATAGTTTCTTTTATGGAAGGAAAAAATGGAAGAGAGTAAAGAAATAAGCATTCTTAAAAGAATTATCCTTCATACTTAAAGGCCACATGGAAGCTGGATGTTATACTTTGTATAATTAAAATAATCTCCCTTTATCCAAAATTCTGAAGCTAAATGGTTATATGCGGTGTCCCAGGAGGAAATGCCATAGTATCAAGTCGTTTTTTTTTTTTGTTTTGTTTTTTTAAAAGTTTATATGAACATATGTCTGAGATAAAGCTATTTGAACATAAAGTATTTATAGATGTTGGTGCACTCAGTTGAGCAAAGCATCATGTTCACACACAATATTGAACTTTTTGATAAAAGGTGGAATTTTTTTTAATTTTTTATAAACTAGCAAATTTATCACTTGAACAGTAATATTAGAAAGAACATGTTTTATATATGAGGGGGCTAGAATCAAAGGCAGCTAAATCCATGTTTTGAAATTTCACAATTTTTTTTTTTTTTTTTAAGGTGGTACATTGTATGAAGAAATCTTCAAAATACTTAGAGTAGGAATTAGAACTCAATGGATAGCACACTGAACGCCTATAATGACAGGGTATTCTTTTATTGAATAATTAAATTGGATTTAGCTGCCTGATTCTAGCCCCCTCATATATATATATATTAATAATTCTGCAAATGAACAATCGAAGTAGCTTAATCTGAGAACCATTTGAATTAGGATACTTGTTCATATAAACTTTTTTTTCTTAAAAAAAAAAAAACAGACTATGATCTGTTCTCTTGGGACATCCTGTTTGTATCAGAAGTCCAAAGAAATAAAGAGGTGTTTGAAATGCCATAAATTGATAAATATTGGGTGCATCGATCTCAAACTTTGGATTGTAGGCTTACGGATCATGAGAAAAAAGTTTCTAGTTCACTTAGTCACAACCAGCAGGCATGTGGCGCTGCTGTCGGGTTTGCTAATAGAGCTCTTCTTAAAAAGGCTAACAGGATGACTTAGTCTTCAACAAGAGCACAGCAATGCCATTAACACTTGTTGATCGCACTTGTGAAACTTTATCAGTTGCATTCGAATGCCACTAGGGCATTGCGTGAATACAGGCGTATCAGAGGCATCAGAAAGGGTTGAGGACCACTATTAATAGCAAATTTATGATGTATAGTTTGCAAATTTGAGACAACAGGAAAGTTGACAGTAGCACCGAGCAGAGGCCAAAGATGAATATCAGAAGAAACTGTTGACGAAGTTGCTATAGCCCTAATGGACCAAGCTGCTACAAACCAATTTGGATGGAGCAGTGATAGATCCGTCTCATGACAGTTACCATTGTCAACAGTATATGCAATTATTTGTAAGGTTCTTCATCTTTAGCCCTACAAGATCCACAGCACACAGCAACTTTTACCAGCAGACTATGGTAACTGTCAAACATTTGCAGTGAAATTTCTTGCACATTGTCACCTTGACGATCAGTAGCCTTGGAATATTCTATGGTCCAATGAAGCACATTTTACCCTTAATGGTGGTGTTAAACTGCCAGTGGAACACCGTGATAAATCATTACTTTCACCAAAAGTAACAGTGTGGTATGGTTTCACTGCTACGCTCTTTATTGGTCCCTATTTCTTCGAACTGGAATGTGCGCATGGTCTACAAGCCTGCACCATTACAGGGGTTCGCTACGCATCTTTATTGCAAAACCAAGTGTTTCCATTCCTGCAGCAACATGATGCCCTAAACACAGTCTTCATGCAAGATAGAGCTACACTGCACACATCATGTGTAGCTAGGAATGTGACTGCAGAGTGCATCCCTAATGATGGTGTAATAAGCAAGCATTATCCTTATGCATGGCCTGCATGATCCTCTGACATCAATACTTGTAACTTTTGGCTCTCTGGTTATCTCAAGGATAGGGTCTATCGAGGTAGGGTGCACATGCTACAGGACTTGAAAAACACCATAAGAAATGAATGTGGAAGTCTCTATGATGAATTTTTTCGACATGTTATAGAGCACAGTATGCATCGAATGCAAGTCTCTTAGGATGGAGGACACATTGAACATCTTCAGTGACCAACTGTTCTGTTCCACAATTCCGAATTCAAATGAGCAATGAAAACCAGAAGATACTGCACTGCCAACAGCGGCACTACATTCCTCCTGGTGGTGACTATGTGAACAAGAAACTTTTTTTCTCATGATTGTATTCCCCATGACCCATAAGCCTACAATCCAAAATTTGCTATTGATGTGCCTAATATTTATGAACTTATGGCGCTTCAAACACCTCATGTTGTTTCTTGGACACCTAATATATATTCATAAAACACTGAGCAAATAATAATGGCTGCTACTGCTTTTTTTTTTTTTTTTTTTTTTTAATTCTGTGAAAGTTATCAGAGAACTTGGCAGAAGCATAGTGGCCTATACTTAGCCTGCAACAATAAAAGTTGCAGATATTAACAAGGCTTAACATAAGTTAGCAAATAATAAATGAATAAGTGAAAATTAGAGGTTACATGATTACTTGATAAAGTCTGCATTTCAGTGAAGGATACAAAAGGGCTCATCACTTCCCAAGAGGTAGTTTAATACCAGTTTCTTTTTCTCACAACTATAAATATCAATTAATTAATTGGATGATCATTGCAGAGGATACTTCTAATTATAAAGAAGAACTGAAAAACTTTCATAGACACTGCACTGTATTATGAAAAATATTCAAATTCCCACAGTCATTCACAAATGGAAGTATATTTAATACTTTGGACTGAACAATATGCATTAAAGCAGAGGCAGTTTTAGGCATAGGTTTTGTCAAAAAAACTTTTGTTTTTTGTTTGATGAGACTATTGGGGGTGGGGGGAAAGCCTTGTACTTTTTTATTCTTCTTAAGTTTCCAGGGCTTCCTATATTAGTAATAAAACTTCGTAAATGAATCCTTGCCTAGGACCTTACATAACTTAAACTGCCTCTGCATAAAAGCTTCTTAGTAAAGTAAATTACTTTGTGGAATTGAGCTATAAACTGAAATTCATTTTGAGAATGAATCTACCTCAATATTACAATTGCAGATAGCTGTCTCTTGCCTAGAAATACCATGTTTTTGTTAAAGAATTACCATCTCTGTTCTATTATAATAACATCTAAAACAAAAATGCTGAATTAGTCTTGAAACAAATTTAATGTACAGCTCAGTTAGTTTAAATAAATAATATTTACAAAAGGAAAGTCATGCCACTGACCAGATCAGCATAATTTACAGTAATGCCATTAATAATGGTAGCTATAAACAGAAATAAGCATGCAAATTCTCACTATTCAATTTTCAGATTTCTTCTTATCTGTACTTACATCATGCTAAAACAGCTGGGATGACTTTCTTAATACTTGGTATGATTCTTGTCTACTTGTCGATTTAAAATGTGGTTATGACTATTTTGGTCTTCAACCCCCACTCCTTAAGAAATAAATCATGATGACACCACATGCTCAGTCTTAATGTGACAGTTACCCGAGTATACACTGAATACAATAATTTGCTGTTAATAAAAAATAATAATAAATTTTGCACTGTGTTGGCATTTAATCCAAATCTAGTCAAATGGCATAGAATTCATTTAAGGAGATGAAGTAATGGGAAAAATATTATTGGCTGGCAACACCAATGACTTCTACTAAAGATTGCTTTTTATTGCCTGCGTAACTTAAAATTTGAAATAAATTGAAATGTAATTTCTGAATTCTTGAAACCCCCATGTTTTCCTTTTATATTGCCAAAGCAGTATGACAGATATCATCCACATTTTTCCTCAAAAATGATAAAAACGGTTAATTTTAATTGGGTAACCACAGATTTTTGTTGAAGTGCTAAACTCCCTACTCAGCTCCAAGCATTTATTACAGAAGTCTTACTTGGGAATAAAAGGGAAAATTAAGGTGAAATGAAAGTGATATGATAATATGAGCTCTTCCTTTTCAGATCAAATCAATCCACATTCAAATTGCTCCACGAATAAAATATATGACCTCTGAAGTCATGTATTGAAGTTCTCAAGTTAAATATGTTAATTTTACTTAGTACTTATAAGGATTCCATCCAAAAGTTGCTCAAATTATACAGAACTCTCTATAATAATCCTCATTTAGCTCCAGATTTTATTATATTCATTGTTAGTAGAAAAAAAACTGAAAAATGGTAAAAATATTATCTTGTTGCAACCTGGGCTTATATTGAAATTATGTTTTTCCCCTGCCCAACAATATTATTGTAAAAAAGAAAAGAAAGCTGCATTTATTAGAGTCTGGATTTTTATATCAACATAACAACATTTCTGAAATTGCCCAGAAATGGTGGACCACATTTGATGAATGTATTTTCCAAATAAATCAAAATTATATTCGAAATGAACCATTGGGCTCTAGGATGCATTTTTGCTTAGTAAAATATTACATAGTTCACCAACTGTAAATTCAGTTGAGTTGAATTTTCAATACTCCTTTTTGACAAGTAAGCTTCATTTAAGGAAATGTAAAGCTTTTATTTTTATATATAAATACACTGGGTGATCCAAATTAAAGAGGAGGTGTTTAGACCTCTCTATAGGAAAAACTACTGGATGAATTGCAACCAAATTTTGTACACATACTATCCTCAGTATGTGGTTTCAATTTCTGAAGAAAAAAAAAATAGTTCAAAGTTTGGTTGCTAAGGGTGAATTGTGGTGCTGCTGTCCCCATAATTTGCATATTGTCTAACTTATCTAACAAATATCGGCAAGAAAAGAGTTAACACGTAATAACTTTATTGCAATCACATGTAGAATCTCACTAACATCACTGATAGGGCTCCACATGCCCTCCATCACCTTGCACTACAAATTGCATTCTCTGCACAACACATTCGACAGTAGAACACAACTGACATGCGTTGAGTTGTGTCTTTATGCTGTGAAATTCTGTCTTTTAACACAGCTAAGTTCGGAACATTGCCTTGACAAACAAGGCTCTTTAAGTAGCCTCATAGCCAAAAATCACAGGGGGTTCAGATTTGTGATCTAATTATTCTGTCGTTTGAAAATATTCACCATATTAAGGAAAGGTAAAGTCCACTTGGCACAGGTAAAGTTATGTGAGGGGGTGCACCATCTTGCATGAAGATTGTGATTGCGTGCATCAACACAATTCCTCTATTAAAGTGATGGAAATACAAAGCTTCAGAGCATATCGGCATATCTGGAGCCATTCACAGAACATGTCCCTGGCCCTGATGATGTGTTTTCTTCAAAGAAGTAAGGACCAATGATGAAGGAGGCCGTGAAGTCATGCCAAAGCATTACCTTTGGTGAATGCAATGGAATTTGTTGTTAAATCTGTGGATTACTGTCAGACCAAGTATGGCAGTTATGAGTATTACAGCACCATTCAAATGGAAATGAGCCTCATCACTCCACAGTATTCGCCATGGCCATGCATCATCCACTATCATCCAAACAACGAATGTCAAGGTAAATGCTTTCTGGGTATCATAATCACCAGAAACCAATTGTTGACTTTGGGATATTTTATAGGGTTAAGCCTCAAGACATTTTGCAAAACTCTCCACAATTCCTGTGATATTGCATATCACTACTGCTATCATTTGCATTTGTGTTTCCCTGCTCCACTACTGCAGTTGCAACTCACTTCTCTGTAGTCCACTTGGCTTGTGACCTTGTCCGGATTTTACAGCAAAAGTTCGTGTCTCTTCAAAATGAAAAATCATTTTCCAAAGATTAGTAATCATCAGTAGACCTCTACATAAACCTTTTAACTTCCCAAATGCCTTAAGTACTGCAGAAGCATTGCTTTTTCATTGATAGAAGAGTTTAACAAGTAACGCGCGATCTGGTAACGTGAGCTTCATGACCTGGGTTAGTTGTAGATTTGTGAAAAATGCTTTGTAACTCCTTTTATAAGCAGAGGTTGTTCGATACATCACAATATGCAGATTACATGGACAGCAGCACCACAATTCACTCTTAGTGGCGAAAACTTGAACTTTTTTTTTCTTTAGAAATCGAAACTGCATACTCAGGACAGTATGTATATGAAATTTGGTTGTGATTCGCCCAGTATTTTTTCCTGTAGAGAGGTCTAAAGACCTCCCTTTAATTTGGATCATCCGCTATAAATATATATGTTACTGCTAAAGTGCAGAAATCAGTTATACTGCAGATTATCTAGGTATGTGCAGATTAAGTAGGGTAATCCATTAAAGTGCAGAAAATTGTTTCATTTCTCACATTACCTAGATAATCTGCACATTAACTACTAGGCACTCGTTAAAGTGAAAATAAGATCTTGCTGGAGGAACACCATCAACGTTTCTCTGTACGCTTAAATTAACATAATGTTATTTATTCATTTTTTGATATCTAAAGAATCAATTTAATACAATCAAACAATTAGTTGATAGAATTAATCATCAATCAATTAAAAAACTTTAATAGAAAGAATCAAACGCTTTAAAATATTATTACAATTAAGGAAATGAATTTGCAGAACATATAAAAAAATTATGCTTACTTAGTGCAATCTAAACATTTGTGACATTTTGAATTACATAGCAATTGGTTTTTGCGACAAGCACACCTATTTGTGGTACATTTAGCTTTGCAGTCACATTTTCTGAAACCCTACCCAGTTCCAAGGGATTGTTTTATTGCTGTTTGACATAAAGATATTTCTACAGCAGGGGCATCTTCTTTCGTTAAAAATCTCTATTGCAAACACTGAAGTCAGATTTGGCATACAATTGTTTTAAAATACCCGTTTTAGTACCAAGTTTATAAAAGCCATCCTCTGTTTTACTAAGAACCACAGCTAAAATCGAGCGGGCATCAGTTTTAGCTCTGTCTACTTCGGGTACTTTAATTCTCATAGCGACACCTTCATCGACATTTGCGTGCTTTGCTTTAGAAACTGCTAACATTTTCTTTGCTTGCTTTTCTAAACCTTTCTTGGCTTCATCACACTGTATTTTCTGATCCATATTCTTTTTACAGATGTTGCACAATTCATTCTTACCATACCCTTCCTCTTTAGGATCTATTTCACCACAAATTATGTGAACAAACATATCACACGATTTAGATTTGTGAGCACATGATGCTGCTTTTGAGCAAACAATACAGACCATGTCTTGTATAGTCCTCTTTACAGGCTCTGTATGAAACTGTGATGATCGATTCTGCTGAAGTTAAGGGTAACTCAGTGATGACTTCTTCATCATGCAGAGGTGATTTCTTAGAGGTGCAGGGTAACTGTATCCTCAATCAACGGTGCAGAAGGCACTTTAAGATTACTATGGATAAATTCTTGTATTTCTATAGGTGATTCTGTAGAAGCAGGGGATAACGGAATGTCCTCTTGAGTAAGATGTGACTGTGATCGCATAATCACAGTCTCTTGAGAATCTTCTAATTTTTCAAGCTCTTCTTCAGTATTTATCGAATGTAATACACTTTGTGGTATAATAGAAGAAGACAATCCCACTTTTGCGGGACAACCGAACATGGCCTTGTATGGACTTCTTTTAATTGCAGAATGATTTGCACAATTCTTCATGAGTTGTACAAATCGTACGCCCTCACTCCACTTGTTAGTTTGGTTATCAGCCATCCAAGAAGTGAGCATGTTTTCAATGTCTTGATTCGCTCGTTCTACACTTCCTTGACTTTGGCTGTGTCTAGGTTTGCCATTAACCATTTTGATTTCTGGCCACAACTGTGTTACACTTTCTAAGATTTTATTACAAAATTCGCATCCATTATCAGAATGCAAAATACTTGGAGTGCCAAAAAGGAGAAAAATATCAAGCAAGTTATAGGCTACTTCATCCGCCTGTTTTGATGTGAGCGACTTCAATACAACAAATTTTATTAAGTGGTTTTGGTATACGAGAAGAAACTTAAACTTTCCATCTGGTGGAGATTGGTAATCGATGAGATCTACCTGGCATCTGCTATTGAAATGCGATGAAATAATCGGCTTTACAACAATCTCTTTTTTCGCACTTTACCTACTAGGCACTCGTTAAAGTGAAAATAAGATCTTTGCTGGAACAACAGCAACATTTCTGTACGCTTAAATTAACATAATGTTATTTATTTATTTTTGGCCTTCAAAACAAATGTCATCCGAATGAGGTTCGGAGGACCGAAGTGTGTATTCCGATTAGCTGTAGGTTTGATAAAGTTAGGTATTGTCAGCTCCAGGTTGTATGTATTGATAACTTTTGAAACAATTTTTTCCCCTTTCAAATTTTTGACACTACCGATATTTTTGCTCTGTCTACTTCGGGGTAATTCTCACAGTGACACCTTCATCAACATTTGGGTGCTTTGCAATAGAAACTGCTAACCTTTTCTTTACTTGCTTTTCTAAACAAACTTTTGCACTTTTACGATACAGAAGCCGTTAACGTGCAAATTACCTAGGTTAAACTCTTGATTCCGCACATTAACGGTCCAAATCAGCTAAAGTGCAGATTATCTAGGTAATGTGCACATTAACGGCTTTCGAGCTTTAACAGTAACATATATAAATATATATATATAATTTTTCACATGATTTATATAGTACTCTTTATCATACATCTCGTTTGCTGAAAATTTGAAATTTTAACTTGTTGTTTTTTATTTGATTTTTTTTTTTTGCTTCACAAAATGCCTATCTGAAGAAATTTGGTTTGAGAAAGGTTATTTTTAGATTATTTTTTTGTTTTTTGATGATTTTTTTTTATTTTATTTTCTACATGCACAGAAATATTTCAAAACTTAAAAAAATTACAAACTTATTAAATATACTCAAAATTAAATTTATATAAAAAAACCTAAATATACAGCTTAAATTGAATTTACAGTTAATTCAGAAACGAATATTTGTTTTTGCAATTCAAGATCAGATTTTTAAGATTCATTGACTTGATTGCATATCGACTGAAAGCTCCATCCAAAAGCTTAACAACAAAGTTTGAATGATCTTTCTGAAAAAAATGTGTTATTTTTAAAAACCACCCCTTCTGAAAATTACTTCCCTAGGCCTAGGACTACTATTGCTTTATGAGTAATATTTTGTGTGTTAAATTAAGTTAAAGACTCTGCGTCATGTAGTTCATATGAAAATACCCGGTGATCGTAATTAAAGTACCCCTATTCAACACTATCAAGAGCAATATGTAGCAGTTCAAATGCAACAAAATTTGATAGGGTAATATTTCAGGACATGCAGCAGACATTTCTGCCCCCCCCCCCCCCAAAAAAAAATTAGTTTTAAAAGTCACCACTATGCAACTTGTGGTGCTGCAAACAACAAATATTTTATTTATAAAGGCATTCATTCTATACAGAGATTTGCCCTTAATGATGCAAGCAAAATGGCTCAATGTAGTCCCCATACTGAAGGTGTAAAATCTAAGGATACAAACACTATGTTCTATGGCCAACTGTAACTGATCTGCTGTGATGCTTCTCACATTCAGTATGATACTGACTTTCAAGACTGCCAAACTTGCAACATGTCCTTGATACACCTCACTTTTTTAGGTGTCCCCACAACCAGTAATCACAAGATTAAGATACAGAGAACGAGATGGTAGGAAACTCATGACTGATTACTCTGTTCTTGGTGAAATGTTATAATAGAAACTCCTGTACACCCAATTGCAGTTGGGGTATGACAAAGGTGGTGAGCATCTCTCGGTATTTCTGGGCCATCACAGGACCATTGTGAGTAGCTTCTTAAAGGAAGATTGGTCCAAGAATAAATGTGACTGTGAATCAACACCAGACTGTAACCTTAGGCGAGTGCAGTGGAATCTGCTAAAAAACATGAAGTATTGTCCATGTCCCAAATGTGACAGTTACAGGTGTTCACTGTTCCACTGAGGTCAAATAGTGCCTCATCACTCCACAAGATCTCCCATGTCCAGGACTCATCCACTTCCATTCTGGCAAGGAAGGTTAATGCAAACGTCAGTCGGGTTTCCCTGTCCGAGGAAAGCAGCTGCTGGTTGTGGCTGATCTTATACAGATAACAATGCACAACCTTTCTCGGTATCTTCCACACTGTGCCATAAGATACATGACACTGCACATGCACTATTAGAGCCGGGCAACATTATTCATTGACTGTTCAACAACAGCTGTGGTAATATCTTCAACGACTTGTGAAGTGATAGGTTTGTGCCCTTGGCCTTATTGAATTTCTAGATGTCCAGTTTCCTCGAATCAAATGAATCATTCTCCTGAGAGCTTGTGGAGAGCTTTAATTACAGTCACCTGGTATGTCATGAAAATTCATTATTGGGTTCATTAAGCGTCACATTCAATACAGATTAAGTTACAATACAGACTGTTTTTTTATTTTTTTTTCAAAAAACTGTGGCAGAAATTAAAATTAATAAAACTTTGATATACAGTTTTATTAATTTGAATTTCTACCATAGATTTTCCTTACCATTTGATATACAGTAGAATAAGCAGGCATCAGTGATGTTAGTGATATAAATAATTTAAAAGAAGTAGAAGACATATAATATTAAAAAAATAATCAGAAGAACAATTAAGATGATTTGGACACTTACAAAAACAAAGATTAGGAATTAAAAGTAGTAATAGGTACAACAAATATATCTTAATTCAAAAGTTTATAAGTTAAACAGTCTTTCTAATGATGTTTACAGAGTTAGTCTTTCTAAATTGATTATTCTTGAAGATCATAAGTTTGTGTACTAATTTGAACTAAACACTGTATATAGTTTTTTCACATACATTTATGGAATAACTTACTATCATTAGCATTTAATTACATCAAATCTGGACTTTGTTAATCTGGTTACTTCTGAAGAACAATTTGCTATTTTATAATGAATACTATTAAAATGGCCTGTATCAATACCAGAAAACCTAGTTTTATTATTAGTTTGTCATTTTTTTAGTATGACACCTGCTATAAATGCAATATATCTATCATTGCTTATGTTTCATTTCCCCACAAGATAGTTCCAGATCTTATTTGAGATTTATAATGCCTCTTTGCTCCAGTCAGTTTAGAAAAATATTTTCAATAAAATTAAAACTATAGATGTTCATGATTTCCACTTATAATATATCCAGAAGTAGTGTTCAGATATGCTAGCTTAGCTGCTTTAGGGCTATAGGGCACCATGAGGCAGTGGTTTCTATTTGAAATTACCACTTTCACCAAAATTACAAGAATTAGAAGCATCACAAACATAATAATAGCACTTTACTGTTTTCATCTTTGAAAACTGCATCATGGGTGGGATCATTTGTATAGGAAGAATCAGCACATTAAATAAAGATCATAAAGAACATTTTTAGTGGCATTTTTTATGAAGCTAAAGTTATTGTCTTAGAATCTGTAAAATAAATTGAGAAATTATATTAAAATGTGCTAAAATAATACCGGGGAAAAATACTTGACAAATGTAGCATTTAAACTCATTAGTAAATTGTGATTAACTAAAATATGTATAAATATTTCTGAAAACAGAAATAAATTTGTATGATAACACTAACCTCTCAAAAATTAGATAGTACTGTATATTTATAAAATAAGAAAATGGAGATTTCATTAACGTAGGGCATTCCAACTTTGTTTGACATATCTGTCATTGAATGGTATTGCTTTGTAATTAAAATTTTTACATTTAAAAATAACATTACAATCCTATTAAACAAAAAAAAACAAAAAAAAAATATACAATTTGCAGAAACTTTTATAATTGTCAATGATAGTTACTTGATCTTCAACCAGTTTTGTTCTATTCTTTTTTATTTATTCTTTTTTTATTCTTTTTTATTTCCAGACTCAAAAGTTGATAGAAGAATGAAGCTGAACTAGTTATTCTGTCAAGATCAAATTAATTTTTTATCTGATGTGCAAGAAGTTAGTTTACAAGTTAACATCATCCATAGAAGCAAGTTTGCCAGCCTAACCATAGAAGCAAGTTTGCCCAAATAACCATAGAAGCAAGTTTGCCAGCCTAACCATAGAAGCAAGTTTGCCAGCCTAACCATAGAAGAAAAATGTGCTAGTTTCAAAGATTCCATCCTTCATCATTCTGTCATCAATTTTGAAGTGTTAAAAAAACCTCTGAAGTTCTTAGAGTATCTACAATATATTTTCACTTTCTTCATCAACAGCAGTGAAACATAAGAGTTTGCATATCTTATAAGAAAGTTAGCATTGCATTTGTCAGTGTTTACAGGTTGCATTGCTACACTTTATGTAGAATGTTGCTGTAAAGTGTTATGAAAATCTACAAGTTTAAGTCATTCAGTTCTTCTGTTTTAGCTAATATAGTGTTCATGCCATGCATCAGTTATAAGAATTTCATCAACATTTCAGATGGAGAAAGGAGTTAATGGAGAAGCAAATATTGAAAAAGTCCTTGGAAGCTTTAAGAGAAATTCTGTGTCTAAACCCAAATCTTCATGAAGAGTTCTGTCTGCCTAACATAGATGCTTTACCCAGCTATATCAATCAAGTGTAAATAAATAATCAATTTATGCAGCATATAGTTAAGTGTGCTTTTATTGTGTTGTGCAAATGTGGAAAGGATTTTTGTGGTAAAAATTCTACAGTACAGTGCAATTGTGCTCTCCCATTGGAATGTTCTTCATCTGAACTATACATTGTGTTGCAGCAGCAAAATCTTTTGCACCAGTTGCAGGTGTGAGTTGTAGTTAAAAGGTGTTCTAACTTTTCTTTAGGCTTTAGCTGAAAGAATTTAAGTGCATTTTTCACTTTAGCCTAAAGGTCTCAAATCTTTAGTTGCATAGAAAAAAAACAAAAAGGAATTTTAAGTGCAGCATTCTCAGTTGTGAAATTATGAACCAGCATTTATACTTCTACATTAAAAAAAAATTCCAATCCTCATTTTATTAAATAGTGCAATTATTGTGTTATTTACATCCAGCAAGTGCAGCCAATTAGTAATCAGTGCCTATCCTATACAAAGTATTTCAGTGGAGAGATGTTATTTATTTAGCTTCAGTTAATCTTAATAAATGTGAATGCTGAAAATTTATATTCAAAAAAATAATTTCCAAAAATATCTATAATCTTCGTTGTCTACAGAAGTTAAAAAGTGTAAATTGTAACAAATATTGCAGCTATGTGGCATTAAAAGATAGCGGAAGCTACTTCACAACTTTCAGTTAATCTACAAATGTTGCTATAACATTGAGAGTGCAGTCAACTAGATCAACAATTAAATACCATTTTACCTTATAAAATGTCCTTATGTCAGGTTCTGTTTCCAGAGTTAATAGAAGATAACCATTGAAGTGGAAGGCCTGCTAGAATACAAATGCTCAGTCAAGTTGTTTAAAAATGATTTTCATTTTTTTTTTTTTTTTTTTAATTTTTTGAATGAATCAGTTTTGCAAGATGAAATTCTACAATGAAAGTCCAAAACTCCCTGGTTATTCTCTGAAGATCAGTTGAAATTCTTAACCATTATGGAAGAACACCTACAGTATAAGAAGTAAAAAAGAAGAAAATTGACAAGGCTTAGAGCAGTTATGGAAACAAATTTTACATTTCTGTAATTTTAGAAAGGTCCTGAACAAAGAAACACTCATTCTAAATATCAAGTTTTTAAATTTTAAAATGGTTTTATTTTACTTTCAACTTGAACAAACTTTCCATAAATGTTTTTTTTTAAATATTCATAAATGGTTGGTGAAAAAATAACTAAAATATGTGTTTGACATGTTTAATGATCTGCGTAGGTTTTAAAAATTATTTTTATATCATATGATTTTTTTGTTTTTGTTTTTTTAATTTATGCAGTAGTTGCTATAAAATAATAATGAAATACAATACTTTGCAGGATAGGTAGACTTAAATCTTGATTATTTTTATATTTAGATATAAGTTAAATTATAACTTATCATTCCATTATAAAATTAATTTAGTTTTTTTTTTTTTTTTTTTTTTTTTAGGACATTTAAACTCCAGAGATCTGAAAAAATCTCTACCGTCACAAGCAGGAAAGGAAATATAGAGTTCAAGTTAGGATTGCTAATCTACAAATCATTGAAGAATGAAGTCATTCATCAAACAAGTTTAAAGAATTGTCAGTGGAACCAGTGGCATTGAAATTTGTGAAAATCCTTTGTCTCTAATTTTTATTATTGTATTAAATATTTTCTGTGACCAGTTTCCACATTGATAATTATATCTAATAAAAATTTCACAGTTAAATAGAAGAAACAAAGAAGCAAGCTTCCAGATTCAACTTTAGAGTGATCTGCTGCCCCAACATCTTGTCAAGAAAGCTGTAATAGTAGGCAAAAAATGCTGATATGTTAACCAATGTATTTATAGATTAAGATAGCAGAGAAACTTGGAAAAAAAAATACAGTATTATGATTTGTAATTTTTTACTGGATAAGGTTTTAGAGTAAAAAGTACATTGTAAAACTACAAAATCAAAAAAAAAAAAAAAAAATTAGAGGGGGAGTAGAAAAAAATTGTTTTTCTTTTTTATTTATTTTTTGTTCTAGAAACTTATTCGATATTTACAATGAGGATTATTATTAGGATTCACATAAATTGATTTTGTAGTTGGTTTCTAAGACATTTTGTAATGCTTTACAACAATTTACAATATGTCAAAAATGTAATTTTCAGCTGAAGGCTAATACGGATTTCATTGAACTGTCTGAATTTAAAAATCCTTCAATTGTCTACTATAGAATGGATAATTACTATTACAACACTACTGCTATGACATTAAGCATCATTTCTATAATTTGCTTGACAAAGAATATTTGTATTAACTAGATTTAAATTTGACCATATTCATATCTGAATATTTTTTCACTTTTATTTTTGATTTCAGGGAATTTGAATAATTTTTATTAATATTTAATCATAATCATGATTTCATTATCATTTTTTCATCTCTTTGTCTAGATTTACCAATCAAAAGACATTTGATTTCTAAACTCCATAGCTATTGTCCAAAGTCAAGAGAGAGTTAAAGAATGGATCATTAGCAACAAGAAATGGATCTCCATTTAGCAACAAGGTTTGACCGTCATTCTAAAGAAGGTAAATTTATCTTATAAAAGACAAAAATCAAATGACACTTCATTTTGTGTAGGGATAACTCCATTATTCCTAACACATTATTACACTAATTGCTATGGAGCTTATCAAGCTTGACCTTTATTTACTTTTAAAATCTTCTCCAAACCCCACCCCCAATTTATAGGCATTGTAGTACTGAATTTATTAAAATTTAGTTTAATCTCTTACTTCCCCAAAAATCATAACTTTATCACAAATTTTATTGCTGCCATTATAAAGAATAATGGTATCCAATTAGTGATGTACAGGCACTACAATTTAATACTGGCTGCAGAGGAAAAATTAATGTATTTGCCCACATAGATGAAACAATTTTGTTCAAATGATAGACTTTCATACTAGTAAGAAGCTCATTGTTAGCGTTTTTCCTCTAATAAGGGAAGTTTCTATAATAGGCTGTACTACTTAAAAGAAGCTTTAATATAAAGTTTTGTTCTAATACAGACACTTTGGTTGGTGCATCCAAAAACAAGACAGTTGACAAATTAGTGATGAGGAAAGGAGAAGCGTAGTTGGAGACTTACAAGGAGATGTCATAGCTTGTATAGTATGGATTTTGATGTCCTTTTGGAAGATGAAAGTACACGTGAAGTACTTCAAAAATATATATAGTTTTTCATTGGATTTCTTGTAATAGCTTAAATATTACAAATGTGACTGTTCTGTTATTGTTGTCAGCAATAGGCTTTCTTTGACTGAGCTCCTGGGATTGAATTTATTTTTTTTTTTTTTT
>JAFIDM010009631.1:68755001-68838411 GCA_023159025.1 Thereuonema tuberculata | reverse complement strand
TTAAATATTATCCCATTTAATTAGAAGATAAAGTAAAATGTTATTTTATATAAATGACCAAATATGATTTACTTTCTTCTTCTTTTGCTTTTATCTTCTTTTTTTTTCTTCATCATTTGTTTCCATTTTTATTATGTTAATGCATTTTAGCTTGTTACTTACATTAAAAAAAAATTAAATTATATTTGATCATTTATATAAATAATAGTCATAAAAATAAAGTGACATTTTACTTTATCATCTAATTAAAGGAGATAATATTTAAAATTTATAGTTGCATTTTTAATGAAAATCAGAAAGAACAAAAATAATAAATAAAAAAAGTATATTAATATAAGGAAAAATAAGAATAAAACCTAATAACCTTATAATATAGAAAAACCTTATGAAGAATGAAAAAGAAAAGGAAAAAAAAAAAAAACAACAACCATGCAGCAGATTCAATCCCAGACCTTAACCACAGAAAGCCAGTACATTATCATCTGAGCTATCACTGATATCAATAACAATGCAGCTGCATTTCTAGTATTTAAGCAATTACAGGAAATCCAATGAAAACAATGTCAAATATCTCGATATCTAGGAAAGATAGGCCCCCAAACCTATATATATATATTTGAAGTACTTCAGGTATACTTTCATCTCCCAAAAGGACGTAAAAAATCTGTGATATGCAGGTTGTGTCGTCTCCTTGTCAGTGCAAACAACACCATTTAGAACAACTTTTGTTTTTGTAAGACTTTTTTTTTCCTGTAAAATTTTCTTCGAATGTTTCTAGCAGATTAATAAGTAAAAATGTAAAGTGAAACTAGCTTTATTATTATGTTTGTATGTTTCAAACCTTGGGTTTCCCCAGCAAAAACAATATGGCGGGTCAAGGACCAAAGCACATACTGCCAAGTGTAAAGACGTGTGCGAGAATGATTAGGGATGTGTGGTTGTGTCCATAAATTTCTTAACTATGTGTGTAGTATTGAGTACCACAGCCTTCTGCAGTTGTGCATAAGTGTTTTTGTGAAGTCCTAGTGTGCTGAGACTGTGGTGCAATGTGTGAGGCACCAGACCAGTGGCAGACAGAACGATGGGTACAACACGTACTCGATCCTGCCTCCACTGCTTCTGAAGCTTGTGTGCTAGATCAGTGTATTTACTGATCTTGTCTGCGTGAGTTTTCTGCATGTTCTTGCTGATAGGCACTGCAATATCAATTAGATAGGTCTGTTTGTTGACCTTATCAACAAGTGTGATGTCTGGTCTGTTGTGATGTATGGTTTTGTCTGTGTGAATGGGGCGGTCCCAGTATAGTTTATATGAGGGTGACTCTAATACGCTTTGTGGTATGTACTTGTAGTACGGGACCGTGCTCTTAAGAAGTTAATGTTTGTGTGCTAGTTGTTGATGAACGATCGACGCTACCTGATTGTGTCGGTGGAGGTAGTCTGTTTGAGAGAGAAGGGGACAGCCTGATATTACGTGGTCGATCGTCTCATGCGTAGTGTGGCATTTCCTGCATTTGTTATTATTATTATTATTATTATCTCGAAAAAGATTCAAACCATGGGTTTCCCCAGCTAAGACAATATGGCGGGTCAAGGACCAAAGCACATATTGCCAAGTGTTAAAAAAAAAAAAAAAAAAAAAAAAAAAATGGAAGAATAGTTAAGGATGGGTGCTTGTGTCCATAAATTTCCTAACTATGCGTGTTGTGTTGAGTACCACAGCCTTCTGGAGTTGTGCGTAAGTGTTTTTATGAAGTCCAAGTGTGCTGAGGCTGTGGTGCAATGTGTGAGGCACCAGACCAGTGGCGGACAGGACGATAGGTACAACACGTACTCGGTCCTGCCTCCACTGCTTCTGGAGCTCGTGTGCTAGGTCTGTATATTTACTTATCTTGTCTGCGTGAGTTTTCTGCATGTTCTTGCTGATAGGCACTGCAATATCAATGAGATAGGTCTGTTTGTTGGCCTTATCAACAAGTGTGATGTCAGGTCTGTTGTGATGTATAGTTTTGTCTGTGTGAATGGGGCGGTCCCAGTACAGCTTATGTGAGGTTGACTCTAGTACGCTTTGTGGTGTGTACTTGTAGTATGGGACCGTGTTCTTAATAAGTGAGTGTTTGTGTGCTAGCTGTTGATGAACGATCGACGCTACCTGATTGTGTCGGTGGAGGTAGTCTGTTTGGGACAGAAGGGGACAGCCTGATATTATGTGGTCGATCGTCTCATGTGTAGTGTGGCATTTCCTGCATCTGTCATCATGTGTGTTTGCGTCGTGTAGAACGTGTTTCTTGTAGTTGCGTGTGGGGATGACTTGGTCCTGTATCGCGATCATGAACCCTTCGGTCTCCCCAAACAGCTCACCACTCGTCAGCCATCTGTTCGACGCTTCAATGTCGACATGAGGCTGGCTGAGTTCGTGGCGATGTCTGCCATGGAGTTCCTTACGAGCCCATGATTCATGCAGCTGCTGTGTGTGGGTGTCGGGGGTGGTGAGTGTAAGAGAAGGGTTTGCGAGGTCCAGGGGGGTGAAGTGTGTGTCAGCCTTGACAATGGCTGAGTGGAGTGAGGAGTCTTGTGCTCTTTGGTGGAAGTGTTCCCTAAGTGTGTGTACTTGTTTTTCGTGTAGGGTGAAGAGATTGATGAGTCCTCGGCCTCCCTCCTTGCGGGGAAGAGTCATCCTTTCCGTAGCGGACTTGGGGTGGTGCATGTTGTGTTTCGTGAATGTAGTGCGTGTTGTGCGTTGTAGTGCTTCGAGTTCAGTATTTGTCCATGGAATTATGCCGAACGAATATGTTAGTGTGGGGACGGCAAAAGTGTTGATGGCTTTAATTTTATTTCTGGCATTGAGTTGTGTTTTGAGGATGTTGTGAACGCGAGCATGGTATGTTTTCTTGAGTGCATTTTTGATGTTTGCGTTGTCAATGACGCGCGCTTGCTGGAAGCCCAGATACTTGTAGGTCTCTCCCTCTTCCATGGATTGGATGGCCAACCCATTGTCCAGTTCAAAACCCTCCAAATTCGTAGTCTTCCCGCATGTTATATGTAGCTTGCGGCATTTGTCAATTCCAAATTCCATCCCAATGTCTTTGGTGAACTGTGTTGTGACTTGTAGCAAATTGGTAAGTTGTGCGTTGTTTGTGGCGTAGAGTTTAATATCATCCATGTAGAGTAAGTGTGTGATTTTGTATGGTGTCAGAGTGCCTGAGGTAAGCCTATAACCGTATTTTGTGTTGTCTAGCATGTGGCTTAATGGATTCAAGGCGAGGCAGAACCAAAGAGGACTCAAGGAGTCTCCCTGGAAAATACCTCTCCTTATGGGAATGGGGTCTGTAGTGACGGAGGTGTTGGAGGTGCGTAGGTGTAATGTTGTGTTCCAACTCTTCATCGTGGCATCCAAGAATGCCGTGATCTTGGGGTGTACTTTGTAGAGTTGTAGAGTGTGTAGAAGCCAGGAATGGGGGACTGAGTCAAATGCCTTCTTGTAGTCGATGTAAGCGATGTGTAAGTTCCTATTCTTCGCGCGCGCCTGCCGCAGGATTACCGAGTCAATAAGGAGTTGCTCCTTACAACCCTGGGAATTCCTACGACAGCCCTTCTGCTGTTCGGAAAGAATGTTATGTGTCTCAATGTGTGTGTAAATTTTGTCTGCAAGGCAGGAAGTCAGGAGTTTGTAAAGTGTGGGTATTATTATTATTATTATTATTATTATTATTATTATTATTATTATTATTATTATTATTATTATTATGTTTATTCTGATGTGCTGACTAAGGACTGGGCTCTTAGCACAAAGTCTCAGTGTCTTATGTCAGTTGTCAATAATTTTCAGATATTGAAAATGTGACCATTTATACCAGATATCAGTTAATTGTCAGCTCTTGTGTAACACTAGTACTATTATCCATTTATAAGGGCAAAAAAATCTTACTTTATTGGACTATTAATCCCAGCTAATCTGTTTTGTTTAGGTAAATTATTCAAGCACCTGAAGAATAATCTTCCTTTGAACCCATCAAATATCCAGAAAATAGGTAAGTTGTTTCAATAATATCTATGATGGATAGAAAACATCTTATAGAGAACAATTTTCATTGAATATAGGATTTAAATTAAAATTATGAAATTATTAATTTTTCATAAAAAATGCATTGAAAACAGTAAAAAAAAAAAAGCAGTTTTATAAATGTTAAATATGTTGCTTCCCACAGTCATATGCATGAGTCAATGGTTCAGGAACCAGAAACAAGTTTCATTGAATTGCTCAGCAGTAGCCATCATTTTGAATGCATAGGACAACAAGTTTTTATGGCAACTGCAAATATCAGTCCAGGAACATCAGTCAACATTTAACCGATTCAGGCACTTAGGATGGCATGGCTACAGTGTCATGCTTGAAAAACTTTCCTGAACAGATCTGTCAGTAGAATGTAATTTTTTCCCTATATTATTGCTTTTATATAACTGGGAAGAAATTATGAGCCAGTCAACACATTGTCCACAATACCACATCATAAAGTTGTAAAGAGCTTTAAACTGAAGGTGAATAGTAGTTTTGAAATTTGTATGGACTTCATATGAGCTGTTCCCTGTTGGTAGACAAAATGGTTTTATCAGTGAAAACAACGTAGAGCCAGGGTCTATAAAAGAATTTTAGGCATTTAACAATGTAACTGGGTGCAAATCTTGTATTAGAATGGACTTATGCAGTCCATTCTCATTGAGATGCACTAAACAGACTGGGAGAAATAGACTTCAGTATCTCTACCTTAGATATTCTTACTGGATTGGTATGCCACAAAGGCAAAACATTGATTTCGGACTCACTATATAGAAGACCAGCCAATGGGAAACTTTTGACAACCAATATCTTTTGATTACTTGATGTTAATATAATTGACTATCTTGATTTTAATGTGAACATAATGTCAAAGGGTATTGATCTGTCACAGTGTTTGTTCATAGTACAGTCATATCCCAGACTTACTTACACTTTGCATTGGACCCTTATCCTGAAGTTACTGTGTTTGCTTGCTTCTGAGTTATGTACATTTTGCATATGCTGTGTTTGCTGCTGCCCATGTAGCACATTATTACTACTTACATAAGTTTCATCAAATTGTTTTTAAAGATGGTTTACTTCACATTTCTTTGTGTTTGGCTGTTTCCCTGCATGATTAAATTGCTATTGTTTTAGTGTTTTCTTGTGATTACATTAGAAACACAGTGTAGCAATATAGCTCATAGAATTTAAGGCAAAAGTTGTAAGAGTAATACTAATATACTAATGTATATTGGCATCTCAATGTGTTATTCTCAGTTATGCTGTTATGCATGTATTTGACAATTGTAGTGAACAAAATACATTGCTTCGGCTTATGGGACATGCTCTGAACCTAACCTGCCTAACCTAACCTTAAGTCTGAGATATGACTGTAATGTGTTTTACTTTCAAATGAATATAACAGTATTGTTAAAAAAAGTTAAAGTATCCCACTACAGACCAACTTATGGCCCTTAAGATCATGAGAGCTAAGATTCCTCGATTTCCGTAACTAACAGGTCAGGGGAACGGGTGGGGTTAGATCAATGCCTGCCCTCATTCAACCTCTAGAAAAGAAATCTGATACCCATTACTGTTCTTTGTAACATAAATAGTACAATACTGTACTATTTTGTAGGAGAAACACCCATATAAGATTTTTTTGCCAATTTTATTTGGAAGCAAATCAGATGTGCAAAACTATACAACCAAATCTTTGTTTTTGCAAATTTTTGATTGGTATTTCCGTGCAGTAGTTAGTCCCAAGGAAAATGCAGTTGCCTAACAATTCCTGACCTAATAATGGGATATAATTGAGATAATAAAACAAAAGACAGAAAGAAGTAGAAAAGCTATTAAGCTGTTATTATTTAATAGCCTCTTTATAGTGTTTGTTTTATTTAAAAAATCCTGGTTTTTATGAATATCTGTACATTCAGTGAAATTGATTTTTTCCCTTTTTTAAATCCTCTCTATTCTAGGATGAAGCAATACTACCTATCATACATCAGTATGAAACAATCAACAAAATCAGTGTTTTTCCTACAATAATGAAAGGAAGAATAGAAGACTTCAAGACTAAAATTTTTATGTTCTATACTAAGCTAAAAAAACAGCAAAGTGAATGAAATTTATCAAAAAGAATGAAGCTAACTGTACAAGCAAAAAAATTAGCTCTTAATCCCATTGAAATGAGCTACACTATCCATTTCCCCCCCAAAAAATGTGGTTTAAATCTTATTTAAATTAAACTTTTGCATTGATTTTAATTTAAATAAAAGATAAACCACCATTTCTTTACAGTGAAGATTGAAGAATTAAAAGGGATTCATTTCAAGAATTGAAAGGTAAAGTTAACAATAGCTGTAGCAGCCCATCTTGATTGAAGGAGATGGCAGCTATGGTGGCAAATCTTCAAGTCATTAGGATGAAGTTGACATCAAGAGGCTAATCCAATACTTATCAGTTTTAATCCAGATAGAGATTTCTGGTCCCCATTTTATAGAAGAGTAGATGACACCAAAGAGTCTGGAGAGGAGGCAAGATGGGCATTGAACCCAACACCTTTGGACAATTTCTCAAATACAAATCATTACACACTGGAGACACAAATTAGAGTGTCACAGTGTTAATGAATCATATCAGTGCAGTACTTTTATTTCTTTTTTATTACTCCAGTGCATGTGAAGTATTATGATATCTTAATAGAGATGATCTTGAAATGTGATGGTGAAAATAATATTGCTAATGTTGCATGATGTGAAGCAATACAAATGAAATAGTGCTACAGTGTATTATTATCCAAAGTGCAATATCTAAAAAACTGTGTTAATTTTTGTTTTATACCATTTCAACACAGATCAAAGAGTGAAGGAAGGGTGCTTGATATAAATAGTCCATCTGTTATCTTTCATTCAGATGGAATAGTGCTTCAGTATTTTTTGAAAGTATAATTTACCTTGCTAAGGAATAAAATTACCAATTTTTTTAAGCTTTTCAGCAGAAAAAAAAATAACCCTAAATTTTTCTTCTTTTTTTTTTTTTTTTGGTATTAATCAAAATCCTAGTCTATTAAATCTGCTATCTATAAAAATGCTGAAAAGAAATGTGTCAATAAAAAAAATGGAAGAAAAGGAAAAGCTTAATGCATTAAAACTCATAATCTTGTGCTGTCAAAATTAGTGTTTTAAATCCTTACTGGATCTTCAGCTAGAAAAGTGCAAGATCTAATCTGTGATCCACATTGAAATCCTCATAGAAAATCATCAATACTACATCACCAACATGCATCTCTAATTTTTTTTTATTCAGTTGGAATATATATAGTGATTTTTGTTATAAAGTCTTCTCATTCATTAAATAATGAAAATGTGCTACATAGAAAATTGCTACATAAGACTATAATATTTATGTGCCTAAAGGAAATAATGTGCATTGATTTAGAAAGAAATATGCAAGTAAAATTTGAAAGTTAGAAAATGCTCCTGTGTATATAAATTAAAGTGATAATTCAATAATAATCCAGTTATATCTTGAATAATAAGAAGCTGTTCCAATAGAACAGCTAAAAGTGATTTGATATGGTGTTTAGTATTAATGTTTCCATGGTGTTATTAAAAAGTGAAGCTGCAGCAATGAACTGTAGCATTTAAGTTAATGCATCATTGTTTTTCCTACGAAGGAATTCAGATTCTGCTTAAAATTGATGTGATGTAAATGTTATTAATGAAAATAAAAAATGAAATAAGCATCACAATACCACCGAGATGTCATTTACCTGGAAATATGTGATTTAAATGCCATTGAGCTTCAAGAGAAAAGGATTTGAGCATGGAAAGCTTGGGCTGCAAAGGACTATTAATGTGTATAATTTAATTTTCAAGGAATTTCTCAGTTATCTTTTAAAATGGGCTTCAATACATGAAAATCAAAAAGCAGTCGTAGAGTCCTTAAAATAAAGCAGCCCAATGATAATCTTGAAATTTTGATTTAGAACATCTTCAGTTATAGAAGCTACAATAAATTTCAAAAAAAAATAAAAATAAATAATTAAGATGGAATCATAAAAACCTGCTTCAGTATCCTGAGAAATGTCAAGATAAATCAAAAGGCAAAAGTGATGTGCTGTCACCACAAAAGTGCCTTAATTAAAAAAATAAAAAAGTGAAAGAATTTATTTACAGAAGACAGTTCATTGTGAAGAAGAATAGTGTGGAACAACAAGCTATTTTACATCATTAGGTGATAAGTGCCAAGAGTGAATATATATAACCTACCAAAATTTTGTGTCAGTTGCTAGTCATAACATTAAAATGTGCTGTCATACTACGAGTAGTCTGATAGTTCTTTGAAATCAATGAAATGTGATTTTGCATTGTGTTAATGACCCATTACCATAGTGCATTAAATTACTAAATTGCTGAGCATGATGCTTCACTAAGAATTTCTTTCATTCCACTTCCTAAATGTCCATGTAAATTAAAATATTTTGCTTCCAGTTCTAAGATATTTTTGCCTCAGTTAGAAATATAAAAGTTGTATATAAAAAAAAGCAGTTTTAATTAATGCTATTGCATTAGTTCAGGCAAAACAAGTTACGCTTGCTTCTGCTACACTCAAGGCTACTAATTTAAGCTTTAGTAATAAAAAAAAGTATAAATTCAATTATTCCATAATTCAGATGCATAGTAGTGAACAGCAACATGAAAATTAAATTAAAAGCTGCACTTCAATAAATACAAATCCCAATCAATACATTAATGGTATATACAGTTATGAAATTGTAATTGCATGTTGAATTAGTAAGTAAGCTATAATAAGCCTGAAAATAGTGCATCATTTTAAATATGAATTATAAAGGAAGATCTAACTAAGAAATAGATACGACTTTATAAATTGATGTTTTAAAATTAATTAAATTCTTTTATTTATTTATAATTTCCCAGTTATAAATAAAATAAAAAGATTATTTCTTTATTTTCTTAATTACAATCTTCAGATTGTGGCTACATGTCTCCAAGATGATTTAATAACTTAAGATGCTACCAGATTGTATTGAAGTTCCAGATCTACATTCTAACAATAGCAATTTTCATGATTGATAAATCCATACCAGAAGGTGGTTCTCTTGGGATTTATTTATCTAACTTCATTTCACTGAGTCCGAGAAGATGCTGTTCATTCAAATTATTATAGTAATGAGTAGAAAAAGCACTAAATTAAAGAAAAAAAAGTATGGCATACCTTGTTAATTAAGCTGAAATTTGCCAGAACTGCAGCTCAAAATTATTACTTAGTAATGGAATTTATACTACATTTCTGTAGTGAAAATCTAATTTCATTTTTGTTGTTAAAAGTTGCTTCCTTCAGCGGAAACCAAATAATCTTTTAAGTTAGAGAAACGATTATTTTGTATATTAAAAGTTTGCTACACTAGCACAGCATTATTGCTTCAGTAACATTCAGTGTTGCATCATGCTCTTTATTAGTAGTGTTCAGTTTGCAACAATAGGAAAAAAAGAAAAGTGGAAGAGATAAGAAGCCACTCATGCCTTGAGGCAGCTGCACACACTACTGGCTTCAAATCTACTTGTTTTTTTTTTTTTATAGTATTAAGCTTCATTAAAAAAAAAAAAATCACTGTGAATTGTTGGGAAATTCAGTGTTATAACAAAAAAAAAAAAGGCTTTTAAAAATTAGAAGTCTTATATTTTTGACACCATCTTATGAGAAATAAAATTTGGAATCTAACCATTTATCATCCATTTATGTGTTTGTACAAAATGTCACTTCTCAATCCATTGTGTTTCTTGAGTTGAAAAAGTGTCAGACACATAAGCACACAGATGGAACAGAGCATACTTTATTGTGTTATCAATGTAAGTCTAAACTGAAATGTCATCTAAATTATCCAACTGCAATTAGTGAAAATTTTATTTGCAGATAACACAATAAAAAGGAAATGGAAAATTAAATAATTTCAAGCCAGAATAGGAGCAAATAGCAGCAAATGATTTCAAGAAGAAATGCAGCTTAGAATTTCATCAATGCAAATAGCTAACACTGATATAATAAACGCTCCCACTGAAATCCAAGTTCTCTATATAAGTAAAATAATAATAATAAAAAATATCAGTGCTGAGATTACACCTTACAATCAGCAAAATAGCAATGCACTTCAGTGTTTGTGAGCTGTAGAGGTGAAAAGGTAATGCAATAGTGCAGATAAGGTAATATTGAATATCCAGGTAAGGAAATATATTCTATTTTGTTAGATTAAATCTGCATTTTAAATTATTCAAATGATCTTATTGTGCTAAAATATTACAGAGTTCCCAAAAGCATGTAAGTTTTTGAAATTCTTACTGAAAATTCTTTTTACAGATGCCTTTTGTGATGTCTTGCTTGACCTAGCAATATGGAATGTCTACTTGAAAAATAATAATTAAATATGTATGTCTTCTCTCCAAACACTTCTTGACATTGGATAAAATAACATCAAATGAAGTTATGAAATATTCTTGTAGTCAGAAGTCACAAGTAATGCTACAGAACTGAGAAATGACATCCTTATAAAATACTCTTTAAAGCTATTTGATAAATGCAATTTTAGTAAAAGAGACGATGGTCTCAATGGGACCTAAACCATTTATTGAGTACCTGAAGATAAATCACATTTTCTTTTTAATTTATATTTAGGAACGTCGAAACATAGAAACAAATTTCATCTGTAGAATAAATATTCAAATTAATGATAGAAATTAGTTACTATTACTGCCATAATTATTAAAAAGGTCAACCACAAATATCAGATATTCACATAAATTGAAAGATCATTTATCCAGAAGTCTATATACCAAAATTTAGAACAGAAAATTGTTCTAAAAAGTATTTTATCTGATTATCTAATTTTTTTGAATTAATTAAAGATAAAGTTGCTATAATGGATGGTGATGATGAATCCATATAGCAGAAAATGAATGGGCAAAATAATGTCATAGAAGACAGTTTGTATAATACATATAGATTTCTATGCTATATTTATATTACATAAAAAGCAAATATACTTTTTTGTTTTCATTAACTCATTTATTTTGCTAATTTTAAAGATAAATTTCTATGTATCCATTTTCAATTAACATTTCAAATGCAAGATTGCTGGTATTTAAAAAAAAATAAAAAATTGTTATTTATTTGCTCATTTTAAAGTATGCTAAAATATCTTTTCCATTCATTGTGCTCTTTTGGAGTTAGAATATCAGAATTTCAAAAATATTATTCCAGAGCAAATTAGAAGCCAGACATTCTGGATAAATGATTTTCTATTTAAAACAGATAAATGCTATATTTACAAAACAAAAGATAAATATCCATTTTCAAATAACATTTCTAAAGTAAGATTATTTAAAAAATTAAAAAATAGTGATTAAATTGTGAAATAATTTAATTTATAAAAGACATTTTATATTTATTGCAATCTATAAAAGCTATTTTGACAAAAAATTCAATCTTAATGCATGAAATAAGACAACATTGCATAGAATTAGCTATAAAACAAGAATTGTAATGTTTATATATGTACAGTAAAGTTCTCATTTGCTGCTATAAAACTGAACTTATAAAATATATAAGTTTTAGAAAGATAACATTAAAACTGGAGTCAAAATTTATGTTGCATTTAGTTAAAAAATAGAGAAATGCTTCAGTTAAATAACCAGAGATATTAGTTGTAATTATTAGGAAGTTACGTAATATTCGTGAATGGACTTTATTATAGCTTAGAATAGTTAATAAGAAAAAAAAATAATTAATAGAAAACTCCAAAAGTTCTTCCTGCATTCTTGCTTTTTTTTTTTTTTAATCTTAGAAAGTTAGATTTTCCCATTCTTATTTTCTAATTTTTTTGAAGAAATGTTTAGTTTCTTTATTTTTCATTTTAAAATTTACATTTTAAATATTTATTTTCTGTCCTACTATTATATGCTGATTGTAGCGGTTAGGTAGTCTTAAATGCCAGTTCAGAACTTGGCTGGAAATACACAAATCAGGATTTTAATATCTGTAAGATATTGATTTTTCTTTTCTTTCACATATTTATCCAAAGGGAAATGGAATTCACATTGGCAGATCTTACTCTATCTTACCTTGAATTCGTGCCCCCTTCCCATCTTCTTAGAATTTTGGTCAAGTATGGGGATGTATAACCAGTAATCTCTGCTCAATAAACAAGGATAATTTATACTCAAAAAAGGTAATAGTGGGCTAAATAAATTGCATCTAATAAATTTTTGCCTTATTATTGAATATTGTGGTAGAATACTGTATTTTTCTTTCTTTTTTTTTTATTTGGTAGTCTTATAATACTATTAAGTTTTAAATTCTGATTTCTTTTACTTAATGCAACTTTTCTTTATGATTGCCAAAATTTCATTTATTCTTCTCTAATTCTTCTGTTGTTAAATCACTTGTTACTTGAGCCATCTGAAAATTGTTCCCTCACAAGTGTTTTATATATCTTATGCAAAAGAATTAATGTGTGTGTATACCCACACTGGATATACTTCATAAGTGAGTCAATAAACCAATTGTGTGCCAGAAAGGATAAGTGTACTTTTATGTGTGCTTCATTTTCAATTTCTCAAAAAACATTATGCTTCAAATCAAAAGTGTGTTGTACTCCCACACTGGATCGCGTGAGTGACTTTTAAGTGATACAGCAGCATGTTCAGGAAATGCAAGAAAGTTTTATGTGTTTTTAGAGGATGTGATTACCGTTACGTGGATCTGTTTTAATACAGTTGTAACCAGCTGTAATAGTGATTTATACACAGAAGAAAAGTGAAGAATGTTAATTTGGAAATTTGATTTTAAAGCAAATAGTTATGCAATCAAACCAAAAACAAATACTACAATTTTTCATTAATAAGTCAGGCAAAAATTTAAAGTGATGAAAGTTTTCATTCTTTTAATAAATTCAGGATACAAATAGAATCAATTTCAAGTAACTTTTAAGGCATTATTAGTTTAGTTTGTAGAACTATTAAATATATTTTCATAAGTTTATTTATAAAGAAGGCACATTTGTAATTTGCTTCCCCTGCTTACAATAAGTAATTACATCTTAAAGGTATCTTTAATTTCACTTGAATATTATTTTATTCCAGTTAATAATGGGAAACTTGTATATCATTAAATGCAAGGTTTAAATTATTTTCATCTTAATCTATTTAGGTGTTATAAATAATTCATGGTATGAGAATGAGTAAGTGCTAGAATGTGCTGTCCTATTTATTTATGAACATATTTTTTATACCAGTTACATTATATTTTCTTACTAGGCCTTTTCACTAGTTCTATCTTCTAGTTCTATCTTTGCTTTTATTTTGTGATAAATTTTGGCTCCATAATGTTTATTAAAAAAAATTATTGACATTACATTATCGTTATAACACCAAAAAATTTAAATTTAATTTATCATTGCAAAAGTTCATACTAATAAACATATCTCTCTGAATGTTTACCAATCTCTACATTTCATATCATATATCACAACTTCTGGGATTGTAAAGGTTTTACTTTGGGCATTATAATATTCATTCTATAAATTTTTTTCTAAATCCCCATCTAAAGTGATTCAGAGAGAGTTCTATAATTTCTATACAGCTATAACATAATTCTCCTTTATTTTATTAGCTAAATTTATGAAATATGAGACATAGCAACAGCTTTACAGTTTTCTAGCTTTTTAATTTTGCTGCTTTTCTTTTACTGAAAGCTTCTAATCTACCAAATTTTCTCCTTATGCATTCAGTTATTTCAACTGAAACCTACACTTTACCTATTATAGATTTTTATTTGATATTACCTGGCTATTCTTGTTAGAAATATACCAACCAACCTACTTGATTATATATCCTAAAGATTTCAGTACCACTAACATTTAATTTAAAAATAAATGAAAATTCAATTCAAAATGTAGAATTGTAAAAGTATGAAATTCCTGTAGTTATTTTTAAAGTAAAATTATTCCAAACATTGTAATCAGTTAAAAATTCTAAAATGATCTGACTTGTGAGCTGATGCTACTATAGACAATACAAAATAGCTAAAAACTAATACATGTAGAGCAAATACAAATCTTAATGTTTTTCATATAATTAAATGAATGATAAGATAGAAGACTGGAGTAAATAAATATAAATTTCTTAGCATTTCATTATTAAATATCTAATAACATTGCAGTCTACATATTTACTTATATCGGGAAAAACAATTAAAAAAACACACACAAAAACGATTAAAAATTATCTTTAAAATCAGACTAGTTTCAAACTTCCTTACGGAGTCCTTTGTCAACATCTGAAAACAACAAGTGGATCACCAGTACTTAAACCAAAGTGGACCAATCAATACTGATCGGCCAAGTCGAAAAAGGAAACAGGGTGGCATCAAATAAACCAATCCAAAAAAACGTATTAAAAACCAGGAAATGTGGACTGTTCTATTAGCAATTTAGTGGAAGAAGCTTGTATCATGAGATGAGAGCAAAACCAGATGAGAAATTAAAACTAGAAAAATGTAGAAAAAATATTTTTTTTTCTCTGGTTTTCTGGTTTTGGTGTCATCTCATGATACAAGCTTCTTCCACTAAATTGATAATAAAACATTCCTCATTTCCCAGTTTTTAATACTTTTTTGGATCGGTTTTTTTGATGCCACTTGTTTGCAGACGTTGACAAAGGACTCCGAAAGGAAGTCTGAAACTAGTCCCATTTTAAAGATAATTTTTAATCGTTCTGCTGTTTTGTTAATAGTTTCTCCCGATTTCATTGTTCACACATTAAATTATTCATTATTTACTTATTGTTCTATTCATTCATTTTTAATTAAAAAAAAAAAAAAAACAACCCAAAAACAAGTGAATATAATTTTGTGCTAAAGCATAAATTTAAGGGTGACCCTTAATAAACAAAATTAAAAATAATAATAAAAAAAGAAAGTACAATAACGTAAGGAAAAATTTAAAAAAAGTTAGGGAAAAAAAAAATATAAAAAAATGTTAGGAAAATAAGAAAAAAAGAAAAAAAAAATCCCACGTAGACATTGAGAAAAAAAAAAGTAGATATATAGATTTGAATAGACAACCATCAGTATATGAGTCCGAAACCTTAACCATCAAGCTATAGATGATAACTGAAATGACATGGTTGCATTTCTGACATTTAAGCTAATAGCGAAAATCCAATGAAAACAATGCCAAATATCTCGAACATGTGGGAGGGGGGTCACGTTGGCCCCTGAAAATACCCTATTCTTATGTTGTTTGGGCCTCTGAACAGAATAGTGAAATTCGTTTGTCGATCCGACCTTCCGTTCGGGATTTGTTAGGGGTGGACAGAAACAGATGGATGGAGACAAGACAAATACAATAGCTAACGATTTTGGTCGCTATCACAATAACTCCCAAATGGATCACTAAAAATAGCTTTTAAATCTGACTTCTTTGAGAAGAATAGATTAATACTTCATTTTCCCAAAACTACAGAATGTCAAATTAGACATCTCATTGGTTCTGATATGAGTTCAATTCCATGTGTCTTTAAGTTGCTTGAATTTCTAAATGTTTTGTATAATATAAATGTTAAGTGAATAATTTGTCTTTAAACAAATTAGATTTGGAACATCATATAATCATAAAATATATTTAATTTATAATAATGCCATGAATGTTAAATTAAATTATAATTAAAATTAACCTCTTCAGTGCCATGACCGGAAAATTTCCAGGCTAAGTTTTTCAGACCAAATTTCAATCGCCTGGAAAAGTTACGTGCATAGATGTTTTATGGAGAGATCGCCCGGAATTTTTTCGGGAAAGTTCTGATTGGCAGCCACAGGTGGTAGCAACATCAACTTCCCTTTTTTGTTTTTGTTTTCAAAAGCATCTGAGAGGTGGCAGTAGTTGTTTTTTCTGTCTTCGAGCTATTATAGTTTTCTAAAATCAGCTTCTGAAATCAAAATGGCAGCGGCAAAGCAAAAAAAATGTTTAGATCATAAAGAAATTGATAAACTTTTGGAGTTAGATTGCTTCAGTGATAGTGACTATGAATTAGATATTTCCAATGAATAATCCTGTATTAGAAGTGATGGTAGTAAATCCGATTATGACTAGAATAATGATATAGTGCAACAGGTGCTGATACGAAGTATTAAATATTATAATAAAAATTAAAAACTCTGTTATATGAAAATTTCGAAAATCTATCAAATAAAATGATCTGAATTTGTATTTTAACCAAAGAAATAATTAAAAAAATAGTAAACAAAAACAACAACTAAAAAAAAAAAAGCCTTCATTTTATGTTGTCAGTACTAAGAAAAACTTGGTACTAAAGGGGTTAAGTTAAAGGATCCCACTTTAAAGGCCATGCAGACTCCTTCAAGTTGCTTGAGGTATATGTTCCTATGATTCTCAACCTTAGAAATGAAGTTGGGAAAAGATGATCAGTTTGATGCCCTCACACCTTTAACCCCAGGAAAGAAAATTGGTCCCCATTTTACAGAGGACTGTTTGAACTCTCTGACCCATCTTGAGGTGAAATACCTCTCTGCCAGGAAAAAATCCCTGACCTACATCGGGAATTGAACCTGACTTCTCTTAGCTTGCAGCCCGCGTCTATAACACTGAACAACTTGATCCACAATTATATAATTACTATTTTTAAAAATATTTTTTGATTAGATGTTTCAAACTAAATGTATATAGAAATTTAATAAAACACAAAAATTAGTATAAAAATTTCACAAATGCATAGTTGATAATTATTTTTGATACCTTTAAATACTAACAAAATTAAATGCTTTAAAATCTAAATTACAGCTTATTAATTTAAAAATAAAAGTTAAAAAATATATAATAAAGATTAATAATACAATATTGGGCAAAACAAACAGTAGTGAAAGACAGAAACCAGGAGTGAGAGCAATAAATATAATTAAATATCAGTTACAAAGTACAGGAATACCCTAACTTAGCATTATCCATCCAAGATTTGTACAGTATGTTCTAAATGTTCTCCATTATGGCAGACAAGATTCATACCATTCCTGCAAATTTTCTACCTTGAGATGCAATGCCAATAAAAGTTGTCACTTGGAGCTTTTTTCCGAAACATAATCTGAAACCACTCCTTCACCTATGTAAGGCTGGGTCTGTCTTTTTGTCCTAGACCATATGACCAGTTTAATGTTTGATTAAAAATACCTTTTCTTCTGTGCTCAGAACTATTTATGCCTCTACTGATTCAAAACCTAATACGGCTTATTACACAGTTTTTATTCAAATAGACTGTAATGTTTAGACACCCTATTATTGTGTGGGGATGTGGAATGTTTCACTACTGTTTATTTTGCCTTATACTGTATATGAAACTATACTTTTGTTAATGTGTGTAAATATTTTTTATGTTTTTCTTGCAGAAGACATTTCAATTTCCCACCTATTATTTGGAAAGTAAACAGGATGCAGAGACAAAATAATGAACATACAAAAAAGAAGCCTTATTGAGGAGAATGAAGATTTATATTTGATTTATCCCGTTCCTCAGTAGAAGAATGAATCAAACCTGATTCAGTCAAATTACTAGGGTTATTGGAGCCCTAATAAAACGCTTATTGTGAAAAGAATTGGATCCAGAATGATGTGTTAAAACTTATGTAGCAAACTTATGCAAGGTAATAGTTAATTACTTATATTTAAATAATAATTTATTTAAGCATTACTGTTTCAGAAGGATAGCATATGAGGGCTATCTGAAAAATACTTAAAATTATTTGAATACTCCTCTTAACATCCGAGTTACATTCCATCCAATAGGACATTACACGAATTGGACGTTCTGCAAACATCGTACATAAGCAACCTTATATACTGTATTTGTACCTATACTGTACTGCCTAAATAGCCAAAAAATACTGTTCTGTATACATTAAAATATAACAATAAAAAGTAAATTCATAAATTTGAAACATAGATATTTATTATAGCTTTCAACTACATACAGATACTGTATTATAAGCTCAGTATGTACTATGCCATATATGGCTGGCAGCATAATTGTTTGGCCATATCAGCTTCATTTGGTGCAAGAAAGCATGCCTGCTATGGCCACTTATGTCTGCTGCGTCCCATTAGCCGATCAGGATTTTTCAACTCTACTGGACCTTGGATGTACATGCGAATGAACATTCTTCAGAAGGATATTAAGTGGCGCATAACTGCATATGAAATCGACTATATTTAAATTGGCTGTTTAAATAATACAACACACACACATATATATACATGTATACATATACAGTATATATATATAATGAAAGTTCAATGAGCACATTATAGAAATGTACCTCTGACTTTGCTGCATGCTGCATATGAAATAGTACTGATTAGAAACAATAGGATCTAAGTCACTTTTGAGTCACAGAATGTTGTTGAACAGCAAGCCACAACAAAGTTTAATCTTTTAACTGGTGAAATACTACTCCAAGCATATGGAATTTATTTTTTTATTATTATTTTCTTTCTATGTTTATAACTAAATCAGTGATTGTAACAGTAACTGCTCTTCTTTGCTTGTCAGATAACAATTCTATAATCCAGTTACAGTTATTATTATATTTGTGCTGTAACACCAGATTCATTGGAAATGAGATTGAGATCATACTCGTTAGAAAGTGCATCTCTGCATTAATGACTAGCCACCTACTGAGAGTCTAATGCCAATCTGCCAATCCAAATTCAAAAAGTTCAACCTTATACCCATGACCTCACCTATAGAAGCTTCAATTGTTAGCATTTTTGAAAAGTAACAAAGTATCAGAGGCTGATATAAAAAAGATACCCAAATAATAACTTGCACCCATTCTACAAGAACGGCAACAGAAAGTCAGACAAAATGTATTATAGTAGAGTCCTGAAAACTCGGCACTCGATAACCCGGCAGTCCGGATAACTCGGCCACCCCCTGGCAGGGCGGAAAAACCCCGCGCGCAGACCTGTTACATTTACATACAGTTCATGCATGTATTAGGTATTTTCTTAAGTTTATTTGGACAGTTTAAGTTTGAGTTACAGCGTTCCTTGTAAACTGTTGTATTCTCAAGCAACAAATAAAAGTATTTCATGACGGAAAAATCGTACTTATTCTTTTTTTAACACCTTTCCCGATAACCCGGCAGTTTCACAAACTCGGCCATCCTTCGGTCCACATTAGGTCGAGTTTTCGGGACTCTACTGTACCATGGAGGACTAAATTTAG
This sequence comes from Thereuonema tuberculata, assembly GCA_023159025.1. NCBI lineage: Eukaryota > Metazoa > Arthropoda > Chilopoda > Scutigeromorpha > Scutigeridae > Thereuonema > Thereuonema tuberculata. The sequence goes on along the minus strand of JAFIDM010009631.1, from coordinate 68,819,056 downwards.
AAAATAATCATTTCAGAAACTAACTTCTAGAGCTTAAAAAAAAATCTGCATAAACCTTACTTAGAGAGTCCTTGTGTAATGTGCAGTTCTGAAAAAAAAACAAAAAAAAAAACAAAACACATGGAATTTTTTTTTAGTTAGGACATTTTAACTTAACAGGTTTATCAGACAGAGTTTTGATCAATGGTACCAATTCAATTATCCTTCCTCTCTTGTATCCAACAGTGGTATGAATTTAGTCCATTGGAATGGAATATTATATCCTCATGTTTGTGAAAATTGCAACATCCTGAAGGAACCATCAGAATGGATGGAAATTTATTACACACATTACTAATGGTGATACAAACAAACGATTAAAGTTTCAGAGCAATGCAACAACAATACTTGCAAAAAATCAGTATGGTGTAAAACCTCCACGAGCTGCAATAAGAGCTGCTATACACCGTGGCATCGAATCAAATAGGCCTTGGATGTGTTCCTGAGATATCACTGCCAGGCTGCTTCTGTCTGAGTCCACAGTTCATCGGTATCAGCTGCTGGATGACAATGATGGGCTATTTGCTGATGACCATATCCCAGACATGTTCAATAGGTGGCATACCGGGTGAACATGCAGGCCAGGAAAGAAAGAAGTATCTGCATTGCTTCGAAGATGGCCTGGGCATTTCTGGCAGCATGTGGTCGGGCATTGTCTTCTTGGAATGTAGTTCCAGGAGTGTGCTGAAGGAAGGGTACGGCTTCAGTCCCCACAACTTCCCTGATGTAGCTGTTGATGCAGTCTGGAAGATGGCACTCATCTTGATGTTATCTAATGGGTATGCAGCCATCATTGTAATCCAAGTTGAAGTGGGACTCATCTGAAATCATGACATGGTGCCAATCTGCACACCAGTGGGTGTGTTCGTGAGCCCATTGTTGCCTGAGGTGTCAATGGTTCAGGCTTAACGGAATCCTTAACAAAGGAATGCATGCACGCTGTCCTCTGCACAGCAGACACCATCGAACCATGGAATCAGACAATGTCAGATCTGTTGCAGTGTTCCATAGTTGTGCTAACACTCGAGAAGAAGCTGAACGGTCTGTCACTGCCAAGTGGATTAGGTGTCTATCATCCCGTGGTGTCGTCACATTTTGTGATCCACTTCTGGTTTTTGACTCGTCCTGTTCTCATCCTCTGCTTCCACACTCGCATCACTGACTGTGGCATTATGTCCTGTATGAGCAGTAATTTCGCGGTTTGAAAATCATCCTTCATGCATGCCTATCATTCGGTCCCATTCAAACTCCGTATCTTGCTTATAAGGTGCCCTTTGATGTTGACGAGGTATACTGACTCCATTAGGCATGTGTACAGCTCAGCGACGATGAAAAACTACTTGTCTGGATCCACAACAGTTCTCCACTTATATGCTCTTACACGACAGTTCAGAGGGCACTGCTGACAAGTATAGGGCACGATAGCGTCACCGGAGTTGCCGGTTCAGGCCATGTGCATTTGAAAGATCTTCCATAACTAAGTCAACAGCAAAATTTTTGCAATAGACAGCCAGGGGTAAAGGAGCTAAAGGGGTCAAAGTTAACATGGTGGCCTATGGGAAATCACTTATAAGTCACTGCAAGAGGCTTATAAGTAGCTTGCAACCTTAGATAAGGATGAGACAGACACAATAAGTAGATATTGATTGGAAAATAAGCATGAAATTGTTAATGATCAGCTTCAAATCAGATACAATCGATGTGAAGTTCAGAGAACAGGGCATGCGAAAAGCAGATACTCTGTTCACTGACGAGGTAAAGGGTATTACTGCACCACCAGAGTTGCCAGGCAAGTGGCACCTTTCCTAAAAGCTTGTCCCAGGAGGAGTTCACTGGTCGAGTTTGCCGGGCGGACAGCCAGCAGAAGAGGAGGAGGAGACGGTCAAGTCTGAAAACAGGTCAGGCCGCTGGACACAAGCAGAGCACCTCTTTCTGCTGCTGCTCACTTCTCTTTTTTTTTCTTTTTTCATCCAGCCATGTGACTTGTACTTCTTTCGTCTGCTTCATCAGAGACAGTGTGATATTCGAGACACACAATGTGAACATCTGGCACAGGGATCGATTCTTGGCACTCCAGTCATTCACGCTGTATCAGTTCAGTGCTCCTCACTTCAGAAACATGATAAAGTATGCATTTTACAAATGTGGGTACCTAGACATTGAACCTGATCCATGCGACTACTGCTTTGACTCAATCGTCAGTGACAGGTGCTTCAAGTGTGACAGCATTGCATTCGTTGAATGTGCTCACTGTGAACAGAGTATCTGCCTTTCCCACACCCTGTTCTGTGAACTTCACATCAACTGTATCTGATTTGAAGCTGATCAGTAACAATTTCATGCTTATTTTCCAATCCATATCTGCTTATTGTGTCTGTCTCATCCTTATCTAAGGTTGCAGGCTACCTATAAGCCTCTTGCAGTGTCTTATAAGTGATTTCCCATAGGCCACCATGTTAACTTTCACCGACCCCTCATAGCCCCTATACCCCCTGGCTGTCTATCGCAAAAATTTTGCTGGTTGACTTAGTTATGGAAGATCTTTCGAATGCACATGGTCTGATTGGCAACTCCAGTGATGCTATCGTGCCCTTTACTTGTAAGTCTAGGCATGCACAATCATTCCCAAATTTTAATCACTTGCATATCATACCCTGCTTTACATTTCCTGTAAGTTTCACTTCATTTGCATGTTTCCTTCATGGTGTTGCATTTTTCACAAACATGAGTGTATTATTAACTATATTATTTACTATAGGTGGTAATTTTCAATTCATTCAGTTTTTATACATTCCTAAACTGATTTACAATTTAATTCCTTTTACACATATTAATAGATTTTGGTTGATAAAAAATTACTGGCTATTAATACTATTATATTTGTAATATATGCTGGGAATGGGGAGATGATTTTTTGAATTGTCAGATCTGGTTGTAATCAAGCCAGAAAGCAAAAAATTAAAATTAACCTTCTGTTTAAAAAAGAAAAAAATACTTTTTCTTTTATTCAACATTACATGATCATTTTTTTACTTTTAGTTGAATTGACCCCCATCAAGAAGACATCAGGATTTTTAACATTATGCCAAAGTACTGTGGTCTTTGTCTTGAGTAAGTAAATTAGTCAAAATAGTGCTGCTTTTCTAGCTTATTGTTTTCTCACATTATTTTTAAAGATTTTCTTCCAGAAAGTTTAATTTTACAGAGCATTTTCTTTTTCTTTTTCTTTTATAAGGGGCAAAATATGAAGTTTACAGTGTAAGTCTCTCTTTTAAGAGTTGTAGATAAAAACCAACAGTACAATAATAGTAAAATCATAAATTTACTGCTTTTGAGTTCTTTAAGTAATACATTGTCTTGTACTTGATATAACAACAGCAATTTAATATAACAATAATTAAACACTTTTTTTTATTACAAATTCCGCCGTCGCACAAACATAGTTAAAGTTCATAAAAACATGAAAATATAAATGAAAAACGACTAGTTTTGACTTCTTATTATAACGAAGCCTTCATCGGGTTGCTTGGAGAATGAAATGAAAAGAAAATGAATTATTTAGCCTTGGCTTCTCACCACCCAGAGGGCGGTTCTGTGACGTAGAGGAACGGCTCATTGTAGGTTGGAGGGTGCAGGAAGTTAGGACGCTTCATAAAAAGACGAGTGCCCGGTTTATTGTGAGGGGGATGTTATAGTTTTCTTCTTTTTTCTTTTTCGAAACTTGTATTGCTCAAGTGCCTGAATAGAAAGGCAATCGTTGTATGCACTAGGCTCAGTTATGATGCAAAGGGACTCTTTACATTTGCGTAAAAAAGTGTTACCTTCATTACACACAATTGCAGCTCTACCAAAGTCCAGAATGTGGCCCGTATTTAATGAATGTGCAACCGTGTTATAATTAAGATTGCGGGTCCTGAGGGCATATTCGTGTTGATAAATTCTTTCGCTGAGCTTTTGCAGTGTTTGTCCATAATACTGGCAGGATTCGCCGTTGGCACAGGGAATCGAGTACACCACTCCTTTTTGCTCCAAGGGATTGTATTCAGCTCGTGGAAATTTATTAAAGCATTAAATTCAAAAAGGAAGCTGAAACTTCCGAAACACCCACCCTACCCTTCCTTGATATCTTGATTTGGCGATTGGAAAATGCATTTCACACGTCGGTTTACAGAAAGCCGACATCTCATCCAATCACCCTCAACTACAAATCATCCTGCCCGATGTCTTTCAAGATTAACAACATAAGAATGGCGGTCCACAGAGCTTTTCTCATTTCAAGTAAATTTTCCTTTTTCCGGAGCGAAATACATAAAATTAGGGACATATTCTCCTCCAACGACTATCCAAAAATTTTTTTGGATAGGCAGATAGCATTGGCCACGCAAGCCCTTTATCATAATTTGAAACCATCAACCCCTGCAGTAAAGAAATTTCTCTCCATACCGTTCCATCCTGGAATCCATCAAACCCTTTCACGCTTATTGAGGCCATACGGAGTAAGGTTAACTTCGCCCAGCAGGAACACATTAAACACCCTTTGCAACAAAAATAAATTTCCACGAGCTGAATACAATCCCTTGGAGCAAAAAGGAGTGGTGTACTCGATTCCCTGTGCCAACGGCGAATCCTGCCAGTATTATGGACAAACACTGCAAAAGCTCAGCGAAAGAATTTATCAACACGAATATGCCCTCAGGACCCGCAATCTTAATTATAACACGGTTGCACATTCATTAAATACGGGCCACATTCTGGACTTTGGTAGAGCTGCAATTGTGTGTAATGAAGGTAACACTTTTTTACGCAAATGTAAAGAGTCCCTTTGCATCATAACTGAGCCTAGTGCATACAACGATTGCCTTTTTATTCAGGCACTTGAGCAATACAAGTTTCGAAAAAGAAAAAAGAAGAAAACTATAACATCCCCCTCACAATAAACCGGGCACTCGTCTTTTTATGAAGCGTCCTAACTTCCTGCACCCTCCAACCTACAATGAGCCGTTCCTCTACGTCACAGAACCGCCCTCTGGGTGGTGAGAAGCCAAGGCTAAATAATTCATTTTCTTTTCATTTCATTCTCCAAGCAACCCGATGAAGGCTTCGTTATAATAAGAAGTCGAAACTAGTCGTTTTTCATTTATATTTTTATGTTTTTATGAACTTTAACTATGTTTGTGTGACGGCGGAATTTGTAATGAACTATTAACGCACGTAAAACTTGAACTTCAATAATTAAACACATTTTGGCAAAAAAAAAAAAAGAAGAAAATTTCCCATTTTCTTAACAAATAAAAAAATTATCCTTTTGATTTTTAAAAATTAACATGAAAATAATAAATAATTTTCTTAAAAAGCAATTTCATTCTTTAAAAAATCAGCAACTGTGAGAAAGCTGTAAAATCATTTTTTTCTTTTATTATTATTTAAGTTTGGTAATTAAATCTTTTTTATTTTACAGAGAGAAGCAAGACATTCAGTCAAATTGTATCATTGGTAAAACAAGAAGAATTATTTATTTAAATTTCTACCATATATCTTTCTTGCATTTAATTTATTGACCAATAGCAGTAGAAGTTTCAAAAATACCTAAAGCAACTGTTACAATTAAAATTTTCATCTTTTTTCTCTTTTCTTTTTTTTTTTTTTTTTTTTTTTTTTTTGCAAAAAGAAAACTAAGTAAAACACAAATAAAATCCAAGGGAGAAAAATATTTTTGTCCCTTATATAATGCTCTTTGAATATTAAATATGATATAATAGAAATCCTTTCCCTCACTTTTTGCAGCACCAAAGAAAAACTCCTTTCCTCTGAAGCAGAGCACATGCAGAAACTCTAGAATAAACAAGGGAATTTAGATAGTTCATCCAATCAAATATTCTTCAGAAGATGTTTTCTTTCATTTTTAAAGTATACATATTTTGATATTCACCTGATAATGATACTTACTATAGAACATTGGAGGCTTTGGTCTAACACTTGTAAAAATTCCTAGTATGCATTGTTTGGCCAGCTTTAGACTGCAGTATATTGTAAGTCTGAGTATGCATGTTTATCATATAATCATGGTAACTCAAAAACTGTCATAGGAAGCTGACTTCATTGGAACATGTAGGTTAGTTTCAGCAAAATCCCCATTGATTTTTCTATACCAATAATCAGACCAATAGATAAGGAGGTAGGAGCCAAAAAATCATCAAAATATATTGCCATTTAATCATTATAATCTAAAATCCACTAAGAAATTCAAAGCTTTAATGTTAGATAAAAGTTATTGGATGTGCTCTCCCTAAAGGCTTTAGTATAGGTTCAAAAGCTCCCAATACAGAAATCTTTTAAATATGCTGTTATCATGATACCCAATATATATATATATTGTGACGAAACCATAGAACTTCCTCTGGGGGTGCCAGTCAAGCTTGCTGCCTTGACAAATTTATATTCCAGGGAGCGTTAATGTCGTTGAAGCTTTTGCTCGGTTTACAAGCTCAGTGTATCATGATCGCAGGGGTCAGTGCTAACCGAAGTAGAACCACTCAATAACGCACACACAACAATTAAACATATTTATTAACAACTTAACATCCTAATATGACCTTGGTCAGATACATAACAACTGAAACTTTCAGCGGCTGCATACTTGGAAATTAATCACTCTTGTAAATAAAATAAATTCCACACTTAAATCACTCCTGGCTTTGAGGTCAAATAAACAATAAAGATGTAAAGAATCATTTGAATTCAACTAAAATCTGTTTCCCTAGCTATTAGTGATTAACTTTGCACAATTAGCCTGAAGATTTAATGATGTGCACCAAATTATTGCATCCTGCATGAGCCACTCAGTCAACTTAGAGTTCCTAATACCATTGGAAACTAAAATGATATTGTTGAATGGCTTTTCCCTTTTGCACAATTTATGATGACTTTCCGTTGTTGAATTACCCAGAATGCCCCTTGCACTGCATTCAAATATGGCGGGTGGCTGAAATCTATAGTGAAATCTTAGTTCACAAAATGTTGCACTAAGTTCATTATGCTTGGCGTTGATTCACTATCCCTCGCTGGCCGTGCCTATTCTAACATATCACTTCCTAGTAGCATTATCAGTTTCGGACGTTTCTGGCACTACCATAACTAAGAGTTTACTTTGATACTGTTCGTTAATAATAAGTAAGCTAAACTTTTTCTAGTTTGCTAACTGTCCTGGCAAGCTAAAAGTTACTTAACGCAATACTTAGCTACTGCCTCAAACTCTCCGTGCAAACTCTCTGTGCATGTGAGAGTTTGAGGCTATCCACATGTGCCTGTTGAAGTTAATGCTAACTGAATCTTTAACACAAGCTATCTCTCATCATGCATGGCTGTGTTGGGTGGGTCCGAGTGTCCAGTTGGTGTCCTGTTGATGGTGATGGCAGATTGAGTGTGAGTCCCAGTGTCTTAAAGCTCTCCAAACACTGTATTATCAAGGCGTCTTCCATGTGCAAAGGGGTCATGTGACCATTAACTAAGCCATCAATCAGAAAACTACATTATTGAAATTACCAAATAAGGAAATTTGAAATTTCGCAGATTCTTACTGCAGGTGGAAATGACTCCCTCAAACATCTGGCGATTTGACCTTTCAATTCGTGCAGGTGCTTAAAAATTAATTAAAATTTAAAAGAGATAGAATAATATATTTTTTTTTTTTTTCACTCACTAGACTTTTGCAATTTCACTGAACATTAAAGCATATTTAATTATTTAAACTTAATTCTAACTGTTTCCTTAACAATACAATACTATAGTTTGGTTTTACTGTAATAATTACAATATTTAGGCCTCTAAATATGCGTTTTGTCACAATATATATATATATATATATACAGGGTGTTTCAAAAATACACGGCATAATTTCAGGTATGTATTTCCCACATGTAGACAATCAAAATAGTTCATTACAACATATGTCCGGAAATGCTTCATTTCCGAGTTATGGCCTTCACAACATTGAAAATCACCGGAACGTTTTTCGTTCCGCCGGTCGTTGCCATTACAGAAGATGTTCAAAATGACCACCTCCTGCTTGAATACAGACCTCACATCGATGTCTCATTGAACGTTTTTCTTTCCGCAGGTCGTTGCCGTCAAAGGACACATTAAGAGGGCACTCTGACAGATCATTCCGAGGCGAAGGTTAAATTCAGTGGTGTGTTTGGCGTTCGACTGTGTGTCATGTACACAAATCAGGAGCTGGCAGAGATGCACTTCATGTACGGTAAGGCAGACGGCAATGCTGCGCTGGCTCGTCGTTTGTACCAGGAGAGGTACCCACAGCGACAATGTCCAGATCGGAAGACATTTGTAAGTCTCCATCACCGTCTGTGCGAGTATGGAAAATTTCACTCTCCTGGATTGGGAAGGGGACGACCAAGGTCTACAACTCCAGAAGAACAGGAGGAGATTCTGGAGACTGTGAACAGAACTCCTTCTGTCAGCACACGAAGGTTAGCGTTGCAAGTGAATGTTCCCCATACGACTGTCTGGAGACTGCTGAAAGAGCATCAATTGTATCCTTATCATTTGCAACGTGTACAGGCGCTGTCACCAGCAGATTACCCTGCACGAGTTAGGTTCTGTCAGTGGTTCTTGCAGCAGTGTGCTGCAAATCCGAACTTTCCTGCCTTAGTATTATTTACAGATGAAGCACAGTTCACACGAGATGGCATAACAAATTTCCACAATCAGCATGTATGGGCGTATGAAAACCCAAATGCAACTGTTGTATCTCATCACCAGGTGCGGTTCTCCCTCAACATGTGGGCCGGTATCATTGGTGATCGATTAGTTGGACCCCATGTACTTGTAAACAGACTTACGGGGCAGGCGTACACAAACTTCCTGGGAAACACCATACCTCATGTTTATGACGACACTCCACTGATCGATCGTCAGCACGCTCACTTCTTGCATGACGGCGCTCCTGCACACTTCAGTCGTACGGCTCGCCGGTACTTGGATCGAACGTTTCCTGATCGATGGATAGGTAGAGGTGGCCCAATTGCTTGGCCTCCACGCTCACCTGATCTGAACCCTCTCGATTTCTACTTGTGGGGCCATTTAAAATCATTGGTTTATTCGTCTCCGGTGCCTGATTTGGAATCCCTTCGGAATCGAATTGTGGCACATTCTGAGGACATACGCAACATTCCTGGAGTGTGGGATCGTGTTCGCAGGTCATTGAGACATCGATGTGAGGTCTGTATTCAAGCAGGAGGTGGTCATTTTGAACATCTTCTGTAATGGCAACGACCGGCGGAACGAAAAACGTTCCGGTGATTTTCAATGTTGTGAAGGCCATAACTCGGAAATGAAGCATTTCCGGACATATGTTGTAATGAACTATTTTGATTGTCTACATGTGGGAAATACATACCTGAAATTATGCCGTGTATTTTTGAAACACCCTGTATATATATATAAATATTTGAAAACTTGCAGATCTTCAAAAGTTGATAGATCAGGTATATCATGAGACCTCCTTAAATTTTTAGCTTACTTTTCTAGGAAAGGAAGGCTCATCAAGTCACTCAGTATGTGTGTTTATGTGTCCTTCCCTAATAATTTTTAAACTTCTGGCTGGTGCTTCTTGAAACTTTGCATGGATATTTAAGAGACATTCAAACTTTAATTTTTTTCTTCAAGAGTCCTTGTTAAGGTCCTTATGAAGTTGACAAAATTCCCATAAAAAAGCATTAGACACACACACAAAAAGTCTAACAATCGGTATTAATGTTTGTAGCTAATCCACTAACTCCTCAAGAGTGCTGTGATTAAAATTAATTAGATTTAAACAACCAAAATCAAGCAGATTTTTTTTTTCTTTTTTTTTTCAGGAAATGGAAAATTTGTAATGTTTAGATTCAGATATTATAATTTAAAAGAAGGCATAGAATTTTTTCTTGTGGCTTCACAACTTTAAAAAAAAAAATAGGACAACATATTAAGGAAAGTATGTGCTATTTCATTCAAAATGACTATTGAAAGTTCTAATTGAAAAGAGGAGTTAGTTAATTAATGTTTGACTGAAAAATATGCAACAAATATATCTGTAGAACATACAGCAGATAATGGAAATTTAAACTGAAAACTCATATTATTAGCAATTATAATTTGATTTTTATTACACTTTTAAATGATTTCTAATTTTTTATCAGCAACAAAACAGCAGTTGATTTTTGAACTAAAATTTATTATGATTAATAATAATAATAATAATAATATTTCAAAAATGAAGCCTGCACACCTGCTTAAATTTCACTAAGAGAATTTAATTATAAAATTTTAATTACAATTACGTGACCATGGTTTCTCTTTTCATAAGAGAAATCATTTTCAAGTGGTGATTTAATGAAATTTAAATAAATATATATACATATGAATCAATAAAATGGATAGGTCGCTCTGGAGGAAACCCCATGGCAGAATGGGAATTTGCATATTTTTCTGCTGTGGTGAACTGCAGAACTTTGGTGATGGTGATCTGAACTTCCCATTTAAACAATACCATGTGAATGATCGATGACTGGAGTCTTCTGCTGTGTTGTTGAACGGCGGGCCCTGGTAATGCTGATGTGAACTTCCGATGTAAACAATTTCACATGGATGATTGATGACCGGATTCCAGGAGTGGGATGGTAAACAGACATTAAATGATCAACTGCGAAGTATTTATAACTATAAAAAAAAAACTTAAAAATGAAACCAATGAAATACAAATAAAAGATGAGAACAATAAATAAAATAAAATTGCAAATAATTAATGTATTACAGAAAATGAAAAATGAATTTTTTTTTTCTTTTTTCTTTAATAAGTCACATCAATATTCCTTTTTATTTTTATTTTATTTTTCTCTAATTTGTAATTGTAATTAATATTTTGTAATTAAATTCTCTTAGTGAAAGCAGGTGTGCAGACCTCATTTTTGAAATATTACTATGTTCAGTGCATGTAAAACCTTGCATTTCTTAATTATTATGATTATTTTTTAGTTTTAAAAACTTATCTGAATTGGACATTAGTTTTAAATTTTTCAGTTAAATTACGAGGATAGAAAAGAATTAAATGCTGTCTTCCAAAATTTACAGCACTATGGTATTGAAATGAATTTAAATAAGAAAATATGCTCTTTTTCAAGTTTCTTTGATTTTCAAAGATTGTTTTTTATTATTTATTATTATTATTTTTGCTTCTTTGAATTTCTTGTATCCTTTCTAGATTACTTAGGTTTCTAAATGATATTTTTTTCTTTTTTTAGAATTATTCCAGGAAGAATAAACTTATTGTGCAATTGAAAACCAAATCCATAAATACACAGCGGCATTTCTATTACAATTAATGTTCCTAGTAGGAGGAATGATGGAGCATGCTACTCTGTTGAAGTTTCATGGTTACATTTTGTATGAGATCAAGCTGTTGGAGAAAAGGATGGCAAGGGAATCATCAAGTAGTATCCTTAGATGATACCTGGAAAAGAGACTGCCTCTGGAAAAGCAGAACAGTAAAAAACTTTGCATGAGACTGATCATATTAATGGAACCACATTTTATATATATATCAGGTCTACCAGCTTAAATCTGCTGTTTGCTCATAGATGGCATAAGTGGTCCTATAAAACGACTATCGAACTGCCATATTGTTAGTTTCATGCGTTTGACATCTGGCAACAATAAGCAGTGCACAACAGCAATTACAAAGAAGAAATTAATTTTTTCCTGTGTTAATCATGTCGAGTTTTGTGCCAAAAAAGGAGCATATGCGGGGAGCTCTGCTTTTCTGCTTCAATCTCAAGAAATCGGCAGTCGAATCGCACCGAATGCTTGTGGAGGCCTATGGCAACCGTGCTCTATCAGAAACAACATGCAGAGACTGGTTTCGTTGGTTCAAAGACGGCAATTTCAATGTTACCGACAAGGAGTGTGAAAATCGGCCTAAAAAATTTGAGGACAGTGAACTGCAAGCGCTATTGGACGAGGACGACTCGCAGTCGCAAAAAATGCTTGCCGAGCAATTGGGTGTTGCTCAACAAACCATTTCCGATCGCCTACGTGCCATGGGAAAGGTCCAAAAGATTGGAAAATGGGTCCCACACGAATTGACTGATCGGCAGATGGAGCGATGCCAAAACACATGTGAAATTTTGCTTGCCAGACAAAACAGAAAGTCCTTTCTGCATCGGATCGTTACTGGAAATGAAAAGTGGATCTATTTCGAGAATCCTAAATGCAAAAAATCGTGGGTTGACCCTGGCCAACCATCAACATCGTCCGCAATACCCAATCGCTTCGGACGGAAGACGATGCTGTGCGTTTGGTGGGATCAGGAGGGTATTGTCTACTATGAGTCGCTGAAACCAGGGGAAACTGTCAATGCCCATCACTACCACCAACAACTGATCAAATTGAACCATGCTCTTCGTGAAAAAAGGCCGGAATATCAGAAAAGACATGACAAGCTGATTGTTCTCCATGACAATCACGTCAACAATGGTCCGCAACTACTTGGAGGCACTCAACTGGGAGCTGCTACCCCATGCCGCTAACTCATCAGACCTGGCACCTTCTGAATACCACTTGTTTTCGTTGATGGGCCACTCACTTGCTGAGGAACAATTCAATTCTTATGAAGACGTCCAAAAATGGCTTGATACATGGTTTGCCTCAAAAGGGAGAGATTTTTTTTGGCAAGGTATCCACAAATTGCCCGAGAGATGGGAAAAATGTGTAGTTAGCGAGGGCAAGTACTTTGAATAAACCATTTTTTCACTTTCTATTGAAAAAACGTGTTAGCGGATTTAAGCCGGTAGAACTGGTATATGTATATATGTGTGTGTGTGTAATGAATGGATGCAGTAGAGAGATCAGGGAATTAAGCTTGAAACTCATTGACAAAAACCTCTTGCAGTGGAGAATGGCTGGAATTTCTTTATGTGGAGTCATTACCTTTGAAGGCAGGACAATTGAATGATAGCGGTGTTGGTGGAGAGATCCAGTGGGTACAATTGGCAGAAATAAATTTCAATTTGGAGATCAACTAGATGGGAAGATTTTTAATTATTGCATTTTTATCAAATCATGGAAATTCAAGGCCTGTGGGCTGCTCATAAGATTAATTAGATCTACTGCCACAATTCCCAATATGATTAATTGCAAATTCAACAAGTAGCTAACTATAGTTTTACATTTTGCAGTAGTGGAAGGGATATAACACCGGATGATAAGGCAACAGAACAAACATTATAATAAAGGAACACTAATGTTTGGAGCATGAGGATGGGCCAATAGGAGAAAAGGTGTTTCCTTTGTTTAAAAAAGAGTTTCTTAACACTGAAAAATAGAATGAGGTGACTCAGAATAATAAACATCTTTGATTTGAAAGCAATGATCACAGAAATGTAAGGAGATGAACTGGCTTAAGTTTATATTATCAGATCTTCAATGAAGAAAGGCAGAAGTTGGCTAGTTAATTTCAACTTAAAAAGTGTTCAGGGCAGCCTCAGTGACAATTCAGGTAAGTGGTCTACCTAAAACAGTAACAGCTACAGGAGTGGCTCTGCAGTTTCTCTTCTATGATTGGCAATATGGAGTGCAGAAAAGTTAAACGAATAAGAAAGCAATAAATTGAGTTGGTGAGTGAGAAAGATAAATGGAGAAGCAATGCTTGAGAAAAAAGCCTGCCAGATTAATCAAAGTGAGCCAAGATATTTGATTGAGATTCAAAATTTTTGCAGTAAAGAGGAAGCGATTCAAAGTTCTTTTTCCTTGACCAAATGAGAATTAAAAAGTTTCAGGTGAAAGCAGGCATACCTGATGAAGCCAGACTGCAAGGTCAAGAGGAGTAAAGGGAAGGGGAATAAAAAGATAGAATCATAAACATTGTACTAGACACCATCAGTTTGTCTTAATTGTTATTGTTATTTGAGTCAAAGGGAAAGTTCTCATGGGATAAAAAAATAATCTGTAGGAGTAGTGAGTAGAGATAAATTTGTGGTGACCAGTAAAATGAGGATGTATTTTGAATTGGAAGTTTGAAATTACTTTGAAGAAAATCAATGATAGAGGTAAATTGTTTGGTTAAGTCAGAGATATCTGAGAATCCACATATTCTCATGAAGCAGATAAATGGCATAGAACATGTTTGGATGGTCTACAGAGCAGCTTATAAGAATGATGTTTCTGAATGAAGGCCTTGCTTGTGTGCAGCTTAATGAACTCATGGGAATTTATCAGAAATAGGTGTGACTAAAAGAGTAATCTTTTATTATGGCAGTGATTAATTTGAATAAGGTTGGTCGTAGAGATATCCAAGAGTCACAGCATGTAGAACATCATTCCAGTTTGATGGCTTCTTCAGGATAATCATCAGTGATTTTCAATGTTCTCCCTGGTGAATAAAATGAAGGATTAACATTGAAAAGTACTTAAGTGAAATGAACTTACTGTTAAGTGAAGAAGCTCAGATTCCACAATCACGAATTTAAAAGCCTAAACACAGTGGAAATCTTCTAGCAACCAATGATCATCTTTAATCTTGGCCATTGTGTTTTTCTTGCTTCCTCTGAAAGAAGAATTTAGACACCAGATGTATGTAGAAGACCAACAAATAGTTTCATGTTGAAATAAATTTTTAAAAAAGTAAACTTCATAAATTTCCAGAGTGTCAGTAATGCTCCTTAATGATATCTGTTATTAAAGTTTATCAAAATTAAGAGCAGAAGAAAAAAAAAATCAGTGGCTAAAAACACTGAAAGAAGAGTAACCTATTGGGGAAAAAATGTAATTCTCAACAGCAAAGTATTATTCGACAACAAAAGTATCAAAGCATTCACTTTGAAAAATCAAAAACACTAGTTAGTAGGCTTGGAAATAATGATCTTTAAGGTAGTAAAAGTTATGCTAATGGTGGAAACGATATCCAGAATTGAATCAGTACTGATTGGAAAAAGAACATTTTGTTCCATACATGATAATTCACTCTTTTCAAGTTAAGGAAACCTTTTTTTGGATATTTTAGTTTCCATAGTGATAAAAAATTACAAAATTTTGCTTCAGTATTTGCAAACTAATGCCAACCGTGACAATGTGGCAGTTATTGCCAAGATTACAGTACAACCATCCACAAACTTGAATTCATAGAAACAAGCAATATACCATCACGTATTGTGAAAACTGTATATCATAATATCACATAATTTGTAAAATCTGAAAAAGCCTTGCATTTTTTTTCCATAAATGCTTTTTTCACGTGTATGTAGGTACTGAAAAAAATAATATATACGTGAGTTTTTTTACATTTATTACATATTTTATAGGAAATCTGAGACTTAGAAGGAAGTGAAGAGAAAAGAATTCTTCAATAACAATATTTGAATTCTGTCTCTAAAAATCTGCACAAAAAAAATACTTTCTGAATTAAAAATGCAAAATGGCATTACATTCTGAATTTTATTGAAGAGAAAAATATTTACATGCTATATGCATATACCGTATATGCTCCAATAGAGGCCCCCGACGTTTATTTGCAAAACTAGCCTCGACTCCCAGCGCTTAATAGAGACCGGCTGCTATTAGAGGCCGGCCATTATTAACAAAACCCTTCAGAACACAATATTTTTACACTTAAATACCGGCTAATATTACAAATAGCTTCTTTATTTGAATTTCACATGCTACATAAGACTGTTAAAAATAAATAGCAATGTCTTTCTGTACCTTTCGCTGCTATTCGTCGTCCGAATCCGTAATGACGGGCGGCCGCCTCACCGGGGGTTTCTTTCATGTATTCCACCGCGCGAATCTTAAAGTCAATGTCAAATGACCGTTTCGGCGGCATTTTGTAAGGCAATGTACTGTAAGATATTATGCACGACTATGAAGATGCTTACACTAGTACCGGTAGGCAAATATCAAAGACCCGGCTACTATTAGAGACCGGCTACTATTTGGCTGTGTCCCCTCTGCAGCCCGGCGCTTATTAGAGACCGGCGACAATAAGAGACTCGGCGTTTATTGGAGCATATACGGTACGTACATACAAATGCAAAATGTCAGTATTAGAATTGGGCTCAGAATTTACAGTAATAATGATGTGTGGTCGAAAAGAGCAGAGTCGACTAACAGGATTTCAGCATAATACACACACACACACTTTATTTACAAAATATACAGATTCAATGGATTCCAAAAAGGGGTCAAAGTAATAAAACATCCAAGGTTGCATTCCCAGAGACGGGTCAGATGAAGTTTCTGTTCAGTCCGCCACTGGGAGATGGAGCCAATCAAGTGAGGTCTTGACCTCTCGGATTGGCCAATCAGTGTAGGTTTTAACTGACCAATCCGGGAAGGTTTTCGACCTTGCATCAATAATACACCATGGCCCAAAACAAACAGTACTGAAACATGGTGCCACATCCCTCGAGCGGAATGCATCAGAACCATGACTTCGCACGAACACAATATGCTGTGGAACATTCCATTGCCGTGGCTGTTACTGAACATGTGATAATGGTGCTGACAACAGAGGAAAAGGTGTTTATTGTGGAGCAATATAATCGCTCATACGGATTAGGCCATAATAATGGTCCTAGTAAACAGCGAGTGAAGGTGTTGTTTGCACAGCACTTCCACAAACCTGCACCCAGCAATAGGATCATCCTAGCAGTGATTAGCAAATTTAGATGAACCGGTAGTGTATTGATGCAGCGCCGAGGATGTACAGGGCATCTCAGAACTGTAACAACCAATGACAGTCAAGGGCATATACTGGATCAAGTGTTGCAGTCGCCACAGCATAGTCATGAAAAACAGCCTTGAAGCTTGGCATGTCACGAACATCCTTACAAAGAAACCGGAAGAGTTCTCCTACACCATCCAGACTGCACATTGGCTCAGGGAGAGTGATAAGGAGGCTCGAAAACTGTACTGTGCCCGTGTTCTCACCATGACCTATGAAATCCCAGAGTTCATGAATAACATTTGGTTCTCCGATGAAGGGCATATTCATGTTACAAGTTACATTAATCAATGATTGGAACGGTTCATAAGCTTTGCCCATCCCAATATCGTGCACGAATGTCCACTGCATTCGGAGAAAATAACCATTTGGTGTACGGTATCAGGGTACAGCGTCATTGGTCCCTACTTCATTGAGAAAGATGGGTTCCGGCGACACAAAACCAACATCCCTACATGAATATTCGTCAATGATCTTCATGCCTTCTGTCAAGGGAGGAATATTCGTTTTGCAGATCAATGGTTCCAACAGAACGGCACAACCTGTCACACAATATGGATGTGCAGAGACTTGGAACATGTCATTTGCAAATGTCAAACTCTGTAACTTCACTAGTGAAACTGAAACCATGACGTTCGTGTTTCATTACTGTTTGTTTTGGGCCATCCTGTATGCTCCTTAATATCATACAGTTACTATGCTATTTTGAATCTTTGAAAATGAATCTTATAATGTGTACCTGATAATTATAAGATCTTGCTGAAGAAACATTCTTACATTTGAGTAAGAATCCTTATCAAAATTATGAAATTCTATTTTCAAGCTTTTGTCAGGTCCAGTTTAAGTGAAGTAAGTATTATGCAATGAACTTGTAAAATGTATATAAACATACATTCCCATTTGCTAATCTTCCTGTAAGATTTGAAGAACATTTGTTGATAAGTTGGTTTAATATTTCCAACATATCTTTGTGGCTACATCTAGTCAGTTCAAATTGTAGCTGTAATTCACACCTAATGATCTAGCTCATTATTAGTTAAACTTAAAAAATATTTAGCTTGCATTATGAGATAAAGATTAGAATGAAATAAATTATGTAGAAAACTGTCTTGAGCTGACTAGCTCAGCTAGAGCTATCTAGAGCTCAGGGACTTACTTGCAGTAGGTAAGAATAGAATATAGAAATCCTAGACAATGTGTCCCAATTCTCCCAAATAAAAAGCATGGCTACCTGCTGGCTTAGAAGGAATTTAATAAAGAATGAAAATGAATAATTATAAAAGATTTTATGTTTATTTTAGTGATTTGAATCTGCTTTGTTAATTTGAGTAGGTCTAAAGGACAGTTGCTTTGTGATTATTAAACAAGTAGGAAGCAAATATCCTTTTTTTTTTTTCTTCTAAATATTAAAATGAAAATTAAGTAGAAAAACCTCTGAGCCAATGAGGAATGACTGATTGTAGCTGAGGAGAGTAATGAACTACCTCTAGAGTTCCATGCAAATAAAATAAAATAAGATAAAAAAAAAACAAAAAAAAAACTTATAGCTATTGCAATAAAATTATTAGTAAAGTTGGTGTGAGATGGTGATCACATCTTACACCAGTGGCAAGAAAGAGCCTAATACTTCTTAACCTGAATAATTTGTGTTGTTAATAAAATTAATTGTTAATAAAGTTTATTTTTATTAATACTTTATCTTTTATTAATAAAGTGGTTATCAGAACATTTGCAAAGCAGACAAAAAATATAAATACAGTCATTGAATTCTGTTATTCATCTATTTAGCAAGAGGCTGAATACGACTGTGATGGGTAGATCCACACAAGGTAAAAGATATTAGCAAAATAAAATTTGAAATTATGCTCATTGCAATTTCACATTTTGAAATTCTCAATTAGATCTATTTCTATTTCTTATTGGTGGGAAAGAGTATAATCCCATTCCATATTCTAATATGCACTATTCTTATTTAGCATAGATCATATTAGTTTGTCATTAAATCATTAGTGTGTTGTAGGGTGATTAGTGCATTCTCGTAGGGAAACAGCTGAATCTGCAAGTTCTTCATTCTGTTTGCAAATAATAAGTTATCTTGTAATTATTATCAGAATTGTTAGTTCTTGCTATCAAATTTACTGAACTGATTATACTGTCTCATAAGCCTCTTATATTAACCATCTTAAATTTTATGTGTCCTTTAATATGTACATCTATTAAATGGACAGGGTACTTTTTAATCATTAAACTCCATAATTGTCATTTTCATAAAACCTCATATAATGAAAAACACATAGCAAATATACAGCTTTGCTACAGCATCCTGATTACATTTCTTTTATTTACAACTTATTTAAAACTTATTATCAAGATGAATAATTTTCAGTGAACTCCAGCCATAGCTTTTAAAATGTAGTATTTAAGATTTTGAGCATGGAGCTCCAGTGATTTATCATGTTTTCTCTTTAGTGGTTCTTATTCTTCTATCAGTTATCAATAACAGCCTTTCATATGCCTCTTCCTTAAGAATCCTGCAGTTTTTCATATCTAAATGAAATATTTCTTCAAGATATCTATTAGTTGAATCCTTTCTTTAGTCCTTCATATGAATGTTTCAAAAAGGAAAAAAAAAAGGTGCTCACAGAATCATTTGCACACTGGAAGATGTGATTTTTCTAATAAATTTACTAGAACTCTTGCAGTCTAGCAACTTCTCCCCAGTCTTTAAATCTTCAAATTTAATCCTTAATCTATGCAGTTAGACATACTTTATTAAATAAGTATCTTCTACTATCTGTGTAAAGTACTATCAAACATTTTTCAAATGATCATTATATTCCAAGTAGACAGAATCGATTAGCAGATCAGCTAAGATCTTTATCTACGACCATTAAAAATTTCCTAACAGAATGGAAGGTCAAATGTGAGGTATCTTTTAAGTTCTATAAACTATACTGATTTTATTTACATTCTGTACATTTTATTGTACATTCTGTAAGAGTTTATAAACACTTCTAAGAAAAACCAGAAAATCTGTTATCATTTTTGACTTTTCTGTTTATATACGAGTGTAATTCAAAAAATAAGTTACCCCTGTCACCATCTCTTGGTAGAATTGTGCAACAAGTGTGGTACATCTGAAATGGAGTCCACATACGCAGCCTCCTGGTGAGGCTCCCACATTGTCGTAGTGGTAAAAGGTGCATTGTACCAAGTGTGCAAAATGGAGCATCAGTTAGAATGTTACTTCAAGCTTTAAGTAAGAGGAACTGTACGATTTCTGTGGGTGAAACATCTCAATTGTTCCAAGATTCATCTTGAAATAACGGCAGTGTATGGGACAAGTGCAATGTCACATCGAGCCATAGTGAAGTGGTACCAGCAGTTGGAACAATATCACACACACTTGACTGATGCTGACTGGCAAGAAAGGTAAACAACGTCGGTCACAGAAGACACCGTGATACAGGTTGATAAAGAGATTCACAAGAATCGCAGAATGACTGTTGCAGACATTGCACAGGAGATGGATATTTCGACAAGTAGTGCTTATTCCATCATCCATTACCATCTTCACCGTTGCAAATTGTGTTCAAGATGAGTTCCTTGTTCATTGATATCCCAACACAAAAATGAAAGGTTTTTGTCTTCTCTATGTATCCTTCAACGATATCTGTTAGAGGTAATGATTTCTTCAGCTGGTTCATCATTTCACTCCAGAAACGAAAAGGTCGTCTATGGAATGGAGACACCCATCATCACCTGTGAAGAAGAAGCTGAAAGTTGCGCCATCAGCAAGAAAGGTCGTGGCCACTGTCTTCTTCAACTGTGAAGAGTTGTTTATATGGAATGTATGGATAAAGGTACAACAATTATTACTGAATCCTACTGCCAAACATTAAAGTCTTTGAGGATAGCCATGAAACGCAAGAGGTGTGGAAAGTTAAGCAAAGGAGTTATTCACGACAATGCCACGCCACATAAGGCATGCACAATACAAAATTTGCTCCAAAGTTTTGGATGGGAGGTATGAAACTGTATGGCATTCGCTGTACAGTCCTGATCTTGAGTTTTG
Source organism: Thereuonema tuberculata (assembly GCA_023159025.1). Classification (NCBI taxonomy): domain Eukaryota; kingdom Metazoa; phylum Arthropoda; class Chilopoda; order Scutigeromorpha; family Scutigeridae; genus Thereuonema; species Thereuonema tuberculata. Next base: position 68,798,171 of record JAFIDM010009631.1, on the reverse strand, counting down.
TGAATTCACCTTTTCGGGAAACTGAAAGAACATCTGGGTGGACAACAATTTGCCAACAATGAGCAGGTGAAAACAGCAATTCTACTGTGATGTAATGATCAAGGAGCAGATTTCTATCATCAGGGAATCAAACATTTAGTTGCACTTTCTGAGAAGTGTTTATAAAAACTAGGTGACTTATGTGGAAAAATAGTGTAAGGTATTTGCATTCTATTGTATTATTCTGCATATCTCAATAACAGTTTATTAATCTACAATAGTTGGGTGTAACTTATTTTTTTAATTATCCTCAGATACATAAACTTTTGCCTTCTAAAAATTGCTTGATGATGATAATTGAACTAAAGTGACAAATGACCCCAAGATTCCATTATCGTTTTCAAATTATTTCAAGTACTTTAACAGGCAGATTGCTGTCGACAAATCATGTCAAAAATCAATCTTAAATGCCAAGCAATTCTCCATACAAGAAGATACAAAACAAGGGAAATTAATAAATTTACAGATTTGATCAATTCAAAACATCTTTTATACAAATGCATTTCAATTTCTCAATGAGCAAAGGCAAGTATTTTATCTTTTTCTATTATTTTTTTTGCTGTTATCAAGTGAAGCAACAAAGATTAATAGAAATATCATTTTATAATGTAAAATGAGTTTCTGTTACTTATCTGTAATTCACTAATTACATGATCCTGAGGGAAAGGGCTAATCTGATCATTAAAAAAGTTTTCCTTCAAAAACAAAAATTGGGAATACAGAAGTTTGAGGAAAAGTGATGAATAACTTCAATTGTATGATTCATTAGCTAATTTCTTTTATCATATTCTTATCTTTGGTATGAAGTACACAGCTTGCCAAAAATATAAAAACACTCTGTATGACTATGATATTAGGGATATACTTGGATAGTATTGGCAGATAGTGTACATTTTCTAAAATAAAAACTGCCTTTTGTTCCAGGCAGCAGAATTTGGATAGAGTAAAAACTGTTTAACTCTGTAGACTCAGTAATAATTTTATCATTTTTTTTTAATTATGTTTATCACTTTTAGTCTAAAGTGTATCTGCTTTTAATATTATACAAATGCATTTCAATTTCTCAATGATCAAAGGCAAGTATTTTATCTTTTTCTATTATTTTTTTTTTTATTTTTTATTTTTTGTTGTTGTCAAATGAAACAACAAAGATTAACAGAAATGTCATTTTATAATGTAAAATGAGTTTCTGTTACTTATCTGTGATTCACTAATTTCTTCAGTCTGTGAGAGCTCAGAGTTTTGAAATTACAGCATGAGAAATAAAGGTTCAGTTTCAAATACTGTAAGCGGTTTAAAACAGTTAACACAACAGGCACCTTTCTGTTCAAGTCATAGGTAAGGAAAAGCAACTTATTTTACAGCAACGTTAAATACTTCTGAGCCACCTGAAGCAACAGCTGATACATAAGTTTATTATTGCATCAATTAACTAAGAATAGTTTTTAATTGAGAAAAAAGTTGATTCCATTCTAATGTATTAGTAAAATTGCATAAATTACTAAAATTAAATAAAATTTATAGCATATCTATCAATAACAAATGCCCAGATGAAATCCTGAATTAAAACTAATAATTCCTTTATCTAAAGAAGTCAATAAACTTTAAAAATCTTTTAGTGTTTGTGTACAAGATGTCTAAGCAGAGATTAAAGGGAAATGAAATCAAATATTCTGGGTATCAACTTTATAAACTCTGTGTTCGATAGCCTGTGAAATTTATATTGACTGTCAGCTGCTGAAGGAAAAATCAGAAAAGATAAGAGATGTTCTCATCTGCAGGACTTGGAAGGATGTCATCAAATTGTATCTGAAGAAGAGGCATTCAGAAAGTCTATAAGAAATTGTTAAATTCTGAGGGAAAAGGCTTATCTGATCATCAAAAGAGTTTTCCCCTCATCAAAAAAGAAAACAAAAATCGGGAAATCAGAAGTTTAAGGAAAAGTGATGAATAACTTCAATTGTATGAATTGATCAGCTCAGGAAACTTGCAGAAGATGCTGTTATTGTAATGATTCTTTTGACTTCTGAAAATGGAGATTTAAAAATGAGGCAGTGTTAAAAACTGACAGGATTCCTCTGGAAGAAAAAAATATGAAAAATCTACTATCCCTGCTGAGAATTTAAATGAAAATTTGAGCTTATTTATGAAGTGATAGAGAAAAATACTAAATTTCATTTTTGCCAAATTGTTTTCATTAATTAGAAAGCTGAATTATAAATTTTAGGAAGTATTTATTTGTCTGTTCAAATGTTTCAGTTGATTGCAAGTAGGATTTGAAAAGTTAAAATAACTCCCTATTGTTAAGGTAGTACCATTTTTCTGATTTCAGTCTCATTATTTGCTATTTTTTTTTTTTTATACATGTAAAATTTTGGTATTTTAGATTATTTTAGTATAAAATAATATTATTATTTATTCTAATTATGTTCTTAGCAATACTTGTTACACTTGCAATTGAATAAAAAAGAAACATTGTAAAAGGCAGATATTTTTAGGAAAATCAAAAAAATATTTCATTACAAATATAAATGATGATCTCGTTTAAATACATGGAAAGCAGATATTTTTGCAGAAAAACATGTATCAATCTGTTTGAGAAATATCATACCATAAAACAATTTAAAACAAAATGCAAAACCAGTTTTTTAGGGATAAATATTATAGTTAACAAATTTAAAAGAAAAGATTTACTAAATAAAGAAATTACTATTTGACAAACCAGATATGCTTGCATTTAAGTTGAAACATTAGGATAAAAAGATACTTATTCATTCTAAATTTTATAATTGAGCTTTGTAATTAATTAGAGCGATTGCATAGAAATGAAATTTCTCCATCATTGACTCATCACATTAAAAATTTTGATTTAATTTGGAGATGCATAAGGCCTATATTGCTGACTAGAGAAATGACTGGAAGATTGGTGATTATTATTTCCTTCAAGGCATGACCTTTGTTGCTGCAGCTTTATATATGTTACAAATCAACATTTTTCAATCATTTCTGGTTTCTTTTATTAGAAAAGCAAAAAGGTAAGGAGAACCTACTGAGAAATCCCTTGAGTGCAGACTTCAAGAAGTTGAGAAATCCTCACAAGAACTGAAAATTCCTGATAAGAATCCTACTGGCAATGATTTATTCCCAATGAATATAAAAGAACTTCAAAATGACTAGGAAATAACAAAAATTAACTTTCAAAGGTATAACAATGAACACAGTGAATTCAGAGGAGAGTATCAAAAACAAAGCCAATGTAAGAAACGTTGAAAGATTATTAATTGATATGATTATTGATAGCATTCAAATGTATCCTACTTGACACATCTAAATTTAAATCAAGTATTTTCTGGTATACAGGGAAATCAAGGAAGAAAGTCTCCAAATACTGTAGATCAACTAGAGGAAAATGAGGGATATCAATTCCTTCCCTAGTAAATCTGAAATAAAAAGATTACAATGCATATTAGTGCTATAAAATAATTGTGACTAGTATGTATTATATTTACAGAATGAAGAAAGACGTTATGATGAAAAGAGACTCCTCTGCTTTAATTGGTTGTGATCTTAGGATTAGTAGAAGGTTAAAAAAAACTCCAGATAAATGACTTCTTGAAGAGTGGAAATTAATGAACCTTGGATTTTTATTTCACAGCTCTACAACAGACACAGGAGGATATGAGAAGCTTGCTCTATAAGTATATTACTCATCGTCAATAAAGAATTATAAAATTCAGACATTGAAATATGAAAGTCACCTCTTATTGCTTTCTTGTGGAAAAAGATGAAATTTGGATGAATTCTAAGTTTTTGGTGGAACTTCAAGATAGAAATCATATGCATCAACACCATTATAAAGAAAAATCTAGTTTTCAAGTAATAGTATTTTTAATGCTGCAAACACTGAAATGAGATTATATTTTAAAAGAAAATGCTTCTACTTTTAAAGACTTCAGCCACACCTTTAAAAGGTAGTAGGATGGCTGTTAGTATCTTGCTTTCAGCTACAATATTTGGCATTGTCACTGTTTGTGACTTGATGCATTGAAGTCTTTCTTTGTTATTCATAGTATAAGGACTGCCATTTTATGGCTGTTTACTAAAAAAAAAGGAAGGCATGATACTGAGCCTTGACTGTTAAAAATAAAATATTATAAAAGGGGAAAAGTAGTTTACAGAAAAAAAAGATGATAAACTTTCATATTAAATGATATTCCTCTGATTATTCCATTGAATCAGCTAATAAATTGAAAACTTAGAACCAGTATGGTTATTTTGTTTGGAAGTGGAAGAATCCATCAAAAGTAGGGTATTCCAGAATTAGTGTCTCCTTTGTAGTGGAATATGTTGCACAGTTTTTCTTTTGTTTTGTTTTTTTAAGTGGCAATCTAGTCCTATGACATAAGTGGACTGATCTGTAGTTATGAATTGCCACTAAAGGCAGAGAGAGTAACTGTAGTATTGTTGGAAATAAAATACATTATACCAATGAAGGGATATCTGACTATCAGTGGTACATCCAATTTCTGTTTGGAGAAATTGCCATGATGAAAGTGCTCATCTTGTATTTTTGAGCATCATTTAGCCTAGACACTTAGTGATGTAGTGTTATGTGCATCAAACAGTTCAATTTTGTTTATCACTGACTGCACTTATTTTGAATCCTTCCTTCAGCTTGTCGCATGATCTTTCTGCAATGATTTATCTTCCCCTTTTCAAAGAGTAATACTTCCAATAATACCATCAACCTCTCAAAGGTATTAGTCTATTATCATAACATTCTTCCCATACTTGCTAATTATTTGGATTGTTTTCTTTGAAACACATTAGGAAGTGACTTCGTTATGCAGTAAAAACTGAAATCATTGTGGCACCATTTTCTCCAAGGAGAGCTAAGTAAATCATGTTAACTCTAAAGATGGCTTCGAACATCACATAACTTTTGTATTGTCATCAATAATGATCTGATCTGTGTATGATCATGAGTCACTGAACTCTATTCTCAAATTAGAATGTTGACATGTCTCAAGACATTCATATGTGATTCATATTCATTTAGTTTTAGGTAAGATAGTGTCTTTTCAACAACCTATAGTAAGCAGTAATCAATTGACCAGCTTCAGTTAATCAATGGAAAAAACTTAATTTCCCTTGTGAGAATATACTGAAGATGTTGGTATGTCTCTCATTAATATAATTGCTTTAAAAATGCAAGCTCTACTCTTATTTTTGATTAAACAGGTAAGTGTTAGCCTCTTTTTTACCTGTGATTAATGCTGTTTTGTAAATGAACTGAGAAAAATAAATAGTTTATTAATTATAGTAAGATTTTATTTTTTATTTACAATGTATATTTAGAAAAAAAACCACCTTATATATATTAATGTAAAACAGATTATTTATAAGTATCTACAAATTATTTTTATCTTTAATGGAATTAATTTACATAATTACAAAAGCGAAATCTTATAAGAAAAAGATTAGGAAGAAGCCTGACAACTATGTTATAATACAGTAGAAATGTTTATCAGTTTCATAGGCTGTACCCCCTTTTGGCAAATTAATTCTTTAAATATATATATATATATATATATATATATATTAAATCACACTTGATTAAAAAAAATAACATAATGCTAAAATTATAGTTTTGGAGACCTTGTGGTACTTTGTCAAGTACTTTATCCCTTTTGAAGTATGGAATTGTGTAATTTCAGTAAAATTCCATAACACTTATTTTTTTTTAAAGTAAAATGGCTACTCCAAGATCTTTATGAAAACATCCTAAGCAGGATATGATGAATCTTTAAAAAAGTTATTAGTTTGGGATTTATGAGCCATGTAATAATTCAAAGACGACAGCAAGTTGGGTCAAAACCAGAGTCAGAACTCAACTTCTCGTAACAGCATTGTGTTATTAGTTTCCTGACTTTATACCATATACATTGCTAATGTTTTTATACTTAAAGTTTTAGATGCTTTTGTATGTGAATAGCACCTTTAGAATTAATTCTTGGTAACCCTTAGAACTTTGTTTACAAATATTTAACTGGGATTCATCTATATAGTACTGTAACAGGTAAAATAAATCATCGTAATAAACCTCAAGTAACTAACAAAAGACATGGAAAATGTTTGTGAAAAGATCCAAGTATCTTACTAGATAATAACAAAACAAAAATATAATCAATGTTTTATTTTCTTCTTTAAACAAAGCCACAGCCAGTTCTCTTGGCATTTTGATACTGTAAAAAAAAAAAAAACAAAGAAAAAAATTATCACTAAGATAAAGGTTCATATAATGTCTTGTATATAAATACAAAAACTTAATTTGAAGGCAAATAATTTTTGCTCCCCTTTCATATTCCAAACAAAAAAGTGATCTATAAGATTCTTTCTGGAAATTGACATGCGACTTCTTTTTTTTTTTTTGGTAACTCAGAAAAATATTTTATTTAAATAGTAAAACAAATCATTTACTTACAGTTTTATACATAAGGTTGATTGAAATCAATCCTTAACACAATTTACCCATCTCTAATTAATTGTACAAAAAAAAAAAATAGCTTAAGTTTACTTTCTTGTAGTGGCATATACATATTGTAGATCATCGCCTTATAATTTGTATATTAAAGAAAAATTCCATCAAAAATGTAATGGTTAAAAGAGATGATCATTGGTGTTTATAAGATTCTAAGCAAAAGAAATTTCTTATACTAAATTAAAGTTAGCATTTTGTTGTTATTAGCAATCTTATAGGTAAGGCTGAATCCCATAATCAGTGGCGTGCGGTCAATGGCATTGTAGGACTCAGCTAGTCCCCTAAGTGTTCCCACCCCTCAGCACCTGTAGAGTTAGACTCGGCCAGCGGCATTCTATTCCCCTTCCCTCAGCCGCAACAAGCAATCGACTGCCCAACAGGACTAGTTCCGAGACTCCTGTTCCTCATGTCACTTTTAACATTTTCACATGCTCCGATGTTCTATGGTAAAAAACTTCCGTATCTCCATTCTTATTAGAAATAATTCCTTAGTCTTTAACATTTTTATAATTTGTTTTCTGTGTAGATTTGTTAAATAGTGCCATGACAGTACCCTTACAGCTGGTCCCTCTGAAAATTGTCACCGCATGCAACTGCCCATAATGGAGGGAGAAAGTAATGCAAGACCAATAATTAATATGAAAGAAGAGTAGAGAAAAGCATAGAAGCTTAAGTATCAAAATAACAGGGGGACTGCTACAGATTTGTTGAATGAAAAGAATAAATGTGGAAAAGTGGACTACGGAGAACAAAATGTATCATCTAGGCAAATCGGTAAGATTTCCTGGAACATTTTAATTTTCAAAGAATAGGAATGAAAAATATACCATCAGATTTAAATAAGATATTAACACCCAGTAATGAAGTATGAAATATAGCAGTACAATATAAAATGAAAGGAATAGATGATCATAAGCAGTAACTGTACTTCAAGCTCAAAGGACAAGCATGATTTATCCTGAGTGTGATGGTTCACCAAAGCAGCATTCCTTATGCAGATTATTGACTCCAGTGCAGTTATTGACTATCATGGAAAGGTAAAAGTTGTAAGAATTGATTCTGTAAAGACCCTTCCCTGTTCTGTATCAATATCAGAATTATGCGCCAAAGTTTAGGTTTCCTTATAGGAGTAAATGGTAAATGATCTTGAATGAAATACCTGTGAATTGCTACTTGTGATCTTCATGAATAAAATGAACTTAGTCTAGCCAATATTAACTATAAAAAAGGGGGAAAAAATGCACTTTTAGAAACTCAAAAAGGAGTGAGTAATAAAATGCTAAAAAACAATTTTGGCCTATAAAGGATAAAAAGAGGATAAAATTAAAAATCAAGACTGAAATAATGAACTTGAAAAACCAATCTTTAGAAAGAGGAAGACTTCATAATGGGAAAATGGACAAGAACAAAAATATAAAAGTCGAAGTGATCTACTCAAAGAGGAAAATAAAAGTATCTGCAGGAAAAATATTTAGAAAAGATGTTTCTTATATACATAAATGAAAATATGTTCTTTTGGTGTTTTTGATTAAAGTAATTAGCTAAAAATTAAGTAGATTTTGTTTTTTAACAATGAAAAACAAAAGATTGGAGAGAGAGGAAAAATAATTCTAATCTAATCTATAAATAAATGTTTTCTGTGGTTGTTACTATAATGTATGAAGTGTTTGGAAATTTCTAAAAGAAGTCAACTGGTTATAATTCATTTAAGAAAAAAATTGAACTTTCAAGGTTGCCATTCCACGTAGAAGGCAGATGAATCCTTTTTATTATTATTTTGATTGCACTTTGTTACCCCAATCATAATTAAAACCTCTTGGGTAGATTAATTTCTTACCTTTTGATTCTAGCATTAGATAGCAATAATATTACATTTATGTACATAACATTAGAAACATATTAAAAAGACTTGATTCTTTAGAATATACAATCTCATTCAATGTTTGAAAAAAAAATGAAGGAAAGAAACTTTGAATTATACGTATTTATTTATGTTAATGTAAAAAAGTAACTTAATACAGAAATGATTGTTACATGAAAATAGAAACTTGTTCACTTAAAACTTAAAAAAATAGAAACAAGTAAATACAAACTCATTGCTCAGAGCACTGATTGAACGAAATAAGTTTGACGATATTGTAATGCTTCTGATAATGTTCTTTCAATGATTTACTTAGATCAAACAAAAGGCTATAATTTATAGGAAATAAAGAAAAGAAAAGAAAAAAAAAATCAATCAAGATCGTTTAGGGTTTTACATTTTGGGACATGAACCACAGACAGAATATCAAAGCATCCATAATATCTCAAACAATAATAGCAAGCATTTCTGAGAAACATGTAATATCATCAAACTTAAATCATAAAAAAAAAAAACCAACAACAACAGATGTATAGTTACATATTATTTAAAACTAATTTTCTGATTTTATTTTTTATATGCAATCTTATTTGTTTTCCGTCATTGGTTCTATAATGTATAACATGAAAAGAAAAAATGCCTCTACCCCTATCATATCTCTCTTTCTTTTCCTTCTTTGAATCTTACATCTTTCATTTTTATAAGAATTTTATTTTTTCTTTGGATGTGTGATGTTAATATTTTAAATACATGAAAACATGATGCTGTGGACAGTGACAATGATGTAAGTTCATAACTGCTTAAGGAACTAGGCTGAAGTGTATTGGTTGTATGAAGATGAAATCTAATAAAAGATAAGCTCTCTACATCTCTTATCCACCCCTAAACCATGATACACGAGTAGATTTCATGACAGGAATATTAACAAGAAAGAAATAGTTCTCTTAGATATTCAGAAAAATTGCTTATGGTTTTAGTAAATTAAAAATCCAGATATACTGTAGTTCACAGCAAAAGCCATTAGTGCAAAATTCAGAGAAATTATTTGAGATCTGAAAAATGTTATCTCTTTGAGACAGATGTTGAATCTATCTGGCAAGCAGATTGTGATTTTTGTTTTATTTGAAAACGAGTAATCAATGAAAAGAAGTGACCCTGAGGAGCATAAAGCAGCTTTAGAGGTATAGAGTATGATTGCTCCATTCATCCTCATCATGAGCAGCAATTAAGGGATTTGTAGGGTTTAGTATCCAACAGTGCTATGATGAGGGTGAATGCATTTTGTTAATGGCAAATTTTTAATGCGAATGCTGATGTTTCTTATGGAAGAGAGTTAAAGATGTAATTGATTCCTCATATGGGCAATGGTTTCACTCAACTTTAAAATCGCAAGTAATAAGCTTCAGAACAAAGGAGTATGTAAATGCCCACACTCAGTAGTTTAGTACTGCTTTTAATGTAACTGACACACGAATGATGAAAGGTTTTAAGTGGAATCTCAACTTTCAACAAATGAAATAAATAATCCATTTTCTTATAGCTGAAACAAGTGTTCTTGTGGCTGCAATTGCAACATGTGATGCAACCAGAAAGTTATCCTTTAAAACAAAACGGACCAAAAACTAGACATGTTAGCCTGTTAGGGTCTATCATGAAGGGAAAAAAAGTCACTTATCCAAGCACAAAATATCATAAATTGCTGTAAATCAGAGAATTCTTAGCTGTTAAAAATAATTGGAAGTAAAATTTCAAAAAAACATTAATAATGCATTCTGAAAATAAGTTGGATTTCATTGATTACACTATATAGAACTGTGACCAGGATAATAGGCATCTGTGATTTATTCAGTTTTACCAATAGAAAATGGATTTGTTGTATTAATGATTGTCAACTCAATTTACATCTCAATATATAAATATTTAATTGTGTGATGGAGAAATTTCATATATGTAAAAAAAAAAGAACTATACATATTCCTTCCAAAGAGTTATTGAAATCATAGATTCCCAGATGAGTTATCTAAGTATATAGATTAACATAGTTATATTAAAACAATCTATCAGTTATTTCATCATATTGTGCTCCAGCTAGATTGCTTATTATATCCAAACTGTATCGAAAAATGTAGGACATCATTTCTGTAACATCTTTTTTTTATATATCATAGTTTAATTTTTTGGCATTCCTTTTATCTACAGCTTAGACAGCTTTTCAGTTGCATTAAGGGAAAAAAATGCAAGTAATATTTTCAAGGAAAAGAGGGGTACATCAAAACAAAATGCCCTTTAGATAAAGGCCAAAAATATCCTCGGAATTCTAAAAAGAAAAAAGCGATTCACCTTATTATTATGAATTAGCAAGATTGAAATTGCTTATGCTGCTTCATTGGTTAAAATATTGCTATTTATGAAATAATGTGCTGAATTTCTGGAAGATGCAGGATATGCCAAGGATTCTGAACTTGATGCCCAGTCTTATTCTGTTTACCTTCTAACATTTGTACCTGTTAAAATATGAATGAATAGTAGGCATCAAAACTTCTACTTTTGAAGCTGATTATAAGATTGTCTGAAGAGGACTGCCTCCTTTGGTGTCCCTTAAGCAATGATTGTTTGGCTAAGTAGTCCCTTGGTGAGGCAAAAACTGCAACTGCCAAGAATCCAGGCATTGGAGGAAAAAAAAAGTTTGCCTGATATTTATTTGCAATAAAGGTGAACAGTTATAAGGATATGAGTGCCAATACTTAAGCATAGGATTGTTTGATAATGTAACAATATAGATGAATCCTAATTAGTATATATATAATGCTATCCACATTTATCATATTGTGATTATTGCATTACAGGTTTGCCACATAATTATTTTCTATTCATCGATACTATCTAAGTCACTCTTCTCTTATTTCTAGCCATGAAAGTAGAAGAATAAAGATAACTATTATTCAGTGCATACTTTTATCTAACTATTATCATTAGTTATTACATGACCAGTCATTTATTCTAAATTTGCGGTCACATTGCATAAAATGGTTCACCTTCCTTAAGAGGTGCATCAAAGTTTTGCAATTAATGCTTTTGCTAATCATACCTACACAATGACATAAGATCTTTTCTATTTTAGATTTGTTTAGTTCTTGCTGTCTATCTGATGCTTATGAATGATAAAGGTAACTTAATATAGTGTAGTATTGTGAATATATCTGCTTTGGGAAGAATGCAATATTTTATTTCTTCGTGAGTTTTCAGATGTTTTGCCAATGGTCTTAGAAAATATAAATGAAGAAATGAAAATATAAATATAGAAAATAAAATGTTCTGCTAATCAGTTCTTTCTAATTGTAAGTTCATTACAATTTCCCTTAAATATAAAATATTATGTATAATAATAGTATTTATTAGCAAACTACTGTTTTTGAGGGCAAATTAAATGAAAACGAGAATAGTGCAATAAAAAAATTCAAAACTCCACTGTTTAGGATGCTGGTTGAAAAAGACAGTTACAGACTCGTGTGGTACTAATAACTTCTTGCAGTTTTTTGATAGGTGGAGTGTAAATAAAATATCATTTATTTAAAGATGGCAGCATCCCTTCAGACAGGTTCCAAGGAGGAGCAAAGAGTTGTTATGCATTTTTTGTGCAGTGAGGGGACAGAAACAAATCAAATTTATCAGAGAAAATAGAGGCACAACATGGTCCTATCTGTATATTGCAGCCACACATCTATGACAGACGTAAAAATTTCAGACAGGTTAAAGAAGTCTGGCAGATAGACAAGGTGAATGTAACTATGACATCAAAGTCTGCCATGGCAATAGATGAACTGATTCAGGAGAATCATCACATCACTGCAGGAAATAAAGTGTTCAGGCTGGAGATGAGCTGTGGTTCTGGCCAGCATATTGGACATGAAGAGCTGCCAATACAGGAAAATTAGTGCATGGTGGCTCTCATTGTTTAACCTCAGAGTTTAAGCAGAGGAGAGTAAATGGAAGAAGAGCCTTTGCATCAATGTGAAGTCAAAGGGCAAATATTTCTCCATCACAAACATTACTGGCAATGAAAGTTGAGTTCACCACATTCAGTCAAAGATCAATCAGGTAAGCAAACAGCAGTAACATACATCCTCTTTAAAGTTGAAAAAAATTATGTGTCCAGTCATCAGAAAGTCATGCTAACATGTTTCTGGGACTATAAAGATACAATTTTTGAAGTACTACTTGCCAAAAAGGATCACAGTGATCACTGCCACATACAGAGATCTGCTGTGAACCATTTGATGTTGGTCATCAGAAACAAATGGTATGGACTCCTGATCCACAATGTGTTTTTTTGAGCATGACAATGTCCAACTTCATGCTGGACATATGACAGTGGAAACCATAGAATCAGTGCTACCTCTCCCCCGTAATTGCACCCAATTATGCCCCCAGATCTAAGACCATCTAATTATCATATTTTTGGTGCCATGAAAAAAAAATCTTGGTGACCAGAAATTCCAGTAAGATGAGGTTACAAAAACTGGTGCAAGAGTGGCTGCACATACAGACTAAAAATTTTATTTCTTGGAATTGAATCGTTCCTGACAAGATGGCACAAGTGCAAGGGAAAAAGTAGTGTCAGTAATTCAGATTTATTCATAACAATAAAGGCTAGGGAAAAAAATAATCTTGTTTTTGTTCGATTCACCCTCAAATTTTAAATGAAAATGATTTTACTGTAACTGAAATATATTTCAGTAATCTTTATTGATTAATGATTATTAATTACAACAGTTTAAATAATCACAAACACTTACAACATTTATTTGGCATATTTACAAAACATAGTGTTATCTCAAACTCTAAAATAAAAATGCACTTAAAAGATCACTACTGGAGAAAAATTATTGTTGCATCTGAATTGTTTTTGGGGAGGGGAGAATATTTCAAAAAGTTACTTTCAGTATCAATTCCTTGGGAAATATTGACTGAACTAAAATGAAACTGCTGAATATATTATTACTTTACCTTACAAAATCACTAAATATTATTATTTTTTTTCCTTTTGGTTAAGTAATTGAAAGCTACAAATATAGAGTAAGTAAAGTATCTTAAATAACTTTACAGTTTATATGCTTGAGATATACACAATTATGAAAAAAATATATAAAATACATGTCCTAGTAACATAATATTACAAATAAATTTAAATTTTCTTCTTTAAGATTTACTCACGAACCATAATACTAAGATGGAATGTTTTTACATCTATAATTTTTAAGTAGACAATTAAACGTAAGCACCAGAATTCACAATAGAGATATATCTTCATAAAGGTTAACATTTATTTGTTGTTGGCAACAAAGTTTCAGGTGGCTACAAGCAATTAAAGTGACTGTAGTAATGATGATTAATCTGAGTGTCGAGCTTGTTCATCAGGCAGTAATAAGTTAAGAAATTCAAAAATTAGATTAGTCTAAAATTGCAAATTAAATCCTTATTGGATACTTCATTCAAAATTTTCAATGAAAATATTAACAGCAATTAAAAAGAATAAAATTATAAGATGAAAAATTAAACATTTCAAAAAAATAAATAAATAAATAAAACTAACCATTTATTAAAAGTTCTAATTAACTATGTTTTTCTTTTTAATTAACTCTTCGTCATATTATTAGAAGATTGGATCTTTCAGAGTGGTAATGATGGATAAAAAAAATATATTTTCAAAAATTCAAAGAGCAAACTGGTAGCAAATCCATCAGTTCTGTAATTGCAAATGTTTTCCAGGTACATTCTATGAAACACATTCAAATGCTTCGATCAAAAACAAAAAACAAAAAATATTTTTAAAATCATAATAATAAAATTATTGTATTTTTTTCCTTAAAATCTTTTAGATATAGGACTTTCAGTTTTAAAGATCAACATTAGTTATTTTCACCATCAGTTTGAAAACAATTGAATCTTGGATTTTATATTTGAATGCCATCATGGAAATTAGTTAGAATGCAGATCCTTATTCTAGATTTAAGAATTAGATAGGTAGCTCATTTGTAGCATAAGACACAGTAAGAATGATTATCCACAAATAAAACATGTATTTTGTAAAATGTCAAGCTTATACTGAAAATCACAGTGCAACCTCCATGTTTATCTGCAATTTGCCTTAATAAACATATAAAAAGTTTTTTCATAAAATCACATTGAAATCAAACATTAGATTGAAACGAAGCCAATGGTGTCCTACACTGCAGTTTTAGAGAGTTTGTGAGATCTTGATTAAAATTAAGATGTATTATTCTTATTAATATTACTTTTTAAAGATAAACTAAGGAGTAAATTAAACATATTAGTAATGCTACACTTAAGTATATTTTCAGTTGCTTTGGATCTTATCACAATAAAATTCAAAAACCACAATATAGTAAAAATATGGAAATTCCTTAAATGCTCTGAAGAATCAACACTATTTATTTAAACAAATTCTTACCTACTTATGTACCTACTTATGTAATTTTAAGTAACTGTGATCATATGCATCAAAATCCATAATAAGATGAAATTTTTTTTAAAAAAAGAAGCATTTATGGCCACCAAATTTTGTAATTTTCCATTTGTACATCATTAATATATGATGATAATGTATGTAGCACTTGATGAATCTTTGAGACAAGAAATCTTAGGAAATTAAGTTTTCTAGAGAAAGTAGAGAGAAACATTTGACAAATGCATATACATATGATTAAAAAAAGTATTAAAACTATGATTTAACAATGATTATAATGAATAGTGTAACCTATGTGCAATCATTAGGCTACTTAGTCTGCTACAATATCTTCTCGATATACTTATTTCACTACTGTCCTGCTTTTATCTTGTAATGCAAAACACAATCACTGTATCATGCAGTAATGCAAATAAATAAATGTTACTAACAACATTAGCAGGAAATATAACTCCAGAATGTTTGTGATCACACATTTCAATACATAGACAGATATATATAATTGCACATAAAATATATTCTATGCAGCTCTTAACATTTTTCACTGAATAGTAGAATGTAGGTACAGAAAAAAAAATAACGTGAAAAATATAGCAGCATTTATTAACATTGATATATTTTGTAATGAGTTATGTGGAATATGGTCTTACAATTAATAAATGAATTCATTTAATGAGAACTTTCTGAACATATTAATTGCATTTTCAATCTCTGTTCATTTATCCCTGTTCTTTCAAATGTTATTATTTTAAAAATTACATTTAGTGTCCACTAATTGTTGAACCATATTCCAATGACATTTCCCCATTTTGAGCGGAAACAATTAATTTACTTGGCCATGTAAATAAAGACCAGCATATTTAGTGATCAGGTAACGGTCTCTCGTGAAGATTCTCTTGATTTGAGGAAATTTCTAACACTCCTTCCACGAGTAGCATAAATAGTCTCAATATTTTCTGAGTCCTCAACTGTGTCTGGTAGAGGAACCTTGAGTGTCTCAGGCAACATCAGAGTTAGCAGTCCAGCCAATGATACTATGAATCCAATGAAGAACATTGGAAATGGCTGCCACATGTGTTTTCCCTAAACAAAATTAAAATTAAAACAAAATTAGGTTACTCAAATGTATAAGTACATCAATGGTATTATAAACTATTAATATATAGATCTAATCACAATTTTTATATGCTAATAATGTATACCATTTCTTCTACCATTTAATAATTATAATTAGAAACAATTTTTATTCTTGCGTAATATGTGTTTCTTATCTTGCATAATAATATTTATAATAATATTTATGTGGCCTGATATATTGCCATTATTCTAATACTATTTAAAATTCAAGACTGAAGTAACATACTGCTAACAGTGTTACTGGTAACTGTTCCTTCTGGTTGATAATAATCTAACATCACTGTATTTAATACTATTTAATAAAAATAACTCTCTCAGTTATACTAATGATAATGAAATAATAAACATGCATTGTTATTTTAATTAAAAGTCGCAAATTATTAAAGTTATTAAATTTGCCAATTTCAGTTACATGTTCAATGTCACATAATTTGTATTGCACTAAGTTCACAATTGCAACATGTCTATTTTTGGCGTAACTTCCAATTGAGTTTCCATATGATAAAATTTGAAATCTTTGAAGCATTTTTCTTTACTACTTTACCATTTCAAATTGTGTTACTCCTATAGCAATAGTAGTAGTATAGTTATTTTTTAAATGAAATGAAGACAAGCCTTAGTTGAAATTAAGGCTTACCCAAAATGGTGGGTTTTAGGTCGAAAATGAAGACAAGCCCACTGATTATTTGTATATTCATTTTGAAAGTACATTAAAGTACAAGAAAAACTGAGACAGTCACTTCCATTAGATGCCACCCCCCCCACCCATATTAAAAGGTATCTTCTGCAATTAAAGTACATATGAAGGCAGATATATCTACAATCCGCTGTTGTATAATTTGCAGTGATGATAGCGGCATATCACAATTTAAGTGACTTTGAACGAGGCATGATAGTAGGTGCTAGAGAGATGGGTCACTCCATCTTTGAAATCAACACAAAATTTGGATTTTTACAAGCAATAATTTCAAGGGTTTACCAAGACTAAACAACATTAGGGAAGACATCCAGCATGCGACTCTGCTTGCAGTCGATCATGGACAGCATGGTTGTTGGCACTCATTGTAATATCCAACCAGTATGCAACATTGCAGCAGATAATTGAACAATTCAGTGCTGGGGTCACATGTAACATCAACGTTCAGACCGTACTACATTCTCTTTCTTCTATGGAGTGCAGGAACTGACAACCCACTCCTGTTCCACTGCTAGCCTGACAGCACAGAGCTCTGCACCTCACCTGGATCTTGAACACTGCCACTGGATGCAATTTGACTGGAAACATGTAGCCTGGTCTGACAAGTCACTGTTCCAAATGTTTCAGACAGATGGACGATTACATGTGTGGAGAGAACCCCACAAAGCAATGGATCCAACATGCCAACAGGGACAGTCCAGGGTGGTGGTGAATTTCTAATGGTGTGGGATACTTTCAGCTGGCACACATTAGGACCCCTCTTACATTTGCAGACATCATTGACTAGCAGACTCTACATAATCATCCTTGCAGATCATTTGCCACCATTCATGGCATGCTTTCAGCAGGACAGTGTGCCACTGCAGTCACCAAATTATGACTGGAGAAGTATTTCTTAAGTTTGACCTTATTATTTGAACCTTATTAGAACACATGTGAGATGTGGTTCAGAGTGCCATCATTGGATGGTTCCACCACCTGCGAACTTTATGAATTTTGGACTATTGAGAAGGCATGGTGTATACTATCTACATAATACTTCAGAGAGCTCATGGGGTCCGTGCCCTGTCATGTTGCTGTGGCAATCCGATCAAAAGGAGACCCTATGCATTATTAGACAGGTGTCTCAGTTTTTCTGGAACGTCACTGTATATATTGCTATATTTTGTATTTAATAAAGCTTGATAATAAATATTAAATTACTAGCAAAAATACCTGTGCTTTGCTCAGGTTACAAAAAAGAGTTGTCCTGATGTGGATGATGAAGAAATTATAATTGCGTGATCACTTTGAAACTTTTCCAGCTGGTACAAAAGTCACGTGGTAATTACAAATTAATCTTTTATTCCTATTTTGTAAATCGATAAGCCCTGGGTATCAAATTAATATTGAGATCGGAGAATATAAGACTTCCCACCCCTTTCTGTCCTTCACATCCCTATCACCTTCCCCAGTTGGTAAAAGATCAGGTAATAATTGCAAAGTAATGTTATATTCTTCTTTGTAAGCTGAAAACCCTGTAAAGTACCCTTTGATAAAGTTTGCCCCCCTACCCGCCTTCTGTTTACACCCCTTAGGATGCAAATATCAAAAATTCATCAAATTCATATGTTTTAGATTTTAACAAAGAATATTCATGTGAAATTTCATGTTTCAAATAAAAGGGTATCGGGGATACAGATACCTTCAAGAAACCCCCTCCCCTCGATTACTCCTTTTAGGACCCGAATATCAAAAATTCATTGAGTATGTATCTTTTCAATATTGACAAAGAACATTTATGTGAAATTCATTTGTGTTTCCAACTAAAGCAGTTTCAGAGATATGCGTACCCTTCAAGAAACTTTGGCCCCCTATCCCTTAGTCTGGTTCTGGGTTTTCGTTGTTCTTAAATTAAGAACATTTAATTAAAAAAAAAGTTAAGAATATTATTGATTTCTAAATAATAAAAAAAAAAAGAAAAGAAAATTCATTATCATAAATAAAGAAGGAAAGTAAAAAACAGGAAAAAAAGAAATGAAATACAAAAAACAAAACACCTTTTTGCCTCCAAGCAGATTTGAACCCAGTAGCCATATCTCCAAAGCCCAGCATTTAACTGCTGTGCCACACCAAGATTTGAAGTGTAGAGACAGAAGTGAGTTAATAAGCAATACTTGAAAATTATACAGAAGTGTCAACGAGATTAAATGAGGGGGAGAGGGAGATGTGTCCAGGTTTCATTTTAGCTTGTTTTTTCTGCAGGGTCATAAAGAGTAATTCTGCAAAGTTTGGTCCAGATCGCTCAAGAGCCTAGGAGTGTATAGCGGACAAACAAACAAATAAACAAACTTCCTCATTTATATTACAGGGTGTTTATAATTAAAGTTTACCTATTCCAAGCATAGTATAGTAAAAACTGCTTATCTGAATGGCAGTAAATTTATAGTACATCGTAATGACGCCATGGGAAGGACATTTATTGAAAAAAAAATTAGTTTCAAATCACAACCAGGGGGCATTTGTAGGCGTGTATGGTATCAGAAATGCAAATTTCCGTTAACACTTCATCCCTCGTATCACTATTTAAGCAACAGCCTAACATGCATTTTCATTTACATTTTGTGTTCAGCTCAAAATGACATTAAGTTTACGAGAACGTGTATTACTTGTGAAATTGTTTCACCAAAATGGGAATTCTGCACCAGAAGCTTTGAGGGGGTTTAGATCGGAGACGAGGTCCAATGACTGTGGAATGGTTACGAAAAATGATCCTCAAATTTGAAGAAACAGGGTTCTTGAATGTGAAAGCCCAGAAGAGGACAAAAGCCTGTCGCTGTGCAGATGGTTGACAATATAGCAACCAAAGTGGAAGAGGACAGGATGTCAAATGTCAGGACCAGCGTCAGTGTTAGGCGTGTTGCACTCGTTGGGACATCCTGTTGCCATGGTCCACAAAATTGTTCCGAACATTTTGCACTACTATCCTTACAAAATTTCTAACATTCAACAACTTCTGCCTCCTGATCCGCATCAACGAGAGACCTTCGTGCTTCAGTTCTTAGCTTAGATCGAGGTTCATCCGGAATGGCCCTGGAACATTCTGTGGAAGGCGAGGCACATTTCCATCTGCATGGTGCAGTTAACAGCATAATTTGAGTCCCATTTGAGTGAGAGAAAATCCCAATGCATGTCTAAATATTCTTTTACATTCCCCAAAAGTGACAGTTTGGTGTGGGCTTATGTCCACATTCATTGTTGTTCTTCTTTGAAGAGCATAGGTGCACAGCTCCTACTCCATGTTCCGTTACTGATAATAGATATGCATAATTACTAACCTGCTCAATTCATTGAATAATTTTCTTAATTCAAAAGTTGAGTGATAAATTAAATGATATAAGGATAGTCTCAGAATAAAAATATGAAAGATCATAAAAGTTTAGAAGCTGTTTTATTGAAAATAACCAAAATCATCATCATTTTCAAATCATTGAAAATTACCAAAATCAATGATGAACCAATAAAATAAATGAAATGTCTAACATTTACTAGATGAAATGGAGTAAATAAAATGCTTCTGTGTCAAATTTAACTTGGCTATTTCTATTTTGCAATGTAATAACATAACTGACCATTAACTACTGACAAACCTACAAAGCTATTTATACATTACATACAGTTTATAAAATATAGATAAAGGGATAACACACTTATAGGATGATGAGGATAGGTTCCAACAATTTCCAAGTCCATTTTCCCATCACTCCAATATTCCATAATTTACTAATTTTAATTCTGTTTATTTTTTTTCCCTTCATCTACGTTTCATTGTAGTAATTTTTTTCACAGGAAATTAACAATTGCTCCGGACAGACAGACGGACAGAGAAATAAAAGATTTTAGTAATATAGATTTGAGGAATTACCATTATATATTGAAATAATGGTAGAGGCAGTGACCAAGTAATGACTCAGAAAGCTGTGGGTTTTTGTCAATCAGTTCAGTGAACGACCTTGGATTGTCCTTGAAAATGGAGTTCTTAATTATATCCCAGATGTAAGCACCTCATGTAGTGCAATGGGTATTGAAATTTTATATCACAGGAGATGACTCACTTCTGAAATGTTCCTGAAAAATCCTCTCAATGTGTGACAAATGAGACATTCGTGTTGGAAATAATGATCTTGAAATGCTAAATTGTTGTTCTAGAAAAACAGTGTATCTCTTAGATTAAACCATTATGCTGGTAGCATTCTTTTGAGCTGGCAGTATAGGACTTTTAATGCACTGGACTTGCTCTCTACACTGACTTGCTTTCCACAAGCATGTCAGGACATTCAAAACCTCAAAGAAATTGTTGTCAGGGATAAAAAATGAATATGGGACTTGGCACTATACAAGGCATTATTTAGAAACAAGTCATCCTTTCTATTTAACAAAATGACTTGTTGTTTAACAAAATCACTAGCATTTGTTAAAATTTTAGGAACTGATCACATCTGTCATTTGGACAAATAGATTGGAACTTTATGAACTTTATCCATTCTGTGTGTATAAATATTAATAAAAAGGACCAAACCCACAAAGATTATAACGATATAATAAATAATAAAGAACTTCATGACATGTTGTGAAGGATCACTTCCTTCTTCTTCAGATGATACAAAGATATAAATTAAATATATGAAAAGGAAAACATAGGCATGGAATTTAACATTCAAATGTAAACAATGAATTTTTGGATAACAATATAATAGTGCATTATAAATAAGCAAAGATAACAGACAAACAATCTTATCGCAAATTATATTGTAGTGCATTCGTAATTGATACAACAATGCATTCATAAAATTGAAAGGCAAAGGAGTTCTGGAATTACTCACAAGATGAATTCAAAAAGAGAAAGGAAATGCATTTTACAGTTAAATGGTTTAAAACTAAGGAAAGTATTGTGTGTGGAATGGTGATAAATTAATTTTAAACAACAGGATTTTTTATGTTTTTTGACAGAAGATATATTTTATTTAAATAAAATAATATTACTTGAAAGTAACCATTTGACCAATTATTAAGAAAGTTTATGCACATTCACAAAACCTTATTCAGTCCCTTGGAGAATGTTAATGATTCAAATATCAATAGACTAATAAATTCCAATTAATACACTTTTAAAAACTGTATTCATATCACTGGTAAAAGCAATGAAGATTGATTTCTTTTACATATACAAATGAAATCAACCTACAAGTATATTTGTTTATACTTATCTGAATCTATAAGTACATTTGTTTATTGAAGTTAGGAATAAATACAAAATAAATGCTTACCAAAAGCAGTATGAAAGGTGACAAAACTTTTCCAAAGCCCTCCCAGAAATAACAAGCTCCACCTCCAAAAGACCTACAAAAATACAAATGAAATGTAATTGTAATAAATAGTTTTGTGTGTGCAGATGTATACAAATAACATATATCTTCAGGCTATAATTTAAATTAAATAAAGAAACTCCTTTTGTAACAAATTAATTCTAACTTAAAATACTTTGTATGGCTATGGATTATTCATTTTGTTTTTATAGAATTATTATTTATGAATTACTTTCTTGATGTTTAATTATTATTTTTATATATTAGAAAATCTTCCAATGCTTAGTACTATCTCAGGCAAGATATGAAATTTATCTTTCATTTTGAATTTTTTTAACACATAATAGTCTTAACATCTTCATAAATATTTAAAAATTTTAGCAGTGCTCTAAAAAAGATTATAAAGAAAATATTTCATTTTAATAGGTTTTAATGAACAAAATTTTACCTAATCACGGTTGGATAAAGCTCTGCAGTACATAGATGGAGACAAGTAAGTGAAGCTGATGCGAAAGCCAAGCCAAAAAGAGCACATCCAACTGAGGCTGCTAAAACAGAAAGGGTGTCACCTAAAAGAAAGTAAAAAAGGAAATTATATTTATATTCAAAATGTGTTGTTAATAGTATTCAACGTTATGATAATTTAGAATTTATTTTTTAACTTACTATTTTAATAATATGATCTATTTAGCATATTCAGCTATGTTATTCAGGTGCAAAGCCAAATAAGATCTCTAAATTTAGCTTAACCTAATTAAGCAGTATAACTTTGGCTATATATCAGTTTCAGCAAAACCAGAGAAGGTTTATAAATAAATACACTAATTACTTTTTATAATTAATTTTTAATTAGTTCTATAAAATTTAAAGTAATTACTTTTCATTAAAGAGTTAAAATGTTTTAAATAATTAAATCCTAAAATAAAGTTATTTTCAAAGCAGCATATCTTCTAAGATAGAATTGAAATAAATATCTGCTATCATTTAATATCTGGTTGTAAATGGGATATTTACCTGAATATCTATGAAGCAATGAGGTCAGAATACACAAAACACCTGAAATTATGAAGCAGCTACACTGAAGAATTCTCCGTCCATATCTACAAATTACAAAAACATCAGTCATTATGAACAGCATTCGCTGTATTGTAATCGTAGTTTATTCTCTTAAGTCTTCGTAATAATTTTCCATGAACCCAATTTCTCAGATTTTATATACAGTATATGTTTAATTAATATTACTCTATTTTTATTTAATTGAGACAATAATAATAACTTTTCTTGTGAATGGATGTATCCTTCAATCAGTTAGTAGTTTCTGTTTGAAAAATAAGCTTCTCAGTTGAAAGACAAATCAAACACCACACAACAATGCTAAAATGCCACATAACTGTAGACTTGAAATTCACCCGAGATGGAAACATTTAAGATGCAAGGAACTAGTACTCTTTAGTGCACTTCATTGTAATTTTTTTTACCTCTGATTTTACATACTATATAATATCCAGGCTAAGGTAAATCAATACATGATATTAATGCACAATATTATTTGTGATCATTTTTAATTTTTAACACATGACTTCCATATCTCAAAGGATTTTGAAACTGCATAAGACTAATGCAGACAACAACTACCTAAATCAAATTTCAGATTCACATCTCTTCTCCAGTCACTGGAATTTTCTTTGAGGTATTGGAAATTAAGTTTAATTCTGAAGATGGCTTGAACTAAGTTCCCAAAGCCATTTTATTAAGATTGTTATTTTGCATACATGAAAGTTGAGTACCGGTATACAAAATTATATCTTCAATTTAAATATTGTATTTTCATTGCACTATATGTAAATAAAATATGAGTGACATTTAAATCACAATTTCCAAAATCCTTAAATACAAATATAAAAAAACAAGCAGAGTGAAAGAAACAGTGTCTAAATGATCACTTTTATATCTGAACAATGGGTTTTAGTAACAATGAAAATATTAAAAAAATTACTTTTTTTTTTACTCTAGCATATTTACTACTACTACGTCTATTATTATTATTATTAGTATTCAAAAAAACGTCTAAAATACTAATCATCACATAATTACATTTATAAATAAAGTTATGAATGTATCAAACTTACCTTGGAAGTATGAATATCAGGAATAGGCGACTAGATAATGCTACTCCTCCAATTGTAAGGAAAGTGTAGTACATACTTCCTCCGAGACTAGGGATATAATGTAACACGCCTTGATAGGCTAATGCAATTGTAAACCTAAATAATGAAATACATAAAAGTTAATTGATTATTACATTTCAGTTATATTTTATATAGGTCAATTTTTTTGATGCAAGAATTGAAAACAATCATCCCTTGAAGATATGTCTGTGATCCCACAAGAGAATAAATTACATTTTTGACAATAATTTCGAACAAGACGCAACCGAGCGTAAAGTAAAAAGGTTTCTATTTAGCAACAATGTATCATGCGCAGTAGCAACAGTGCATTCAGTGGCAACTTCCCTTGGTAGTCGGTAATCGGCACATGTCTTCAACAGTTCCTCTGTTGATTTTGTGTTTGAGAAGTAGATTATTTGTGTGTTTATCGTTAAATATTTCATGATATTTTGTGCAACTTGGCCCCTACACACTCAACCATAAAACCTAGTGATGAATCACCGAAAAAGAGGAGAGCAATTGATCTTGAAACAAAGTTACAAATAATAAAGCTACATGAAGCTGGTAAACCCGTCAATGTGATCACACAGACTTTGGATGGCTTCATTCTACAGTGACGACCATTTTGAAAAATAAGGATAAAATCCTAGAGGCTGTGAAAAGATCTGCTTCCATTAAACCAATGATAGTGATGAAGCAATGACAAGGTCTTTTTCTAATCTAAAGCTCAGTAATAGTCTTGGTGAATATTACAGTCTCTTTCATCATTACTAATATTTGTTTTTTTATCATTAATAATTGTTAATAATCCAATATCAGTGAAATATAAAGTACCGTATATACTCCAATAAACGCCGAGGCTCTTATTGTCGCCGGTCTCTAATAAGCGCCGGGCTGCAGAGGGGATACGGCCAAATAGTAGCCGGTTTCTAATAGTAGCCGGGTCTTTAATATTTGCCTATCGGTATTAGTGTAAGCATCCGTATCTTTATAGTCATGCGTAATACCTTATGGTACATTGCCTTACAAAATGCCGCCGAAACGGTCATTTGACTTTGCCTTTAAGATTCGCGCGGTGGAATATGCAAAAGAAACTTCTGGTGAGGCGGCCGCCCGCCATTGCGGATTCGGACGACTAATAGCAGCGAAAGGTACAGAAAGACATTGCCATTTATTTTTAACAGTCTTATGTAGCACATGAAATTCAAATAAAGTAGCTGTTTGTAATATTAGCCAGTATTTATGTGTAAAAATATTGCGTTCTGAAGGTTTTTGTTAATAATGGCCGGCTTCTAATAGCAACCGGTCTCTATTAAGTGCCGGGAGCCAAGGCTAGTTTGCAAATAAACGCCGGGGGCCTCTATTGGAGCATATACGGTATTTGTAACAGTATACTAATTACAGTTAAGTTCCTAATCCCTATAACTCTATTGATTTAATGTATCAACTTACATCCTGCCAGATAGAAAGGAACCTGAACGGAATGACTAAAGCCGGATCTAGGTACCGCCAGTTACTGCCAGTTCGCATTGTGGAGGTGCCTGCTGAAAGGGGGGGGGACCTGCGCCATGGCCTGGGTGCGGCTTGAAATAGCTCGGTAAGGCCCGTGAAGGATTTTCACTGGGGGGCCAACAATTTTTAGATCTGGCATACCTGTTGTCTATCAGTAGAAACTTGGCACACATGCAAATTTGTGAATTGTGCACACTAAGGTCACATGGTAGCACTGAAATAGTTAAAAGGCAAATTGGCATGGTAGGTAAATTGTGTTTGAAAGTAATGTTTGACGCGAAGGAAAGAAGTGATGAATGTGAAATTTTTAGTATGTCACAAAGATATCATGTAGATGATTTCACGCTGGAAGAATTATAAGAAGGCTGGAAGAAATCCACAGAGTAAGTGATGTTGCCAGGGAGTTTGGAATCACCCCTAGTGTTGTATCCAGGCTCTGGGCAGCATTTCAAAGCAATGGAATGTAGTCCAGATGCATGCAAAGAGGTTGCCTTTGCTGTACGATGTTGCATGAAGACAGATTTTTTGCTGTAACAGCAAAACAACCATGGCAGGTCAGCTTGCAAGTCGCCTCCATTCCAGTATAGGAATGCGGATATCTTGACAAACTATGGCGAGATGTCTGCAACATGTCAGGCTATATGGCCAAAGGCCTGTAGGCTGAGTCTGTCTATTCAGACTCTTCTTTACAGCGAAGAAATGTGGTGCTTTGAGTGAATAATGCTTGAAAGTCACTATTCTAAATGCTATAAGGGTAAAAGTAACAGAAAAAAGCTTACTGTAACTCACCAGTCTACTTCAATATGAAAATCTATTGTTGCCAGGCACATAGCCTGGGGGGGGGGGGGACTGAAGCCCCTCCCGAAATCTAAACTTAGAAAAATCTCTTCAGACTTGAAATCAAAGGATTCTAGTCATATCAATGTAAAATTTTCGCCTATTACGACATCCATGGGAAGGTAGGGAGTGTTGATATTCTTACTATGCCCAACCACTACTTGCCATTTTTTCTAGAAATGAACCTCCCCCACCTGAAAGAAAATTCTGGCTATGGCCTGATTGTCACCAAAAAAAAAAAAAGAAAAAAAAAGAGGCACATATTCAGGTTTTTTTTTTTTATTTTATGTGAAGTGATAGAAGACATCTGATTTTATACTCATCTTCTTATATTCCTGAAGAGAGCAGCTTTTAGAATGTTGTAGTAATATTTATAATTGCTATATTTATATTTATAATAATTCTAAATATATTCTACCAAATTAAATTTCAGTTAATGTTTCTTATCCTTTATTTAAAAAAAACACTGATTACATCTGAATATTATTGCAGGTAAAAGAATTTATAAATAATTTTATCTATCCAGGAAAAATAGGGAAAATAAATTATTCACAAAATAAGTGCAAATATATTTTGCATCCTAAATATTGTTTACAAAACATGTTTAAACTGAGCCCTCATGTACTTCCTGAAACCAAAAATGAAGCCCTTAAAGTTACACAATTTTTTACACTGAAGAAATGTGGTTATTTGAGTAAAGACATTTCTTCATTGTCAAAAATTGGATACTTTGTGTGAATAATGCTTGAATGTCACTATTCTAAAGGTTATAGGGGTAAAAATAATAGAAAAGAGTTTACTGTAACTCACCATCCTACTTCAATATGAAAAATCTATTGTTGCAAAAAAAAAATAAAAAAAAAAAAATAGGCCAATTTTCAGTTTTATTTTATTTTTCTATTTTCAAACCCAGAATTTTAGCTGGTGACAAAACATTAGTTTTGAGATTTCAAAATTAGCAGATTTTTCTTTTAAGCCAACTTTATGCCACTTTTTTTATTAGAAGATGCATGAGTGTGTATGGTACTCCCTACCCGAAATCTCAAAATGTGTAGATTAACCCTATTTTCTTTCATTTTTATTTGGTTTGATAGCAAGTTGAAGGAATCTTGCACCCCCTCCCCCGAAGTTTTGAAAATGACTTTGTCTTTGGTTGTTGCTGATCAGTTCTCTTATTTGGCACGGCATCCCAAAATAAAATCCTACATACAGTTACCATTCTTTTCTTTTCTTTTTAATGTGCTGTTTTAATACGAGATAATTAAGGGCAAGTTCTTTCATTTTTATTAAATAAAGATTGAATTTTTTTTAAACATAGTTAATCTCATATTCGTTTTATTTCGAAAGATTTATTTCAATATTGTTAGAGAATGGAGAAGCTATGTACTACATTATATATTGTCACTAGGTAGATAATAATTGAAGAACCTACACAATATTGCATGATCTTTTCTTTTTTTAAAAAAAATTTTTTTATTCAATACTATTTTTTATATATTATTACTATTTGTTGTTCTTTTATTTAGTTTTGAAGGACAAATTTGCCCTTCTGAATCGTTAAGATGGGTGACTCTCGCTGATGAAATTAAAAAAAAATACGAAACAGTCGAGTTCATCTTCGGTGACCCAAAAACTTATTTTCTCAAACATTTTTTTAAGTAATCAGTCAATTTAGCTTCAAAATCGCATCAAATTTAGTTTCAAAATGTAAAAACTGAATAAAATTTATAACTAATTTCATTAATATAACTAATAAAAGGTTTGGCTTAATGTTAGAAATCATAACGTTTAAATATATATAAATATTAATGATAATAATTAATATCATGTCATTTCATAGCAATATAAAACATAATAACATACAGAAAGTCATCTTTTTGTTTTGTCTCAAGTCAAGAAACTTATTTATTCCGGAGATTAAAAGGCCTTGAAATTATCTTTTGTTCTCCTAACCTAAACCCTCCGGCAATCGTCAAAAGAAACATCAATTACAAACACATTTTTTTATTTGAAGAGATTCATTTTCTCTCCAACCGTTACTTCCATTCATAACTGCAAAATAACTTAATGGCGCATTACTACAACACTTGTCATTATTTTTTTCCAGTTATTGAAAAACGGAAAATAACTTAGTAATGATGATGAAATTCCTTACCAAGCATAAAATTGAATGAGCGAATATTTTCGTAGCTTAGGCGTCCGAAACAGCTGCCTTGGGTCGGCTTTCTTTTCTGCCTTACATGATAAAGGAAGTTGCCTTGAGATCCAGTCAATTTCATGGGGTAAGGTTGCAGGTAGAGAAACTTGATTGTACCGCGCATAGAACTCAGCAACATCTTCTGCTTGCTGAAGTTTCTTTTGAGTTACCAGCCATCTTACGGATTCTGGGACAAGCCTAAAACATAGAAAATATCTTTATTAATGTACATGCTAAAAGGAGATAAACATTGATATTAAGCTAGCTTTCAGTTTTCTTTTCTTTTTTCTTTTTTTTTTTTTTTTTCCATTTTGTTTAATTTAAAGCGAAATTTAAACAAGTGAATATAATTTTGCACTAAAGCATAAATTTAAGGGCAACCCATAATAATAAAAAAATATTAAAAATAATAATAATAAAAAGAAAGTATAATAACGTAAGGAAAAATTAAAAAAAAAGTTAGGAAAATAAGAAAAACAAAAACCTTACGCGGACATTGCGAAAAAAAATATATATACGGATTCGAACCGACAACCTTCAGTGAATATGAATCCGAAACCTTAACCATCAAGCTATACCTGACAATTTAATTAAGGTGGTTGCACTTCTGACATTTAAGCTAATAGCGGAAATCCAATGAAAACAATGCCAAATATCTCGAACGGGGGGGGGGGCTTGAACCCTGAAAATATCCGATTCCTACAGTGTTTGGGCCTCTGAACATGATGGTGAAATCCGTTTGTCGATCCGACCTACCGTTCGGGAGTTGTTAGGGGTGGACAGACACGGACGGACGGACAGGACAAACGCAATAGCTACCGATTTTGGTCGCTATCACATTAGCTCCCAAATGGGTCGCAAAGAATTCGAGAATAAAAACCTAGTTCTTATTGTCGATCTCTATATCTATGTTGGTGAATATAAAAAAAATACTTCAGATTAAAAGAATGTTTGCACTGACTGAATTCAATGGGCCGTACAGCTAATAAATAAATAAAAATGGGCGGGCACGTGAATATATTTTGAGTCAAATTATTTAAAGCAATTTCTTAGAAATAATTTAATTAACTTTATTGTTATACACAATTACGAATTGCGTTTTTTACATTTGATAATACGTAACATATTTCAACTTAGTAGAGTTTAATACCCACACTATCGGATATCAGTTAAATAAATAAAAAAAAAAAAAAAAGCAAGTGTATTAAATGTGTGTATCTTTTCTACTTTATAACTTAAAAAGTTTTGAAAATTTTGTTGCTTTTTCGAAAGATGTTGACAACATTCTGCAGGTGCTCTTGAGCCGATTATAATTCTTATTGATGGATTTTTCGTAATGGAAGTAAGACATCAATTAAGCTAAGCTAATGAATGAAATGGAATTGATAGCGGAATTAGGTCATGTACGTCTCTTCTCACAAGGTCTTCTGAAAATGCGACAAGCCCCACGCTCCATCTGCCTTTTATCGCCTTAAATAGATTCCTAGTATTCTTTAGATAGATGAAAAGGCAGCTCCACATAAACCTAATTCCACTTGGAAAAATATCAACTCAGAAATTGAGCCTCTTATCTATCTATCATTTGCTAAATATTAAACAATTATCGTACATTTCAGAGACCATTATTAAGTGGCTAACATAACAATGCTGTATACTTTCTGTCTGTTAAATCACCGTAACAATGAATTAAAAGTAATTATGATCAATGCATCTATCAAATCAAATGCATATCTTTTGACGTGTGAGTGCAACAAAGCAGATGTCAATGCATTAATAGCCATCTAGCAATGATCCACAAATTTCTGAAACGGAATATACAAGAAGTATGGTAATGAACGAGATGATAAATTTGTGTTCAATAATTACTCACTTCTTTTGTCATCAGAATGAAAAAAAAAACAACAAACTAATATCAATCAATTAGGATAACTTTGAAAATAAAGTTGTATACTATGTTTTTTATTAATGATTGTTGTTTTTTATTTTATAGAAATATATAATTATCATTTGGAAAATTTAATAATGGCCTCATAATAAGATAGAGTTCCAAATAATATTGATTTCAACAAGATAAACATCGAAACAGTATCTGAAGGGATATTAATCGCGGAAATTTTCATTTATCTGTATCTTCCAAGATTCCAAATACATTTTAAACCTTCCACTCTTCAACTTTTCCAGATAAAAAAGTTGCTGATCTATTGTGATTAACCGTGAAATGGAGATTTTTTTTTTGCCCTAAACTCCTCACTCACAGGTCAATTTTCAACAATATAGATAGGAAGCTCATACTTCATAACACCCATCTACAATTAAGCTTCAGCTCTCTATATCGTGATATCACAGCGCATTAATGATATCACTGCTTAGTTTTGACTCCAAATTGTGTTTATAGAGGGAGCTACCCGTCTCCGGAGTCGTTGGCAAATTCTGCCCATTCTGTGTTAAAAACACCAAATTCTCAGTCCAATTTTACCTTTATTTCTTAAATATCGTCAATAAGTAAATTATATGCTTTTATTCTATAAATATGCTATCTATTTCAACGATTTTTTTTCTTCTTTTCAACAAAGCAATAGTTTAGCAAAATAAATTATTTATTTTTAGATATGATAACACTGATCAGATGGAAACAAATGATTTGAATAAAATCTAAAGAATAATATTTTTTTTTGTAATTTTATTTTAATTTAAAAATCGGAAGTCTTATTTGTCTGTAGCTTTTAATTAATATTTTAACAGTTCTGCATCATATTTTAGAACTTTTAAAATATTAAAGTATTAAAAAATGAAGGAAATTATTATTATTATGACTATACATATGTTTATATCAGACAAAGTCCGGAAGCCTTGTAGGCGGAGAAATTCATCTCAAGCCATCTGTTATAGAAACCTGTATTACTATGACATGTTTGTAATAATACACTTTTCTGGATATTTTTGATAAGATATTGTTGCAGCCTAATTTTTTCTAAATTATCAATAAAATTCTTTGAAACAATTCCGGTCGCCAATATCACCAATGGTACTGTTTGAATTCGTTGCTGCTTTCATATTCGCTGTATTTCAATCGCCAGATTTTCATATTTTGTACATTTTTCAATTTCAGTTTTGGAAATGTTTTGGGACAGTGGGACAGAAATGTCAACTATTGAAGTTTGTTTCTCCACTTTATCAACCTAAACAATATCCAGACGATTGAAGTCAACAACATTGTCAGTAACAATCGGTTTATCCCAGTAGAGGAGATACTGTTCCGTTTCAAGAACTGGATCCGGCTTGTACTTATAGTATGGCGGGGCAGAAATTAAAATTCCAAATTTGAGAGCTAATTATTATTATTATTGTCTTAATTACAAAATAATTTAATTTTAACAAAAGGCTAGACGAAATTACAAAGGAAGTTCATAATAAACAAATAAACTTATTGAGATACTAATAAATAACACTTTCTACAATAAGTTACGTTTGAAGTCTGTGTATATTTTTTTAAAAGGATTATATTATACGGAGATTAAAAAAGAAATAATCCTTTCTTCGGATATAACAATATACAGTGCAACTTGGATAATTCGAAGCTGAAGGGACCACTACAAAACTTCGAATTATCCAAGTTTTCGAATTAAACAAGTTATATCTTTTAATTTTAATTTCAGGTCCACTGAATGCTTGAAAAGATTATTCTGTCAATAAGTAAATATTTATTCAGAAAGATCATGGTATGAAAGACTTAAACACTATATGTATGTAAACAAAATAAGATTTATGTTACGTAAGCTACAGTACATATTATATTCAATACAGAAAAATATAGTTTTTCAAAAAATTGTGCAATGTCTGATTGTTTTGTAGAATTCAGTCGCAAAATCATCAAGCATGTTTAGTGAACGGAAAACAGCTTCACTTACGTTGGTTTGTCCTTCAAGGTACCGACGAAATTCGGCTCTATCCAATACTCGTTGGCGATTTGGCATTTCTTCTTCACACCCTTTTCCACCTCGCGAATGACGGCTACCTTTTTCAGCGAACGTTAAATTCTTGTACACGCGTGGTTTACTGAAAGACACGGTGACACTGATAGCAGGAAGCTCGAATGGCGTCTGAAGCGTCACGTGTCGACTGGCGTCACGTGTCGAAAGGTGGCGGGAAGGGAATTTCAGTTGTCACGTGTTGAATTTCTTAACGATGAAACGTCGAAAAGTCGTTATGGTTCGAAATTTTTAATAAAAAACTTCGAATTAAGGAAGTTGAACTTCGAATTATCCACGAATTTTTAACATTGATTTAATAAGAAATTCAAGGGACTAAGAGAAATCTTCGAATTAACCACGATTTCGAATTAAAGACGTTCGAATTATCCAAGTTGCACTGTATAAGACACAAACAAAGATATGATGTAAATATAAATAAATAGATGATACCACAATATTTTTCAATGAAAATTTCAGAAGCTAAAGAGAAAAAAAAGAGCAGGAAGTGAAATAAATTATTTATTTTCCAGAAAACAAATTAGTCCGAATTATGAGGGAATTCGAATCAGATAATACAGCATTTTCTGTACATTACTCTTATTTTCATTTTATTTATTTATTTTCGTTATTCAAGTGTCTCCTTTTTTTTCATAATAAAATCGAATAGAAATGTAAACAGAATTCAAGCTAAATATGACAATTTTTTCTTTTTCATTAGTAGATAACTAGTTGCGATCCGTGAAATATTCATGGAAGTAAAACAAATTCCACATTTTTGAAAAACACAAGATTGAAAAAGATGCTCTAAGCTCATTTTTTAAAAGCCATGACTTCCGCAACTGCCCACATATAATTTGAATGACTAAGCTAAATTTTGTTAAAATAAAAGAAAATAAAAAATTGATTTACCAGTTTCAACAATAATAATAACAATAATGAATGTCCAACAATACCAATAATCCTGTCTGGGCAACAATGACGGCACGTGCTTCGTCATTGTCCCCTACTTTGTTGAGCCGAAATTATATAAAAATCGAGGTTTTACAAACTCTCTGATAAATTTTGACGCATGAACTTCATGCATTTCATTGTAAACTCTCAATACGCTGATAATAATTGTGTAATGACGCTCCGTATCAGTGAAGTGGAACGAATATTAGAGACGCCATGTTAAAACATGGGCGTGACATCATGCCTGACGTGTTCCAACGCTGTACTGAGATTGGTTATTTCAAATTACAAATTTACAAATTTACAAATAAGATCCGTACAACTTTCGCCTATTAATAGGATGATATTCAGATATACAGTACATTGTTAAATTTTTTTAGGTATTAACAAATAAAACTTTATTTATTGTTTATTATAATTTTGTAAGCTTCCTTTGTAACTTCTCCTGCCTTTGAAAAAATCATTTTGTAATTAGAAATAATAACAATAATTTTTCTTTTCTTTTTGAATACAAAAGTTTTAAAATTGCTTGTGCAACTATGAAACTATTAATAAAAATATTGATTAGCTACAGACAAATAAGACGCGGATTTATAATAATAAAATATAATTACAAAAAGAACATTATTATTTACATTTTATTGTTTTTAATGAATTATTGTATTATAAAGTTAGCAGGATCATATCTAAAAATAAGTTATTTATTTTGATAAACTATTGCTTTGTTGAAAAAAAAAAATTGTTGAAATAGATAGCATATTTATAGAATAAAAGCATATAATTTATTTATTGAAGATATTTAAGAAATAAAGGTAAAATTGGACTGAGAAGTTGGTGTTTTTAACATAGGTTTCTATGGGCAGAATTTGCCGACGACTCCGGAGACGGGTGGCTCCCTCTATAAACATTGGGAACTGCGTTTAGATCCCACCCACCTTGTAGCTCCAGTCATGGGCGGATTTACGGGGGGGGCTAGGGGGTGCGCCGCACCCCCAGATTTTTGGGATGATAATTTTTTTTACAGATAAATAAAAATGTTTTCTATTATAATAATTTTATTAATTATTAATTTAGGCCTAAAAACGGAACATTTAAATTGGGTTTTGGTGTTTGAATTTGGTATACAAATACCTCATACCTTCCGGTGAGCTCGCACCCCCAGTTATCAAGACCTAAATCCGCCCATGGCTCTAGTCCACAATAAAATCAAGAGAGGTCATACTTTTATTTAATTAAACCTTGCATTAAAATTTTAACTTCTTAAAGTAAATTGTTTTTTGAGTTATGTATCCGATACAAAAATGATTAGCACAAATAAAGATTACAGTGCAAATGTCGAACTTACTTAACGTAAGAGCAACATACGACAAACTGTAGATGTTTGAGAACCGCAAGACATGAACAAATATTACACATGTTTTAATTTTGTTACAAAAACTTTATATATTAATAAATATATGTCCATAATAGAATAATCCATAATAAATATACAGTAAAACCTCGTTAAGTCGTCACCCGGATAAGTCGTCACTCCGTTTAAGTCGTCGTTTTCTTTTGGTCCCGACAAGGTCTCATACACAATAATGTAAAATAACCCTCCTTTACCCGTCACCAAATTTAATTCTACTCCGGATAACTCGTCACCTTCAAAAATGGCCAAAGGCATCTTTCTCCTCCATTTTGCATGCCATCGTGTTGTCTTTTCAGGCCCGCCTCTTCACTTTAAGAAAGCCAAGCCTTTACGGGGAATTTTCGACCATGCCTGTCACTTCATTCCTTTCCTACCCTTCGGAGGATTTGGGTTCTTGGAATCTCGGTGCTAATCATTCAAAGCACACTTCTCGCTGCGATTCTGTCGAGTATAGACGTTTTTCTTGACCCCTCCTGAGTGTGATTTCATTTCATAGCGAGTAAGCCCCGCTGTAAGGGCTATTTTTTCTCTTGCAATTTCGTGGTTCGATTACGTTTTTAACATGCCAGGGAAACGAAAACTTACCTCGTTATCTTTTAAAGAAAAAAAAAAAAAGACTTAATTGCACTTTTTGAAAAATCAAATGTTTTGAAAACAGCTTATGCCAAAGAGCACCGTATTCCCCGGACTACATATATTCTTTCATCGAAACAAGCTGACTGCAAAGACAAAAGAAAGAGAATGAGGAAATCGAAGCTTGACGAGATCGAGGAGGTTTTAGTTCGATAGGTTGAAACATGCCAGATCGCAAAATGTGTCGATTTCTGCCGTGATTCTCAAAGAAAAAGCCATGGAAATTGCTAAGGAGTTGAACGTTGAAGATTTCGGCGGCAGCAATGGTTGGCTGGAACATTTCAAAGAGAGACATTGCCTTTCTTTTAAAACGATTAAAATGTGATAACTATAAAAAGTGTTTTGTTTTTTTCATTTTCCACTCATTCATTTGCATGAATTGATTTCTGAAAATCTTGTTTTTCTCACCGAATCCTAAGCAATTCATGAAAATACTGTATTTCAGTTTTTTTTTGTATGTTTTTTTTTTCTAAAATTCCACTCCACCTAAGTCGTCACTCCGCTTAAGTCGTCAAAAATGTTTGGTCCCTTGAGTGACGACTTAACGAGGTTTTACTGTATTTATCCATATATGTAATTTTTAAATTATTAATTTGTATTAGTTTAAAAGTCAACGTATACTTATATACTAAATGTTTTCAAAATCCTGACTGATAATTGTTTTAACTCTATTCAGCATATTTAAAACGACAATATACTAAGGAAACAACTGAGAAAAATATGCTAATTTGTATTTCATTAATATTGAATGAGACTGCATGGACATTAAGCACGTGTTTTAATGCAATGGACTCTAGGTTTACAAATAATTATAAAGCTTGATTTTTTTTTTTTTTACCTTTTATATTAATTGTGATACAAAAAGGAGTTCAGCCACATATTTTTGCAAGCCGCGGTTTGACCACCCATGGCGTTTTCTATCCTTTGGTAGCTTACAAATATTCAATATAAAAAAGGAATATTTAAATGTTACTATTTGACTAATGTTGTCTTCATTTTAAACGAATGGGGGCGGGTGGACACATTAGGAAAAAAAAATCTGAAAGATTAGTTTAATTTTGCTCAATTTCGAGATGTCTTGATCGGTGAATAAGATGTAATAGACTGTAACACTTCCTGAGTTTTTAACAAAAAGGGCACTTTTATTTAAGATTTCAATAGCGCTGTAACGTATTTATAATATCATCTTCTTACCTTCTTAAATAATTTTATCAAATAAAGATAAACGCAAATTTTCGGAAAGTTTATTATCCGTCTTTCCTTCGTCAGGCCTAATTTCCAAACTAATTACAATGGGATAACGTACTAAGAACTATAACAAAGTAAAACAATAATGTTACATTATACCATTATAAACCTAATATATCTTATTAGATCATGAAACCTTTATTATTGAGAAAACTCTTGAAAGAATA
Source organism: Thereuonema tuberculata (assembly GCA_023159025.1). Lineage (NCBI taxonomy): Eukaryota > Metazoa > Arthropoda > Chilopoda > Scutigeromorpha > Scutigeridae > Thereuonema > Thereuonema tuberculata. The sequence goes on along the minus strand of JAFIDM010009631.1, from coordinate 68,760,969 downwards.
CTTTGTTTTTGGTTTGTTGCAATAACAAATTTGCTTCCTTATCAGCTAACTTTACAAATCTTGAATCTAAGTCTAAACCATCATTTCCTGTTTATGTTTTTTCCTTTTGAGTTTCTAATAATTAGGCTTTCGATCATTTTTCTTGATTTAGTTTCTTTTTCGTTTCATAAAAATTTCAACTTCATTGGTGATACGGTGGCCCAATTTAATACTATGTTCTGCAAGCTCAGATTTATCAATTTGGCTGTTTTTTATGTTATTTACGTGTTCTAGAACACTTTCCCTAACCGTCCTTTTCGTTTCTCCAACATAAAAATTATTTCAAGTACTACAATTTATCTTATACACCACCCCCATTTGGTTACTTTTTTCACTTAGATTTAATTTATTACTTAAAATGTTCCCATTGTAATTAGTTTGGAAATTAGTCCTGACGAAGGAAAGACGGATAATAAACTTTCTGAAAATTTGCGTTTATCTTTATTTGATGAAGCGTTTATGTTTATGTGATAAAACTATTTAAGTAGGTAAGAAGATGATATTATAAATAATTATGAACTCTAGAGAGAGATTGAGAGTGGAATATTGAAGTGCTGTAACGTGTTTAGAAATAATTATGATTAATGCATCTATCAAATCAAATGCATATCTTTGGTTGTTCGTTGATCATATATTCACAAAATGGTCTTTATTTACAATATTTTGAAGAAGAAAAAAAGTATCTCGTTTTTTATAGAATCAAAAAGAGGAAATTCATTTGAAATTTGTTCTTTTTAGTTTGGGATGGTTCCTAAACTATTCCATACAGAGAACAAGTTCTGTTAATACGACTTTTGCTCAACGAATTCAAATTTAGATTCATTACAGGGTTTCGAAAGATGTTGAGGATGCTTTGGTAAGTAATATAATGTAACTGCATTTTCTTTATAATATAACGTATATTTAAGAATGATATTGTTCAGTGATAGAGATGCCTAACCCACAAAATACAATAAATTGGTTTTCTTGCCTAGGTCCTGCAGGACCTATGTGCAAGAAAGGACCACGATATTTAAGTACCACGATCTAAAAGGAGCTTCACACATTAATAAATGAATGGTTTTGATTTTAGTGGCGATTTTTAGCATTCACTTCTACTTTAAGGTCCAAACGAGATAAATATAGCCTTTAATATAGATTTCCTTAATTCCCGCTTGAAATCTCGGTATACGCCTGAAATACTGGTTGTATTATCATATGAATCGAAAGTCCTTAATATCCAAATTATTAATTTCAGTTTTTTTAGTTATGATCAGTATTTGGAATAAAAGACATTTTATTAGTCCTAATCTTTAATGTAAATCACAGTCGGCCAAAATGGAGTTTAATATAATTGCTTCTATTTTAATTTCATAAAATTATTTTTTGTAATATATTTTTGTGCAGTTCCGTAGTGCTGAAGGTAAATAAGATGTGCAGCTCGTCCAGTAAAGCCAGATTTAGTAAAGTGACTGGCCAATATTGATGAATGATGTTGATAAATCACTAGTAATATCCTATACTATACATTTTATTTAAATTCACTCTTTAATCATGACTCCTAAGAGAGGCTTTGTGAAGTCAAATTTTTTTGCTATCACAACTACTTGCTGAAGCTTATTTCTCAAGCAGCCTAAATATTATCTTCATATGTTATGTCAATTATTTTCAACTTTTATTAGCTTTATTAGCTTTTTTTTTAAGAAAAAATCATAGTTCTTTTGGAATTAAAATGTTTAAATTCGCTAAAGCAATTTCGTCTGGTTTTAAAATGGGGTCAGGACATAAAGAGTTCAGCCACTGATTAATCATTTTGTATTGCTCCACACCGACAACCTCACAGACAAAACTGACTTAGCTCCGTAAATTTTACCTTCTTTACATCGTAAATCATCTTTTAAAATCATCGTCGTAACAAATTAACGTGGTGTAACGAGTACGAAGATTGAGATCGTCAGAGGTATTCCCGATTCTCTTACGAATCGCTGTTCAGTGTTTGCTTGGCATCAACTTGTGAGGAGAGAAAGTGCAACTCGTTACCAGTAAAAGAAAATCTGCAACAGGCATGGCATTGGCTTCATAATTTGAACAAGATTGATGGCAGAACGACGCAGTATATTTTCGATGGAGGGTCGATTACGGTAGACAAATGCTGTCAAAAAGTTTCACATGCGTGTTTTCTGTGGTGCTGTGGGATAAGAACTTTTCCTCCAATACAGAACATGATTTCATGATGGAGATTTGGACACTGAGGGTAAACCTAGCGCTTGCAGTGAACTTCCACAATCTGAATTATCTCGAACTCACTAGGAATGCTCTTAGAAGGCGTGTTGTACAAGACCAATCTTCTACCCCGCTCGTTACGAAGCTGAAGATTGTCCTCTCAGAGAAATGTGAGAGAATCTTAACTCAACTCTGGAATAAACTCTTTGAGAGAAGATCACTTAGATATCAGGAATGCATTGGTGCCCGAGCTGGCCATAAACCCTATTAAAACTTCTCGTCTCCTTGCCTTCATAACTGAAGATACAGCTTTCACAAGATATTATTTGTCTTCGTCTACTTGTACAATAAAACAAATAGACATTTCAGGGGAAGAACCGCTTCCATGATGTGACCCTAGTGGTCATTTTAGAAACAAAAGGAAATACATTCATTAGTTATTATAATCGAGCATTTGTTGTTGCTTTGTTTTGCTGAATCTAATCAGCCGATCTCTAACAGATGCAAATCAGAAATAGCCATTTCTGACTGATAATTGTAAGACTATAAAATTAAATCATGGCCACAAAAGAAAAATATCAAAGTTTGCGGTCTCAAAAAATTTACATATCTCAACAGGTTCTACATAGAACTTACTGAATAACAAATTTACGTATTTGCTGTTATTATAATTATTACAATTGCAAACGATGTTGAACAAAATGATTAAATAAATATTCAATAAATAAATAATTTATTTATTTTATTTAATTTCGCTTTACAGTCATTTTTTTTAACAATTTCATCAGCTATGAAGATCTGTACATGCTATATAGCTGTAACTGTTTCTTTATAATCACGATAGCCTTGATACATACGAATCAAAATCATTCGGATGGTCGATATCAGTTAGAAATTCGTTGTCAAATGAAATAGTATCTGCCTGAATTTGGTATGTCTGATGAAAAAGAATATCTTGACTCCAAATATCTTCAATATTTTTTCTCCTTCTCTAAGGCTTGAAGCTTACTTCGTTTAATAATAGGTCCATACAAGGAAACAAAAAATATATATATATTCAGAGACTAACGTTGCACGTTTCAGTTTTTTCTATACTAATAGGAAGAGATATCAGGTTTAGTATTATTTTTAATTATGAATACTCATATGAACCAGTACAACATAACAGTAGTAAAAATAAGAAGTGATATTGATTTGTTTTATAAATCTATTTCCAAAAGCATCAAGGATATCTGTCGTACTGACAAATTTTTACAATTAAATATGAATAAAAAGGGACATCTGAAACGAAATTCATGTTGAAAAACTATATTATAAATAATAGTACTTATGGAAGAATGCTTACCACAGATAAGTGACTCCAGCAAGACTAGGGAGTGTTACAGCCAGCTCAATGTAACGCCAGTGACCAATGACAAGTGATGCTAGGGCAGCCAATATGATAGCAAAGGACCCAAGACTGGTGGCAACCACTGCCACTACGCTTCTATGCTTTTGAGAGAACAACTCAAACATAAGTGTATGTGAAGTCAACTGTAGACCCTGCAAAAGAAAAAATATATATAATATAAATGATCGGTGGTAAAGTAAATTACAAACTTCCAAAAATATATACCACTACTAAATAAGCCATTCCATGTCAATTCAGTCAAATGCTTTGCAGTGTTTTTTTTTTCTCAAATTTATTATAGATGTTGTATTTATGAAAAAAAGAAAGCACTGCCAACTTTAAAGATTTCCAAAAGCATTGGTTTCGAAAAAAAATATTCTATGAGAAGTTCGGGATTGCTTGGAAATATTGTGAAAACAAGCAATTTTTTTTTTTTTTTTTTTTTTTTTTGCGGCTGAAATTTTATTCTGATTAATCTATACCAACGATTTTTTTTTTAATATAAATTCTTCTCGTATGCCGAAGTAAAATTTGCATAAGAAAATTATATTATATTTACGATCTTAAATAGTTTAAAAATTTTTCTTAAATCAAATTTTTTTTAATAGTTTTGAAACTAACTTTTTTTTTAAACCTTTAAATAAATAAAACCATTAAAGTTTTTTGTATGTAAAACATATCTTTATTTAATTTAATTTTATTTATTTATTTATTTATTTTTTATATAAATTACACTCTGTTTAAGCTTCGGTTTAATTATAATATCTCGAAAAATCCTGTAAAAAAATCTGATTGGTAATGAAACAATTTTTAGCAGTTAGTTTAGAGTTCTTTTTCAATATTACATATTGATGTAATAGATATTCAGCAAGTTTTTTTTTTTTGCTATGTTTTTCTCTTGTTTTTATTTTAAAAATTCTGAAATGTCAACACAGAGCATATGAGTAATCTTGAGTGAGGCTATTCAGAGAAGCCAAGCAAAGAAAATGATTTGTCGTAGCCCACTTTTTCTCCAATTTCAGTAATTTATAATTTTACTCTTAAATCTTATAGTTGTATTTGGGTTTTCTTAAAGTAATTAACTCAATTTGTTTATCAAATTTTTACACCTTCTCAGCGGTTCAATTGACCAAGACAATATTGATTGTGATTAATTACCTATTACTAATCTATCACTGAAAATAAATAAATAAATAAATAAATAAATAAATAAATAAATAAATAAATAAATAAATAAATAAAATAAGAACTGAGGGTGTTAAGAGTTCACACATTACGAAATAACTGTTTGAAAATTCACTTTTTTGCATATTTTCAAGAACCAAAAACCAAAAATCCACAGCTACATTTTTTATTTCATATATATTTCAGATATTTAACTTCGTTGTGTTAAAAAATAAATATTAATTAAAATTAACATATTTTTTACATATAAATATTAATGGTTGTATTTACCACATTTCATGGTTTTATTTCAAAAATATTTAAATAAAAATTTACAAAAAAAGATTGTCATTTCGGTATTTTTTAAGAAATATTTAAGATTACTTCTGATAATTGTCTTAAGTATATTTTATTTCGGCATATGAAAAGAATAATATTAACAAAATCATTGGTGTAGCTTGAATAGAATCGGATTTAAGCCATAAATATACATTGCATATTTTCACAATTTTTCCTCGGAGACCGGAACTTTAACGTATTTTTCCTCGGAAGCCAATGATTCAGGAAATCTTAAACTTTGTAATTTTCCTATCTGCAAAAAATTTGAAAAAAAAAGGTTGAAACAAAGCTGTACTTTGGTTGATTTGCAATAGAATGGTTCAAATTTTATGAATTAATATCTATTTTTAAGGGATTATCGTTATTAAGTAATTAGTATGAATTCAATTGAATATTAAAAAAAAATAAAGGAAAAAAAATCTTTGATTCCTTCAGGCTGCTTGGAAAAATTGTGAAAACAAGCAATTTTTTTTACCAGAATTAAAATTCAATTACTAATCAGTTTATTAAATTACACATTAAAATATCGATTTACAATGGATCTCATTATAATTAAATAGTAATTCATTTCTTATCAATACATTTATTTAGTGATCTATCTATATAAAAAAAAAAGATCTGTTTTTCTGCCCCTATCTCCTCCGAAATCATAAGGCACAAAAATACAAATAAGGTGGCAAATATAAATGACAAATACAAAGATATAGTATAGTAAAATGTTCACATTTTCATTTCTATACATGTGAACATTTCTATACAAACATTACATTTATACATACATTTTTATACAAATGAAAGTCAAGTGATTACGATCAAACATTAGCTCCGTTGCGG
>JAFIDM010009631.1:68739356-68754901 GCA_023159025.1 Thereuonema tuberculata | reverse complement strand
TGAAGATTATAAATTCATTCAGCGTATTCCTAATTTATTATCCAATGCAAGAGTTTCTAAATAAAAGAAAATGTTTCCACTCGGAATTGAACCGAGGACCTACTGTGTGTGAAGCAGATGTGATAACCACTACACCATGGAAACAGAGACTATAAGTTCCGTCGGCATATTCCTAATTTATTATGCAGTGAAAGAGTTTCTAAATAAAGGAAAGTGTTGCCGTTCGGAATTGAACCGAGAACCTTTCGCGCGTGAAGCAGATATGATAACCACTACATCATTCAGAGTATTCCTAATTTCAATTTTATGTTTTAAGCGTTTGTAAAAATATTCGAATTAAAGATTATACATGCAAGTCCATTTATGGAAGTTATTGATGCGTATTTAATAGTTATTATATGTGGTTCCACTTTTGTTTAAAAAAAGTTCTCCCAAACTCTTCATTTTTCCGGTTTTGAGTGATGGGATTTTCTCGCCAAAATATTGCTGAAATTTTTTTCCTATTAGGATACATGTTTTTTCAAAATGTGGTCCAAATCGGTTTCTTTATTGCGGGTTCCCCGTAGGGAAAAGCAGATTCCCTATGGCAACTAGGTGCATCCCTATTTTGCACGGCTATTTAAATAAAGCATAACATCACCTGTTTTATATTTTATTATTATTTCTTCTATTTACTTAAATTACTTAAGTATTATTATTTAAGTATTAAAGTATACTTAAATTTGTCAGATAAGAAGTTGTTGTAAAATATGAGAGCTACTTACCAATAAAACTGCTCCTTGAATTGCCCTTAAAGCCAGGTAGGTTCGGTAAGAATCAGAAAATGCAACTCCAACTCCAAATATAGCTTGTAGAAAAAGAGTTGCCATTATGACTATTTTTCTGCCGAACTTATCGGCTAAATATCCACTGATGGGTCCTCCCAGTGTAATTCCAGCATAGAATAAAATATGCGAAAAGCGTGTCAACGACTTATAGGAGCAAACCAAATCCCACTGAAAATAAAGAAATAATGTATTAAAATTACTTTACTGATTGTATTTTTAAAGCGATAAGAAAAATGTAGCTGGAATTACACAAATAAATGGATTCTACTTCTAGTATTTAAATTTAACAGGAAACTAATTAAATAGTAACAATTTTTATGTTCAGTCTATTTGTTAACCTCGTAATTCTTTTATTTTGTATTTAAAGAATCTGGAAAATATAGAAAAACATTTCCGGGAGATGTAGCTAGAGGATGGAAACAGTAGTTATCTATACCGGATCTTCGGGAATGATAGATAAATAAAATGTCTGTGTGCTAAATATACAACAAAATTGGCATATTTCTTGGATGCCATCTGATAATTACATCGTTGGATCCAACTGGGAAAGCCTTCACCTTAGGATGGATGGAAACTAAATAGAAAGTTAAGCAGAAAGTTAAGAATTACTGAAAAGTAATCATGCACCTGTGGACCTGGTAGTCCTGTGGTATTAAAGCTGGGTTTTGGGCTGGAGGAAGCGAGTTCAATTCCCAGTTGCCGGAGGTCAAGGATGTTTCACCTCCAGCGGGTCCTACGATTAACCCAGCCTTAAAATGAGAACTGAATTTCTATTCCGAGGTTACAAAGGTCGGGTGTCAGGCTGATCTCCACTGAATCCAAGAAACGCCATAGCCTTACCTCCCGGGACACCAAGGTCACATAGGGTCCCTATATTGGGATACTTTTAACTTAACTTTAGATGCATAATTTACTGTGTTTACCGACTACAGTAGTTACTTATTGTTTTTTGTTTTTTATTTGGTTTACAATGAACCAAATTGTTTGCAATTTTATCATAAAGTTTGATCAAAAGCATTTTTTTTATGAAGCTAAGCAGTTATTTTATAGTTATTATGTAATATTTGATAAAAAGATTCCTAAGCTTTCATTGTTTTTTCTCGAATCTTTACTTCTTAAATGTTGAAAGTGGAAACTGTGAAGTTAAATTAAGCAGATTGAAGGCTAAAAATGTTGCCATTTATTCTGTTAGGAAGAATTTAAAGAAAAGCTGTGGTTAAATTGTGTGTTTTAAAGTAATCTTGAATCTTAACATCATCAAAATTTTTAAGAGAAAACAGTTTTAGTGAATTACATTCTTTCTAATTAAAAGCGCTTTAGCAAATGATCGTTTTAAAGTAGTTTCACTTTCGTTAAGCTTATTTGCCGAAGGCATTCTCAGTCGGATGTTAATTCAGTTTTGGGATTTATATGAAAGACGAATTTTCAAAACTTTTTAGCGACTCATTTGGAACGTATCGTGATAGCGACCAAAATCGGTAGCTATTGCGTTTGTCCTGTCCGTCCGTCCGTGTCTGTCCATCCGTAACAACTCCCAAGCAAACGATCGACAAACGGATTTCACCATCATGTTCAGAGGCCCAAACACTGTAGGAATAGGGTATTTTCAGGGGCAAACGGCCCTCCCCCCTCTGTTCGAGATATTTGGCATTATTGTTATTGTATTCTCTAAAATCCGCGCCGGGCAGGTTTTCCCGGGATTCTCCCATTTGCCCTGCATTTGTCACACCATCCTTTCTCAGTCTTTCTCTCCGTCTGTCCTTCTTTCCGTGGGATAGTATAAAATATCTTTCAGGTCGACATGCTCGGCAGTCCTGCCACCCACTTTCAATTAATCTAATCTAATCTAATCCTCCTAAAAACTCCCGAACGGAAGGTCGTTTCGACAAACGGATTTCATCATGGTGTTCAGAGGCCAAAAAACATAGGAAAAGGGTATTTTCAAGGGCCAATGCCCCCCCCCGCCTCATGTTCGAGATATGCGGCATTGTTTTCATTGGATTTCATGTAAAAGCTAATAGCTTAAATGTCAGAAATGCAACTCTCTTATTTCAGTAGTCAGTTATAGCGTGATCGGTAAGTTCTCGCAATTGTATGCTGAATGTTGTCGGTTCGAATCATGTATCTACCGGTTTTGTTTGTTTGTTTTCTCAATGTCCGCGTGATTTTTTTTTTCTTGTCTTCCTAAACGTTCTTTTTATTTTTTTCCTAACTTCTTTTTTATTTTTCCTTTTTTTTTTATTATGGATCGCCCTTAAATTTATGCTTTAGCACAAAATTTTATTAACTTGTTTATTATTAATTCGATATTATTTTTAAAATAGCTAAAATTTTAACTCGCTATTTACGGATCGACAAATTCCAAATCAATTTGCTTTTAAATTAGGGATCTTTTCTGATTGCGATTTCAAGGCAGCGCTTAGGCTTTCCTAAAAGACTAGGAATATTTTCTGAGGGACAAAGCAATCGGGAGCTTGAAAGTTTGCCTTGACATATCCATCTCGTATCTTCGGACGAGGATTTAAGGAATCTACCAGTGTTAATGGGACACCGGACCAAGATGAACCATATTAATATGCATGGAGGGAGGAGGGCGAAAAGTATGTAATGTAATCATTAAACTAGATTACACTGAAATGCTAAAAAAAAAAAATGGGAAGGGAACTACCATGTTGATTTCATGCCATCACACCCTTGCAGTTAATGGAATCGTCCGCATACGACGTACAAGATTTTCGTAATTAAAGTTCACATTTCGTAATTAAAGTAACTGGAGAACCAATCAGCAGAACGACTTCATATTTCCCGTGAGGATGTCCGTGGCGATGGAATTGTGTTTGGCCAAAAACAAAAATACTTCCGAAGATGGCCGCTAGGGTGCTGCAATACAGTAGTGGATACACATGATTCGTTGATATGAACAAGGACATGTTCGATGTGGTTTCCACCGGTATCGCATGCTCAACCACAGCACGCAGAATGTCACTCGTAATGTTGTGAATATGGCGTATAATGCTGGTCTTCAGGACCTCTAAGTTAGCTAGGTGTTCACAATAGACAAGGTCTTTGAGATGCCCCACAGTCAAAAGTCACAGGGGTTGAGATCGGCGAACGTGATGGCCACGTTGTACGAAAATGGCGGCTAATGATTCTGTCGTCGGTAAAAGTAGCCCGACGCAACAGCTTGACAGGGGTGATGATGTGAGGTGAGTGGTGATATGAATGAAAACTGTTGCATCCAGACATTGACGCTATTGAAATACGACACCTGGTTGGTTAACAAAGATGCATAATGTTGGTCAGTAACTGTGCAGGTGACGGGACCCTCAGGACAGAGCTCTTCGAAAAATGAAAAGTCTGACAATGAATGTGGATACGAAACCACACACCAAACGGTGACCTTTGGTGAATAAAGTGGCAACTGTCGCAATACATGTGGGTTAACAGGTGCCCAAATTCTGAATTTGTGTGTATTCCCATCACCATGCACTTGGAAGCTTCGTCAGTCCACAAAATGTTCCATGGCCTGTCGGCTTCCAGTTCAGTTCGAACAAAAAACTGCAGGGAAATGTTTCACGTGCATTTCTGTTGGGATTCAGTAATTGCTGAACATTGCAGATCTTGTAGGGATACCAGCGCAAAATTTGTCGTAGAACTTTATGCTTTCTGGTGTATCTAATAACCGTGCATCACTCCGTGCACTGCTGCTTCCCACAACATTTGCCAATCTTTCTTCCTCCACAGATATGGCTGCATCCTCTATTGTCTGGTGATCGACAGTTTTCCATCCTCTGCCAGGCTTCATCTGTAAAGAACCTGTCTCTTCAAATTTCTGGATCATTTTTCGAACACCATTTGCGATCATAGACGCAGTTTTTAGTCCCTTTACTGTCCTAAGCTTTCGTAATGTTGCTAAAGCACAGCTGTTATTTTGATAAAACAGCTTCACAAGAAGTGCCTGATCCTTTGATAATATTGTCATTAAGCAATGAAGTGACGCATTTCCTGCCTGTCTGCTTTATTAGCAGTTTTCAATCTGTGAAAAAAAATATTGGGACCCTAATGACCCGTTAACCAAGAAATTTTGAAGAAGTCTCTGAATTATGACTATCGATGAAATTTCTATCGATTAGTGAGTTATTTCCTCAATACCTCAGAATTCAGATCAACATATCTACAAATGGTTTTTGTAGATATCACAATTGCAAATTCACGTGTGTTGATCATATCTTGAAGCTCACAAATTTAGCCGACACACCTGCTTACTGAATAAAATAACATTTAATAACGACTATAGTTTCGTGTAAATAAGTTGAATACCACATTCTCAAGTAATGAGCTAAAACAAAAATAATGAATATAAAGACAAAAGACTACCATCAAGCAATGTGGAAAAACCCCGGCATATAATTAACTCAGCTAACAACTTCACCTATACACAACAAACTGTACACAAATACATGCGTTTAATAGAAAATATTTTTTTTTCCCTTTTTCAAAAGATAGAATCCCAAATGCAATTCCTAAATTAATAACAATCTTTGAAAGTAAAGCATTAAAAAAGAATTTAAAAAATAATTTAAAATTGAATTTAAAATGAATTTAACGAAAATGAATTTATAAAAGGATATAAAAATTTTGAAGACTTGAAAATCAGAAAACTAAAATTAAAATAAAAATAAACATTGGTCTAAAGTAAGAATGAACATAAAGGGGACCAATGCTGATCTGTATTTATATTTACAAGTATTCCCACTGAAATATTTTTGTTTTAGCTCATTACTTGAGAATGTGTATTCAACTTATTTACACGAAATAATAGTCGTTATTAAATGTTATTTTATTCAGTAAGCAGATGTGTCGGCTAAATTTGTGAGCTTCAAAGTTTTTGTAGATATGTTGATAATAATCAACACATAATCAAATCTTGATAAAATAAACTGTTAAATAAGAAATAAGATGTCGATCAGTGCTTTTTTCTTGAATCACTTAATTTAATACAGTGTGCGCCAAAACAAACAGTACTGAAATGACCTCTCGGCTACTGCGCATTTGCCCCACGCAACCATTTATTTGCGAAATATGCACAGCCAATATTGTAGGTGCAGTGTTTGGTGTAGTGTTGCACCAATAGTTCTCACAACAGAAAAAAAGTGTTTATTGTTGAGTATTATTTCCATTCATAAGGCTTTGGAGGTGGAAATGGCCAAGTTTGAACCTGGACCAGTATCACACTATTTTTGACATTCTTCAATCAATCCATATTAAATTTATATATGCTTTTGTTTTAATTACAAGTAATTGGATTTAGGCGACTTCAAATAAGTATTTGCTAATTTAATCAATTTTCAGCAAAAGAAACATGTAAAGAAAGATTTTGACAAGTATAACAGATATTATCATTTACAAAATACGGAAACTTCTGTTGTTTTTTCTTTGTAGATTTTATAAATTTAAGACAACAAAGAAAAGTAGAACACAAAAATTAACTTTTTGTTTTAGAAAATAGGATTTAAAGTCTTTCTGGAACTTCTTTTTTTTTCCACGAAATAATTGTTAAGAAAAAAAAAATAACAACAAACCGTATTATGCAAACTGAAATATATTACATATTCCTTATTTTGGCTAGTTTTTAATTTTTCTACTGTACGCATAGAGAAAGAATCACCATATTTGGAAAAAACGGATCACTTAGTTGATCCTGGAACTCATTGCTGCAGAAAGCAATATGGCGGCGTCATAACAAACAGGCTACTGTAAGACCTTCACAGCCAAGCTAGAGGTATAATTTGGAACGTTTTCCATCATATTTTAAGAGTCGGAATGATGGAATCTGTATTTCTGAATTACTAGGATGTACCGTGGATATTTATAAAAGTTGTGCAATGTAATCGCAGAACGGTTTGTGAAATCGAGCTGTTATGATGCTTTTTCAAATCCATTCAATATTCTGGAGATCAGTTCAGTTACCAATATTATTAGAAAAATTTACAGGGCCGGTATTGAGGAGTCAGAGTTAGAAATTTTAGAACTGCAGAATTTTAGAACTTGTCTCTCAAATCTTCCCATTCTGATAACAACTTTTGAAAGTCGTGACCACACACAATTCCTATTACTAAAGAATGCTGCAGTCAAAACAAATTCGTATTTGCCGAAAATGCCAACTCATACAGATTCGTCGAGCCAATGAACATTATGAAGTAAATCTAGATCAGACGCTAACCTTAGTGGCTATTTGAGATTTAAAGTGCTCAATTGCAAACCAAACTTTGAAATACTAAGCAGTGAAAAGGCCTAAGCAGTGCCAGCCCTCACATTAGGATTCCTTAATTTTTCAAACGATCTTATTATTTGAAATTTAATTATTAAATTTTAATTATATTTTTTGTGTGTGATCGATTCTTAAATATAAAAAGTATTACGAGAGGGTTTTATTATTCTTTTTTACGGTATTCCTTTACATTAGTTTAAAAAGTGAATTGATATTAATGTTACTTTTTTATGTCTTTGCTGTATACAGTATGTAAGAAGGAGGGGGAGATGTATGTGTATAGACACACATGCTACAAACACATGCGTACATGATTCTGTTCAAAAAATTCATATGCGGACTTTGTGACATAAAAGTTGGCGACCCCTGCTGTAAATAGTTTAAGAGAGATGATATAAGTTACTAAATAAATAGATGATCACATTCTGATAATAAGCTCTACATAATTAGTATCAGTGTCGTGATTATCCAAAGCGCTAATAACAATAAACATATTATATGAATCAAAAGCCTTTTCTTAGTCAATACAGAGTGACAGGCAACAACTGGTAGAGCGGATCGTCTCATATTCAAACTGCTCTGACATCTTTTCTATTCAACATCCAGAGACATTTAGCGTCCTCTACGCATCATCCGGTATCGTCGCGTATCATGACTTGTGTCTCCGTACTGTTAAAAACCTTCTTTGGTCAGTCAGGAAGGTCCCTAGATCTTCTCCTATCCAGTGTGTTTGAGAAATGCTGGGACGTTAAGAGATCAGTCACAGGACAACTTACGAAATTTATTTGACTCTATGACAGGCCGTGTATAGCAACCACAGATGATTTTATTAGATATTAAGTTGTGCTGTTTATGATACAAGTCTTCTAAAATAAAACAGTCCTTTCGTTGTGATATTGTAATCAACGAGGCCATCCCCCTGTTTCCCACTGGTAAGATAATCCAAGAAGAATCGATTCCAAGCGGTTATGGCAAAAAGTGATATTTTATTCCTTTTTGAATGAACTCATTATTTGATAGCGCGCGCCATTGTTGATGGAGAGAAGCTAAAAAAATGAACATTGAAATTTAAATTTTAATCTATTAGGCTAAAATTAATGAGTTATTTTCTTTTTCTCTGGCTCTTCTCTCATTGCGCCACACACACACACACAAAGGGAGTGATAAGAAACAATAATTTGAATGTAGTCCTCGTGGCCTAATGGATAAGACGTTTGACTTCGGATCAAAAGGTTGGGGTTCGATTCCAGTCGCGAACGTTTCACAGGAAATTAATAATTACGCCGGACATGCAGACAGAGAAATAAAAGATTTTAGTAATATAGATTCTTAATGTCTTCATCTCATTACGCTTGCAAACTTTTATTATTGTAGGACTTTGCATTGAGGTGCCTATTTTTTTTTTTTTTTTTTTTTTTAGTCAAAGAATGAACTAATAAAATGAGAGAAATAATGCGAAGAGAAATATAGCGAACACGTCTTTTAATTTTTTTTTTTTTTTTTTTTTTTGTGTTTCTATTGAACCCTTTTTGAGTAAAAGGTCACCTTTAACTTCCGAATATTTTTTCATTTGACTGGTAGGAGCTTAGGATATTTTTTATTATTTTGATTTTGCACATCAGCGACTGTTTGAGTTAAGAAGGCTTCAAGGTTAAAATTAATATTACTATTAATGAATGATTATGTTATAGGTACCAGTCTTGTCGGCTTAATTTCAGGACTAACTTAGTTTCTAATGTTGATGCTAACGTAAAATAATTCAACGAATGCGATAATAATCGTATTTTTAAAATCGTCTTAATCTTGAGAAAATAAAGAAAACCAAAATCAGTCCCCACTGATTTCAAAAGAAAGAAAAAAAATAAAAAAAAGAAGAATAGAAAAAAATCCAAGTAAATAAATTTGTTTAATTTTTTTTTTCTTTTTCTTTTTTTTTCTTTTTTTTTTTTTTTTTGATATTATCTAAGTTATTTCAAGAAATTACCATTTGCATTGTTATAGTTTATAGAAATAAATATATCTAGATATGTTTATTTTTAATGTAATTCTTTTATATATATAGATTTTATATATAGTCTTTTTTTGGAGGCTTGGAGAAGGCCACCCATCGTATTAAGTAAAAATTATTTCGTTTTCTTAAAATTTGGATTCGGTCAAATTCATAATATCAAGTTGACTTAGGTATTTATTGTTGTTGTTACCTCCATCGTGACAGTAAAGTCCCGAGCACCTTCGGCTTCGTAAGTCCATCCATCACGACACTCGATGATACCCCAGCTCTTATTGGCTGGATTGGCGTACATCTGACATTCGTCGAACTCCACGCGGCCATTGACTACGGCCATGGGAAGAGTTTCATTTTTAGGAGGTGACTGCTCTGGGACCTGGAAATACAAAACATGGGACGGGAATTAGGAAAAGCGAAACAGGAAACAAGTAACACGTTCTTTCTCCTCTGAGAAATGCTAAACTCTCTCTTTTAGTAACACCCACTTTCACAACTTATCCTATTTTTGATAAAAAAAAAAAAAGGTAATCATTTTTTTCTCTCGAATGATTTACAATGAATCAAGAGAAAGCTGTACGTTTTTCTTGACTATATGTATTTCAAGTTAATTAAAAGGCAGGAAGACATAATTTTCATGAATAATCTAGAAAAAAATTAATAATAATTATTCGCTTATTTGGTGCCGAGACAAATAGGAGTAGGATATATTTTCTTATATTTTAAAAATATAATAAAGTCTCCAAAGATTATCATTTATTTATTTATTAAATTTCGGAATGAAAGTTTTGTAACCTAGCTGAAGCTCTTTTATGTAGTTCCAAAGATTCGCTTAATTTAAATATTATTAAAACAGCCATTAATCATCATTTTTGGCTTGATTTACATAAATGACATTAAAAGACTTTTTATGGAGATAAAGAGATTCAACATTCTTTATGGGGAAATGTAAGAAAAGAAATGTATTTATTTCAAAAATTCACTATTAAAATCTTTTAAATTACTTCATTTTGCTTCTTCATGGTTAAAAATAATAAAAAGTTATTCCAAGTAATGCAACAGTAAAAATAGAAATTTAAAAAATTAATAAAAAAAAAAAAGAAATCATATTGTTTGTTTTATAGAGTTCACTAAAAATCATTGTAATGAAATAGAAAAAGTAATTCTATAATTGCAATTTCGTGTAATTTATTTTTCTTTATTTAGCTTTATTTCTATGAAGCAACTCATCAAATGTTTGGGTTCGTTTTTAAATCTCGACATCAACGCCAGTTCTAATACAAAGCACATACGAATGTTGCAGCAGGGATTAACTAATTTGTGGAGGTGGATTTCATTGACGCCACCAAAATGAGGCCTGGGATTAGAAACCGGAAAGGTCGAATTTTGTCAAAGTTCAATCAGGAAAAACAAGCACACAAATACAAATTATCTAGATATTGATTGAATTAGAAAGTCTCTTTGCAAGAACAATGTAAAACTTTTTAAAACAGTTACTACATTTTCAAATCATAATTTTTTTCAGCTTTTCCAAGTAGAATTTGAAGAAATAAAGACAGATACTGTACTAGTAATAGTGGTAGTATTAATAATAATAAAACTCCTCTTATATTGATTTAGCAGTTGATTTACAGTTTTCATTTAGTAAAAATCTCTGAAGTGAATCGGTGTGATTGCTTTTTCATATTCAAATAGATGCTTCATCATTTTACAATTATGCGAATAAACATATGAAATAATTAAGCATATTTGCTATGCTCTGAGTTCAAAATATACTAAGTTTATTCTAAGATGCATGTTTACAAATTTTTTAACCCTCAATAGGTCACATTTCTTTGAAAAAAATAAACTATTAATAATTATTAATAAATTACTCAATAGTGTATAGGAATGGGGAAAAAAAACAATTTATGATTTCAGTATAATTTTTTCATCAAATTCTTATGGAAAAAAATCCAAATATCACCACAGATTTTCTTATCTAATTTTATAATATAAAAAACAATATCAATAAACATCTAATTCATACTTTATTTTCACTACGATGTAACTTTGGAAATATAGGATACTTGAATTTATTATAGAAGTGTTTGTTTACATTACTCAAAAAGAACAAAGAAGCATCTTAATGTCTGAATAAACATTGCTAAATATCATTAATAGCAACTTGCTTTGCTTTAATTATGATTCAGGAATGTTTAATGTACATTTCTCTCTGAAAAGAGAAATATCAAGGCCAGAAAGACAATAGAAAAACAATGATACAAGAGTTCCTACAGCGTTTGTTCTCTGATAATGTTTCCAAGCAAAACAATGCTTCTTTATTGTGACATCACAATCATGTGACGAACATTAAGTCATTATCACGGCCATTGTTCGTCGACTGTAATTATTATCACTTTTTCTTTTTTTATTTTACCACCTAAGATTCCCTATTTGATTCTTGAAATTAAAAATAGTTCTCTTATTATCTTGTCAAATCATGCTAAATTAGTCTTAATGCCCATTAATTAAGTTAATAAAATGAACCAATTTTAATTGTTCTCATAATCCGAATACATTAACAGGTAATTGCTTTTATCTCATTGATGTAATAGACTGTGCGAATACTACTGTAAGTTTTGAAGACGGTTTAGAGTAAATATGATTCTTTTGTTGTAAACGTGACTAACTATCAAAACCACTCTAACCAATTAAGAATTGATATTGAATTGACAGTATTTTGTTCTTTCTAATTTCATCCGATATGGGATTATAAACTTTTGGAAAAATTACCTTTGATTAACTTACTAATTAAAAATATATTAAAAAAAAAACTATTACAAAACTCTATCTGTTTCTGGAAAAATAAGACAGATAAACATCATAACATATTATAAAATCTAAACATAGAAGAAAACAGGAAATTATTAAGTTTCATTGGTATTCTGAAATGTTTTAACATTTTATTCTTAGAATTTTTCAAAGGAAAAATGCATTTTTGTTTTGTTTTATGATCATTCTACACAATTTAGTGATGGTAAACGGTAAGAAGACATTTCACTATAATAACTATTATTGTACGGATTTTTTCCGTATTTTACGGCGTGCAATAACTAATAAAAAAAAAATATCGAAAGTTCTTCAAGAAAATTCAAAATTTCATTCATGATGTTAATAATACATTAGTTTATCAAATATATCAATTCACTGAATCATATTTTTTTATTTTATTTTTTGTAAATTTTCCAAAGCAAAATCTACTGTTCCTAACATATGTGAAATTATTATTAAAATATTTTTCTTGGAAATATAATATCAGGTAAGATGGTATTAACAGAGCAATAATCAAAACTGTAGATTTGTATATTTGTTAATATATAATTTGTATTTTATAATAAACAGTTGATCTACCTTCTATTATTGAAGTTTCGTACAAAGAATTGTTTCTAGAACTTAATTATGAATTACCACTTACTCATGTTATTTATTTAAAAGTTTTATTTAAAAGTATAGAACTGAATCAGAGTTTGAAGATGAAATTCAAAGCTCTTACTGAGCAGAAACAACTCTAATTGAGATACAATCAATCAGAAAAAAAAGAAAGAAACGAAATCCTTGCTTAGCATTGTTATTTAATTTTTATTCAACTCGAATCTAAATAATTCATATTTATCAAAACTTACGAGAGAAATTTTGTTACTTTCTGTTTATTTTAAAAAATAAAAAATTTCATCTAATTTTTATTAGAAAATAACGTAGAATCTCCAAGAACTAAAAAAAAAACAAAACAAATTCGTGTAAAAGTGATCGCAATAATTCACATACCAGCTTTAAGCATGGCTAGAATAAAACAACTATTCTTGGATGTCACTTATGAAAACAAGCCTCCATTTATTAATAATTTGAATTCTTTCTCGCCAGATATAGTGGTGAATGCAATCATTTTTCATTTCTTAACATCTACTAATCTTAAAGAATCATAACATCTGAGAAGAAGCCAGTTCTTTTCTATCAACACTCTTATCTTTTAAAGACATACACGAAAATAAAATGGCTCAAAGTAAATAACTTCTATATTTTTTAATTTATTTATTATTATATAGATTTAGGAGAAGTTTCCTTAAATAGATTTTAATAAAAACTTTGCAATAAAAATCTAAAATGATAAGTAACTGGGTTGTTAATTAATAATTCTTGAGAACATTCTGTCATCAACTACACGCATGACGTAACATGCGAATGCTCCCTTTTTTTGTGAGTAGAATTTTGCAGTAGTATACGACTTAGTGGTTGGTCTGTCCTTGGCCCAAAATCAGTGACGGGCGAGGTGTATCCACCCAAGCCTCAGGGCAATGGAAACGGAACTTTACAGATGAAAGCATCCTCTTTCAATGAAAGAATATTTGCCAAAAGCTCATTTTCCCGTACATGATTTACCACTAATAATAGGTCGCTAAATATTAGATTAATGTTTGCAGAACTAATAATAACAACAAAATCATCGCAATTGGAACAATCCAAATTAAGGAGAGAAAAAACTAAAAAAACTCAATAAGCATTTTACTTTAATTTAGGTTGAGTTATATATAAACTTCCATAACGAACTATCTTTTTATGTAATTAACCGTGATTTATGTAACAATGTCTTGTAGAAAACCAAGATGCTTCTAGGATTCTAAAGGCAGGGATATAACTACTGTTTAGCAACGGTAACATAGGTCACCCGAGATATATACAAAGGGTTAGCCAAGTAAGAGTCCGTTAATAAAGAAAATAATGACCAGTTAACATTGATTTTCCATATTATGCCTGAGTCATACAAAATAATTATAACAATTATAATAATAATAATTCATTCATTCATTGTATTTCAGTCCTCATAGGAAGCATTTCTGTAGTTTCCTGTCAACAGGTGCTACAGTTGAGTACGTCGATATTGATATAGGCCTAATTCAATTACAGTATTAATACATTTCAGGGGCGTATATAAGGGGGGGGCCGAGGGGGCCCGGGCCCCTCCCGAAATAATGAAGATATGTCCTCCGAACGTTTTTTTTGGTTGAACAGATAGGTTTCCATGGGGTGTCGGCCCCCCCCGAAAATATATTCTATATACGCCACTGATACATTTGATACAATAATTTTTATTAAGAGATATAATAAAAAGAAGAAAATTGCCGATTGTACATTAATTAATAATAATAACAAGAAGAAGAAGAATAATTAGCCTATTTTCTGTGTTTAATGCTATTATTTTCAGTCAGTTTCAATTCTGTTTTAAATCCCGTTTTTAATACATTTGTTTGTAATAATAATAATAGTAAATGATTCGCTGACACCAAACAATTAGTTTGCCATCATGCTAAGTGCGTTGTTGACGTTAAACGGAGCGTATTGACAATCGAGCAGAGGCGAACAGAGGTCAGTGCTTGGTTGAGTAAATATCAAAATGAAGCTCAGAGGAAAGAGAGTTGAGTGTTGCTGTATTTCACGTGATCCATCTTGTTTGTTCTTTGTGCAGGCAATTAAAGATAACTATTTTGATTTTCAGCCTCGTCGTAAAGTAAGTCAGTGACGTACTTAGGTTCGACCCGAATAGTCGAACATTTGATAGTAATATTGTTATTCTGTCAGTTCAATTTGCATTACTTTTTACACAAAAATCACTTTTTTTATTGAAATTTAGAGGAATGATTGTAATTCAAAACGTGTTAGTTGTTGAATTCTTTTTGATAAAACATTGCTTACTTGGAGGAAAAAAGAATATTTGAAAATTACCACGCCAACTATCTGTTGTTCTAAATTATTTTCTTCTTGATAACACTAGTATCTAGAATAGCTAACTTATCACTTTCTATTCTTTTTTTTAAGTATACTTACTTGTATTCATTAGTTTTGCTGGCAATTTCAACAAATATGGATTTGTCTAGAAGATCCATTTGACACGATAACTTATCATCTATAATGAAAAGTTTTCCTAAACTTATTTATAATATTGTTGTGGTATTTGGTTCGCAGTGAATGAGACGTGCAGTTTAGAAACAGTTTTAATTTCTGCAGAATTATTTTCGTCTGTCGCTCAAAATCAGATGTGCAATGCTATCTTCCTGCAGAGTGGTTTCCTTGAATCATTTAATTTCGCGATGTTCGAATTCGAGAAATAAATTATATACATATCTCTTTTAAGATGGCTGAACAAGATAAAATTAACAGCAAATCGTTTTTATTTTTATTTTTTTAATAGCAATGATGTAATTTTCTAAGACAGTGTGATGGTTTACCAATGGTTGAAATATTTGAAATATAATGAAATGATAATTTTTATTCTCATGTTGTTTCACAATACAAGAAACGACTATTTAATGTTTCGAAAGCTCCTCTGAAAACAAAGAAACAGTTGTTTAATGAGGTTTACGAAGATGAATATACCAAATATCTACTATGCTAGGGACAATTCCTG